>VWZG01004531.1:422078-486234 GCA_013396735.1 Grallaria varia
CGGGGGGATGCTCGGCCGGGGGATGCTCGGCCGGGGGATGCTCTGCGGGGATGCTCGGCCGGGGGATGCTCTGCGGGGTGAAGCCGGACCCGCTCCGCCGAGCTCCGGCAGCACGGCTTTCCGACGAGTTATTACTAATTCCCTCGGCTTACGCGGCCCTGGCTGTCGGGCTCTGCCGGGTTTGAACTCTCTTAATCAGCGTAAGATGATCTGATTCCGAGGGAGGCGGCCGCGGTGCCGTCCTTGGGTCCCCCCGCCCGGGGAGCCGGAGATGTGCGTGTGCTGGGGGGGGGCCAGAGCAAAGGGTTAAATAGCACCTTAGGGTGAGGGTCTGAAGGTATAACAGACACCTTTATATATAAAGGATCCTTCAGACACGAGGCGGGCTCAGGGCGGGCAGGAGGGAGGCAGAAATGCAGCCAACATCCTGCGTTTTGCAGTGACTTGACACGGGAAGGAAAAGCACCCCGGGAGAACTTCTGACCCCGCCGAGAAATGTGCAGCCTGCCCTGCGCCCTGGGCAGCGCTCTGCGTTTGGATCTCAGCCTGAGGGGGCTTTTATCAAGTAGAACTCAGGGTTCATAATGTTGCTGGGGCAGTCTTAAAAACAAAGACTATCCGAGGAGGAATGCTTTCTTTATATGTGTTTGTTTTCCAGGGATGGAAAGTGTTGTCAGAAAAAAAATCTACACAGAGGCCTGTCCATTAGGAAATAGTTGGAAGGGATCTGTTTAGTGAAGGGAGCAGAGTGGGATAACACCGCGGATTTTTATCAAGTTATTTCTAAGCCAGGCAGTGGTTTATGGACTACATGTCTCATTGTTCTGTGAAATTCTTGTCAGGAAACTCATCCTACTTCAGAATTGCAACTTTAAAAATCATTTAAAATAGCAAAATGGTAGATAAAATGAGTTGAAACTCAACATAGTACTCTCAAAGCTGGGCTTTTAAGACATTACTGCAAGTCAGATATCCTAATTTTTATACAATTTTTATCCTAGCATTTCCTTTTGATTATTTATTATGCAAATGATACTAAAGTTTTTTTTTCTGGTTCTATGCATTCGCAGCACAAGGATTTCATAACACTGGCTCCGTTTTGAGCAAGTTTGCACAAGAACAAAGGCAATCCACCTTCCACAGCAAAGCCAGACACATATAGCAATATGGTTCTTTTGGTCTCGAGCAGAACAAAAATGCTAGTCTTCACAATTCTCCTGTGATTGATTTGTGTCTTCCCCTCCAATGAATGCTGCTCAGATGTGGAAGGTGGACAGGCACAAATCCAAATGTAATGAATAAATTATGCTTTCTCAATTAAAGAAAAAAAAAAGAAGAGGATGTGCATTATTTACTCTTACAGAAGAACCAACCTATGACATGTTTTCATTATTTTTGTTCAGTTATGGCTCTCACTTTAGTGTAGAAAAGTGCTTCTTGGTATACTACAAGGAGCAAGAGTACTAAGATTACATGCACTAAATCCCCTCTCATAATTAGATTTTCTGAATGCACTGTATAATTTTTATTAACCATGGAAAATACTTTGAGCACTCTAAGTTAGGGGAAAAAAAAAAAAAAGAATGAAAATTCCCCCAGGTCTAAAATTCCTGGGAATTTGAATGAGCAGGTACTGAAAAAGGTCCTTCAGTACCTCTCAGCCTTGACATTGACTTGCAATGCTACCTGGAGCAAGTCAGATAATTTTTGCATGTTTCAATGTGTGACCTGTCAGTGACAATAAAGTTGGGACTGCTTTGAACTCTAGGCAGAGAAATGGTGAATGCCAGATATGTTAAAGAATATTCTTTGTAGTTCTGCATGGGTTTTAACATCCTGTGCAACAGCAGCAAATTCAATAGCTGCAGTTGCTGCCTGCTAGAACATCTGACTACATGAAAGAGAACGTTCTTTACTTATCATGCTTATTGGGGCAAAACCAAAGAAACACAATAAATCAGGCATACATTACTGCAGTTATTCAGACAACTGTTTTTTTATGAACTGGTTAAAAGATTTTGCTTGATGAAGCACCCCTAATATATAAAAATAATTTTAATTCCTTTCCCTATAACTTAAAGTGCATCATTTGCAATAGGGGAAACAAATGGGAACTTGTCATTTTCACGTAGTACAGAGTCTGTTCCAGTTGCTTGCATATTTTTGAAAAACAAGTAATTTTGGTTAGATAAGTTTTACTGACTCTTCAAATATGAAGTGCTTTGAACTTTAAAGGTTTGGCTATTCTTCAGAATGTCACTGCTAGAACTATACCAGAGTAGTAGTGCCTTTACTAAGCAGTGTCCATAGGAGTGAAAAAAGCATACATGAGCACAGCTTCATCTGTAGCAAAGATTATGCTGACTCAGTTCGTCAGGAATATGGGGTTTGGGGTTTCTTAAGTCTCTGTGATCTTTGTCACCATTTAGCGGGGCTTTATGGCATAGACACCACCACATTGCACACTCGTACTGGCTCCTGTTGTCTTTATTTCACCTGTGCACAAAAGGTATTCTGACTTCAAATTTCAGGGACTTCTTGTTACTGAAAAGATCCCATTGAGACTACTTTCCTGAGTATGTGCTAATGGAATTACTCTGTCTGACCCACAATTTTTAAGAGAACAGCAGGCTAAAGAAGTTGCTTGTCAAATCCGAAATACCAGTAGTAGTATGCCAGGAATCAAAGGCTTAATGCTTTTCTAGTGTATGTTAAAAAAAGCCCATAACAACAGGGAAATGTGCAACTACATTGTTGAACAGTGTCATATTTTTTCAAGAAGACAAGCTCGGATCCCTATGTATTAGTTTGTATTAATTGCTTTTTGGAAGGAATGCAAAGAATCATTTTCATTTCTGTGTGTTATCTGCCATTGTTTAGAGAGAAGAAGCAGCAGAATAGTTCACCTAACAGCTCTAGGTCCCCTAAAGCAACCGTCATCAAAAAGGCTAACTTTACAAGGATGGGTCCAGTTTGATATTTCCGGGGTTCATGAGGGATAAATAACCAGATGTCTCAGATCTTGTACATTGCACGGATTATCATTGAAACTCAGGACCTCTAAGTGGTAACCAGTTTACAGCAGGAAATGGAAAGGTCTCTTTTAGTAGCAGGTGGCCCATTTCATCCTGACTGAGAAGCAAAGGCACAACCCATTGCAATGCCGGGAGTATTGCAGGGTCTGTGGGATGGGTTTGAGGGTGGGAGATGGGTAAAGGCCTTGAGTTCTTGTGATCAGTAAAGATGGGCTGTAGGCTGAGGAGAGCAGCCACGATGAGCCCGAGACCATTAGACACAGAGTGCTGGGATCATAATGGCAGTAGGATGTTCGGCTAAGAGTAAGAACATCAGCTCAACTGGCTAAAACCAAGCCCAGCTATTGAGGCTTCACCATAACATGGATATGCATGAGAAGTAGGGTGTGGAAGCATTGCAAAAGGCCACTAGCACAGCAAAAAAACCTGTTACTAACCTTGGTACTGAATAACTCTAGTCCCATCTTTTCTGCAGAAGTAATTCCATAGTCTGTGTTTTTAGAGCTTGCAATACTCTGCTTAGTTTGAACTTCCTTCTTTGCTTTTTTCCTTTCACATCCTGTAAGTACTGAAACACTCCATAAGGGTTTGTGCTTTGTGGAATTTACCCTTCTGGAGAGTTCAGTTTGTTTAGAACTGTAGCATAAAGGATCTCACTGTTCTGTTATTATGAACTGAACTGAAGCACTTTAATAAAATCAATGCCTGCATGCAGTATTTTCTTGGTTCAGCAAGGCAGTCTGCTTACATACAGACTTGTGACATGTAATTAAATGGCTTGTAAGGCCTTTAGGATGCTTGATTACATCAAGAGCCCCAAACTAATACATAGCAAATGAGGTGGCTAAGAACACTGCATTTCTGTTGATTGGAGAGATACTAAAACTCTTACACTTCATTGGAGGGAGAGAAGAAAATAAAACCAAGACAAACGACTATGAGCAGTGGCGACATGAAAAGGGAGCCTAAAAAGAATAGGAGAATGTACTTAGAAACTGGGTTGCCTTGGTTATTTTAAGTCAATCATGCTTATACAGGCTGTCAAACCTTGACTGCTTCAGTATATCATTAAATAATGAACTCGTTCGTGGTGATCACAAAATTGATGACAGTCAAAATTATTTAGCAGGGAATAGAAGCTCTTCACAGAACTTATATATAATTAGGAAGCGAACTGATATTCCAGGAGATACTGAGCACCTACATGAACACATGGCATATTTTAAAGAATTCATATTAAATTATCAGAACGATGGGACTAAACTGGATGTGATAAGGAAAGTAAAATGCATCAACAGTCTTAGGGGTACTTGTCAAAACAGAGATTGTTTTACAAAGCAGTTTTGTAATTTTTTTTAAACAGTGGGATACAAAAATGCCTCCATTCCTTCCCTGCATGTTTTTGTGGACACCTGCTTGGACACTGGGAGAGGGAGAAAAGCAGAGGGAGAGAACCAGAATGCAAACTGAAAAGTATGCTTTGTGGTACCAACAGTGTAAACCCAGACAAAGGAAAAAACTTGGGTTAAATGGAAGAGGTTCAACATGAACCTGCTTTTTCCTCTTCTACACAAACAATTTTTTGCTTACAAAAAATAGCCCTTTAAAAACACAGAGGATATGCCAAAGAAAGAATTCCACACACAAGATAATTGAGGCAGGACACTGTTACATGCAGCAATAAGGGACTCATTCATAGCATGCCAGTGCTTTTAACACACACGCTGAGCTATAGACAGAAATGTTTTATGATGAGTATATTAGAACCAGGCAAGACTTCCAAACAACTTGTGAGTCAAAATGGCCCACCCGTCTGCAGAAAGCTGAAGTCACACACACATCTTTTTTATTTTTTGCTATTCCAGATATAACCCCTGTCCATTCTAACACACAAAAAAGGTCAAAATTCTAATACTGCTTGATATACAAGGCTATATATTTTAAATAAGTTTAAAAAAAAGATTGTTTTTTCCTTATCCATAAAAGTTCTTTGCTTCCAAATGAGCTTGTAGCAGATCTAGGGGCAAAACAACAAAGGCTCTGATTTGAAACCTGAATCATTCTCCTCACACAGAGCTTTACTGAGAGGTCTTATGATTTAATCCAATTTGACATCAGTTTGAGAAGCCTCTGTTTACATTCCTCCCATACAGCTAATGGGAGACAAACCACAAACCATACAAGGTAACGTTCCCATTGGTTTACAGACACATCCTTCCTTCTAACCAATGCTCCCTTTGACTTCTGCACCCAGAATCTTTGATGGTAGTAACCCAAACAGCTTCAGGTGCTCCTCCTTACCACTCAGTACCAAGCTGCTTCCCAGCTCTGCTTGGGAATGAGCAGCTCCTGAGGCCCCAAACCAGTGGATTTTCACTGTCTGAACCCGAATAGGGTGCAGCAGGAATTTGGATCCCATGGCCAAGGTGACAAAAAGACTGTCCGCTCAACACAGGCTTGGAGTTTGTGTTTGAATGATGGTATAGGAGAGCCAGCCATTACAGCCCCAGGCTGCCTGTTTTTTTTTAAGAAATGAAGTGCCATAAGATGCTTTTGTAAATTGAGGGGATGTTCAGGAATGTGTATGCATTTCCACTCCCTTGATGGATGTTGACATGAATTGCACAGAAGAACTCTCAGAGGGCACTGTGCTTTGGATCTATAAAATGTTCATGACTGGCTCTCTGATAGTACCAGCTGGTTTCTGTATATTTTATTTCATACCTCAGTAGCAATTTATTAAAAGACTTAAAAGAGAAAGCACATGTACAGGCTGCTGTACTTCCAATAACACTGTGATTTTCCAAATGGTGTAGGAGTGGTAGATATAAAATACTGCATTGCTGCTTACATTCTGTTTTAGGCATCTGCCCTTTTTTGACTTAGAGGACAACGAAATCTGACTTGTAGCATCTCAGATGATAGGCATGAGTGAGACCTGGTGTAATTTTTCAGATGCTAGAGGGATTTGGAAGAACTGGTACTTAGGGTGAAAAAGCCCCAAATAAATTAACAAGTCCTTTCATTTTCTTTCAAATTAAAAGAAGTAAACCAAACTGTGGTACTTTGTACTATTTCTTGCTGATGTTTGTCAGACTAATATCATACTTTACAGGGTGGCACCGTTCCTGTGTTCAAACCCACCATTTTTACATGCCTGATAAGTCATCATATGTTTATTTTCCCCCTTATGCTACTACTATGCTGCTTTTCCCTGCATGCTCAGTACAGCTCATTTCTCCTTGAGACAGAGCAATAAGGCCCTCTGCCATAAGTCACATACAATGGTAACAGGAACAGTACCTGTGTGTTTCGACTTACAGTTGGACTGCTGTTTGGGATCAGTATGTCAGAGAATTTTGGTCTGCAGCCAAGTTTTTTTCCCTTTTGTAATAGATAAATGGTGCTTTGAGACAGCTGGGGAGAGAAGGAGTGATCTCCAAAGGCCTGTCTATAAAAAGAAATCTGCTTTTTGGGTCTCAGTATGCCGCCTTCTACCTGGTTTTGCCTTTGCTTCTTTTGGGAAGAAATGACAGATGGTAGTACTACCACATGCCCTTAGCGCTCCCAGACAATGTATCATTAACAGTAAACAGGGCAGAGCTGTGGATCCTCTGCCTTAATTTTTGTGCACAAGAGACAGTTAACAATGTCAGCGTTTAAATGATTTGTCAGATCGGTGTTAACATCTTTCCTGGCTCTCAGGTGACCTTATTTTCAATGAAGGACAGTGTATTTCTCCACCAAGAGAAAGAAACTGGATACATGGGAGTTGAAGCATTTTTAACTCCTCATAGGTGGTCAGCATCAAATCCAGGAAAAGATGGATGATTAACCCAGATAGTCAACTTCAAGATCAAAACTTTAATTAAAATCCTAGTAGAGATGAGATAGAGAATCTGTCTCAATGTAACAATGTGCTTTATGGGAGTGTATGCATCCCATAGGCATATTTGCATCCTCTTTTGATTAATGTGCCAAGATTTTATTTGATGCTGTAAGTAAACCAGTCTTATTATTTATTTATAATATAAGCTCTGATGCTATATCATGCAGACAGCTATATCTTAATGCTGTACTGTTTATGTTCTGACTCCTTTTGAGCTGTGGCTTTGTGGTATCTGTTTGACCACGCAGAGTGGAATAAGTAATTGGACGAACAGCTGAATATAGGCCAAGAAAATGCTGAAGGTTGTTGTAATATGAACCAAATATGTGAATCCCTAAATATAGGCCAAGACATCAATGTTTGGATTGAGAGTGGACGAAGAGAGTTTTCATGCTATTGCTCAGTGGAGTCTTGACTTCAGAACAGTCACATTAATTCCAGTGTTGTTTGTCAGATAGATACCCAGTCAGCTGATGGTAAAGTGAGCTGTAAATGTCCGTAGGGTTATTGAATTGGGTGATTTCCTTGAGCTTCTGACACTGTAGTGGATATTCTTGGCACCTTACACAGGGCAGTTTGTTTGGTAGAACATTGCAAGTCTGCCCATTTGTGAGGTTCCTCAGAACTCCAGGTGTGTGCAGGCAAACATACTGAGTTTGTAATCAAACAGTGGGGCTCTTCCACAGGCACAATGATGCTAAAGAGGCCAAAAAGTAACAGGTGTTCCATAGAAATTTGTATGTTATTTTTGTGAAATTTGGTAACATCATTGAGGAAAATTTTAAGGCAGATAAAAAAGCCCCAACCTACCCAATTGTATCTTCAAATATAGACAAACAAGGACTGCACTGGAAATACATTTTAAAATACAATTGAAATGAGGTGACTTAGTATGCTATGTTAGACTAGCCTGACTTCAGACTGGTTGAAAACATAACTTTGAAAACAGACACCATTTTAGGCTTTCATGTAGCAGAGTAAAATGTGAAAAGAATGTGCTTATAATAGTTTTGAGGATTAACAGTGCTTTGTTTTTTAAAAAGGTTTAATAGTCTCATGAAAGTTTGAATATTACAGAAGCTCCTCTGATATATTGATCTCATCCCTGCCAAGATATTTGTACCCTTGCAAAAAAATTTAGTGTTTCTTGGTTTTTTTTTAAAACAATGAATTGATTTTTCAAACAGAGCAGTAGTGTGCATTTTCAGCATAAAGGAAGAGCATTGCCAACAGGTCAAGGGAGGTGACCCTGCCCCTCTCCTCAGCCCCGGTGAGCCACGTCTGGACTTCAGTGCCCAGTTCTGGGCTCCTTGCACAAGAGAGACGTGGCACTCCTGGAGAGAATCCAGCTGAGGGCCACAAAGATGATTAAGGGACTACAGTATTTCTCTTATGAGCAAAGGCTGAGGGAGCTGGGCCTGTTCAGCCTTGACAAGAGACAGCTGAGAGGGGACCTCATCAATGTCTATGAACACCTGAAGGGAGGGTGCCAAGAGGATGGAGCCACACTCTTCTGGGGGTGCCAAGCAACAGGACAAGAGGCAGCAGGCAGAGGCACAGGATGCTCCACCTGACTATGAGGAAGAGCTTCCTCACTGTGCAGGTGACTGAGCACTGGGACAGGTTGCCCAGAGAGGGTGTGGAGTCTCCCTCACTGGGGATATTCAAGAAATACCTGGATGCAATCCTGTGCCATGTGCCCTGGCATGACCCTGCTTGAGCAGGACCTACTATGGTCCTTTCCAACCTGACCCATTCTGTGATGTGCAAAGGGAGCCCCTCTGAATTTTGAGTGTCTAGTGTCATCCTCTTTGGGGGGTTGGTTTTTTTGTTTCATGTAAATAAGAAAACTCCATAAATTTCAGACAAAACTTTCTCATGAGGATGGTTCCCCCAAGGTTTTTTTGCTGTAAAATCTCCTGCTTCACTTTTAGGTCAAACACAAAGCTCATTATATTTATAAAGCCTAAAGGTCCCACCTTGTTTTACAGGCAGCATGACTCAGCACGAGAGCTTTGCATGTGTTTCTACAGTCCTAGGAGCTAATCTCCTCTCACATTCTAAAAATAAAATTACTATTACTCTTTATTAAGAAAAATTAGTAATACTAATTTGTAAGTAAAAACATTTCTTTCTATGCTACTTTACTTTTTAATTATAATGTCTAGGCATTCTCCACTGGCTCTGGGAGCAGTGTAACATCAATGTTTGTTTTGGTTGCTAAGTGTTTCGTAGTGTTGTAGTTTATTGGAACCTGCTATTATGCTTTAATACCTCTGAAATACTAGCACTTTTAGCAAGCTGTTCCTTAGGAACTGATACATTTACACATATATTCCAGGTATGCCTAACCCTTCTAGTCTCCAAGCCATGTAGGAATCAGCTTGCTATATTAAATGATAGGGCATTTAAACATAGCTTTGTCTTTGCTTGTGTAACTTGTTCTCCCTCTGAATTGTGTATAGCACTTTTTTCCCTGAGACACTGGCCTGTATTCAAAAATGTCAATGCCTACCCATGTAAGAGAGCAGATAATCACATTGTGGGGAAAGAAAGCAGTGTGTGAGTTGTTAAGAATTTAGCCTAATTTCTATTAAATTTTAAATCAAAAGCACAGTAGCAGTGCTGCACAACCAGGCCTCTGGATTTTTTTGTTTTTCTGAAGGTTAATTAGCATTTGATTTAAAAAGCTTGGGAAACACTGACTCATATACTTTTGTAAGAAAAAAAGTGATGTCAAATTTTACTAGAGGAATAAACAGAAGACCTTCGATTCTTGTGTAGTCTGCAATCAAGTGGCTGAGGCTTACATGAAAGACTAAGACAAATTTCAGAATGTATCTTTTCAAAAATCAGGGAGTATAAAGTCTTACTTTCTGTCAGATATTAATTGGATCTGTATTTTTTGCCTCTGGCTGATGAAAGTCACTGTAGGCCTAACTTTTTAGCAGCTGCTTCTGTAAGTATTTCAGTCCTCTCAGTATCTGGTTGGGTGCATACACATACATTTGTCATAAATTGTCCACATGCAGACATTCCAAAGCTACACTACCAGTGGTTTGAATCTACTATTTACAATAGTAGATTCAAACCACTACAGCTGAGTGTTGGTCATATACTCTGTTGACAAAGAAGCAAGGTACCCAATGTCAGCCTCTTCACTGCAAACGCTTATATGCCAGAAAGACAGTACTTAAAATATATGAGTTTTACCTTAAAAGTTTGTAAAAGAGAAATCCACAGGGGGAACAGAACTGTAGCATGACCGATGGACTTTACTTAGAGGGGTCTAATGCTGTTTCTGCCCTTTGTGATTTTTTCAGAATGGCAGAGACTCATGGTTTGATGGAGAGATTGGAGAAAGCAGTGACTCGACTTGAATCATTATTTTCAGATTCACACAGATCTGGGGGAATGGAGTGTGATGGCATCAATGGAGTCAATGGAAGTAAGTCTGGTTTTTTGAAGTACCATCTCTCTGTTGTTAAAAAATTGCAAGTAGTGCATGTGTTTGTGCATGTGTGCAATCCCACCCATTACAAATTCTGTATCAAAATAAATAATGTTTTTAAAAATTAATTTAGCAATGTTATGTGTCAAGCTTAGTTGTACACATAATTCTAAATCAATATAACATAGAAAATTCAAGATTTGACTGTTTCTGAAAAATGCTGTCCATATCTGAAATGTTATATCACTCCTTCCATCTTAGCATTTATACTGTTGTAAATAACTCACCAGGTGAAAGTGTCTGCTTGAGCCCAATTAGCAAAAGAAATGAGATATCCCTAGAATTTACAGCATAAATATTTCTGGAGAGGTCACCAATATAAACACCGTGTTTATTTCCCAGCTCTCTCTGAATTTCACTGTGCAGACCCCAATTCATTTAATTGTTTAATATCCTTAATCAAACATGAGTTTGCTCATAAGCATTTGCTCACTAAGGACTGCTTCACATCAATGGCCTTACATTGCTACCGATTGAGCTTTTTTTTTTTTCAAGGGAATCTCCAGGGCACTACATTACAGAATACACAAAAAAAAGCCTGTATTTGTATATTAACATCACATCACCAAATCATGTTTTTTCACCCATAGTTTTTTTGTTGTTCCTGAAATTTAAGAGGTAAATACTCATGTGTGCCATGTGCCTGCACACTGGCAGCTGCTGTGGAGCAGCATGTTTGTGTGGCAGGAATGGAGCATCCTCCAGCAGGCTTCCATAGCAGATGAGTTAGCCAGGCCCAGGAAGCTGGAGTAATAAAATGCTTACAGCCCAGAGAAAACCTAGACCGTGAGTAAACCCTCACAAAGTCATGGAGAAATACGATCCATGTGCAAACTCACAAATCAATGGCTGCTCGGAGATGGGCATGTCTCAAAAATACAGCCTTCAATTCTGTAGTGAGTCCATTCAGGTGAATCTGGTTAGTTATCCAGAGCCCCCTACTGCAGAACCAGCTCTGCTTTCAGGAGATGACTTGCCATGTGAGGCACTTCCATGAAAACTGTTTATATTCTTGACCTGACCTAAGAGCTCAGGGAGGTGAAAAGATTCACCTCCCAGGGAAGCAGAACCTTAACATCCCAACAGATCCCTCAAAGACAAACTTCGTTGGAGTGAGATTATAAAACAAACCCACTGGGAGGCTGTGGTAGGAAGCTGAGATGAGCGGCACCATGGGGCGCTTGCCAGCCTGCACCACATCTGCAGGCAGAGCTGTCTCACACAGGAATGAAGGAATTAACTTTTGCTTATGCAGTCAGGAAAGTGTTCAGCTTGTGTGACTGATGTGCCAACAGTGCCACAAACACCGTCCTATATGCCTGTGTTACTGTGCCTCTGCGGTGGTTCATGTACTCTCCACAGCCCCTGCAGAGTAAACAGTCCTACAGGTCTCTTTTGCTACATCAAAACCAACAGCCAGTGTGACCTTTTTTAACTCTCTAGTGGAAATGGAGATATATCGCTTTCTTCTGCCCCCTCCCTTAAAAGACCAATCCATAATTAGAACTGGTTTTTTAAAAAACCAACTTGACTTTTCAGTGAACATGTTTTCAGTAACAACAAAATAATGAGGAGGATGAGAGACCTGTACCTTTAGTGTTTTCCTAAATGGCATTACAACAGCAGGATTGCAAATAAATCATCCAATCGCTCTGCGCAGCCCACAGCAAATTCTAGTACATGCTCCTGCTGGTTGGCTGCATTGAATAGTGAAAAATAGCATAGTTGCTTTCTAGTTTTGCACAGGACAATTGCCGTTTGGTGAACTACTGTGTAAAACCCTGCTCTAAAGTAAAAGTTTACAATGATTCTTTTGGAAACATACACAGATTTTGACAAAGAACGTAAATAGGCTTTGGGAAGCATCTCCACAGCTAAAACCTTTTGTACACTGGGTCATTTGAGGGGTTTACACACAAACAATACGGAAGGAAGCTCAGAAACTCCTCAGAATTATAGGTGAACAAAAGGAGCCTTGAAATCCCACATAGCTGACTAAGTACATTTTCTTTTTCACACAGACCACTGCAAACTCCAGTTGCCAGAGCCTGTCTTTTTTTCTGTCAAGGAGCCAGATGACTCTTGTGGAATAAAGAGGGCTTTCAAGATTATAAATTTGGACACAATTGTCATATAGTGCCAGAAGGTTAAAGCAGATTCTCTGGGGAAAGCCTGGTGCCTCTTCAGAGCAATCCTCAGGCTCCATTAATGAGGGAGAGAGGCTGGGGAGAATTTTAACCTTGGTCTCTCTGATCCTGCCTATGCCATAAATTCATGTGTGTGTCACTCCTGCTGGATCTGGCAAAGGTTCTGAGGCAGAGACGAGACATGAGAATATGTTGGGGAGTAAGGGAGGGCTGGAAAGCATCAAAGGGAAGATTATCTTTGCTATCTTAACAGGTACCACATAGAGCCATGTAGGAGCCAGGTGCATATGAAACTGAGCCTCATCTGCATTTTCTAATTATCCCCTTTATGAGGAAACTGCTCTGTATAGCACACAGAAAAACAGCAGTTTTATTCCTCTAATGTTGGAGTGTGTAACATAGATGTAGTCAATGGGATGTGTCATCTAGAAGATTTGTTTGAGCTTTCTTGATGCAGTGACAGTTTTGCAAGGTGAGATGACAAAATAAGGAGAGGACAGAGCCACATCTTACTGCACAAATCTACTGTCAACCCATTCTAAAGAGTCTCTTACTGGAAATGGAATTAGTTGCTATTAAAAGCCACCAAACAATACAAAGACCTTCAGGAATGGGTGGGTAGTATAAAAATAGTTGTTGAATGTAGTGCAGATTCTATTTAGGGGATAATATTTGGTTAAAGTGCAACAGGAGAATTTTGTTAAGACAATCATGCTTCTCAGGTCTCTAAGCCTTTGAAGGGCTGAGAAATGTTTATTTTAGCACTTGTCATTTTAAGACAAATACTACATTATACACAGTAAATTATCTTCATGTTCCTATTCAAGTTCTACCAAGTGCAAGATTTTATTTTTTTTTTCCTAGATAGGACAAAAAATTAATTATAAATCTATGTTCACTGATTTCACAAGTCAGAAAGGAAGTTACTCCTCTGTTTCTCTGGTATACCTCCTCCATCTGTTACACATATGTACTCTATGAACCCATTCTCATGGAATGATCTTCTTCTGTAGGCGTAGCACCGTATGTTGAAGCCTTTGATAGGCTGCTGAATGGAAGTGTTGCTGAGTTTCTCAGATACAGCAAGATTCTTGAAGGTGATGTGAAGACGCACGTGAGTATTTACTCAGATTTTTCCTGATTATGTAAACATACAAGTCTCAGGATGTGTGTGATCAGCCTTGAATGCTGAGGAGAATCTTAATAGCAGAATGAACTCTGAATTATTAATTCTTGCAGTAGTAATAACCTGGCATAATGCACTGAATACAATTCAAGAAGGTTGTATGGATTCATAAGAAGAGATTGCTTGCCTTTTACAGCACCAAAAGTTGAAGACCATTGTATGCAAAATATATAAATATCCTCAGTCACAAGCAGTTTGAATTGTCATGTTGGCTGCTAAGCTCTTTGCATGACAGGGACACAGTTGAGAACATTTGTCAATAAATGAGTAGCAAACACTAGGTGGGCAATGATAACTTCCTGTGGTTGTTTTCTAGTCATGGGCATCATCATTCTGATTAATGTAGAGATTTTGTTCTTTTAGTTGGTCAGTTTGAGCTGGATCTGAGCGACTGGGAAACTTTTGACTTTTCCAGTAGGTCCGTGCCATCAGGCCTTTCTCTGTGTGTACATTTCCCAGTTGATTGCAGCTGCTGCTCCAAGTTAACAAACACTGTAGCCAGAAAAACATGCAGTGCTACAAGCTTGAATCCTACTGAGATTCATGTTGAAAGGCCAACATAAATATTCTTCAAGACAGCCCAAGCAACCAGCCTACTCACAGGGCAGGGTGACTGGATTATTCTGTGCACTGTAGTTTTTTTATGTGTGTTATAAGTTCTTGTTTGTAGGGCAGAGTTTCTGACCTAGTTAGGCCTAGAAAGCAGGAGGGAGTAAGGAGGCCAGGCAGTTCTGGGGGATCTTTCTAAGGAAATGCTGCATTTCCTTTTTATTTGAAAAAGCCTAAACAATTGTACTATACGCTACAATATATGTACTTGGTTTTTCAGAGAACTCAGGCAAAGTTAATAAATGGGAGGTGATAAGAGGAGGAATTATCAACCTGGCTGAGCAGAGAATTGCTCCGTGGAAAGGATCAGTACTGACTTGGTTATTGCATTCAGTAGACATCATCATTTTGCAGTTGATTTCTCAACAGTTTAGATCTGAGTGATCCAGCAATAGCCTTAGTACCAACACTAAACAGGGAAAAATATTGCATTTAACATTCTAAAATTACTAAAACCTTTTTAATATACACTATCTGTAAATGTTTAAATCAGTAAGGGTATTAATTCGTGCGTTTGTCACTGTTTGATACTCATAATTGGGTCCATATAAAAGTTTATTAATAATTTATCTGCCAAGTCTGTGAATAGTCCCTAGCATATTGTTGATGATAGTGTAATGCAAACTGTGATAAGGAATACTTGTTAGGACTGTGAGCTTAGACATGACATTGGCTTTCCTTACCTAAAGAAACCAGTGATTCTGGTTGCAGTCTACTAAATATTCTGAAATCTTAGATTTTGAATTTACAACATGGAGCAGACTGTAGTTGCCTTATGCTCATGCTTATCACTGAAGCAACATCTGTGCTTTACCTTAACAAGTGAAACAGGGAGTAATTTTCTTATGGGTGTCTTACAGACCATGTGTTCCTCAGCATTATACTTGCAGCTGCTGTCTCTTTCACACAATGAGCTGAAGGGAAGGTTGTATTTTATTTCAAAAAACACCTGTTGCCTTGAAAAACCTCACATACCTGATGGACCAGAATGGTAATATGAGAGAGAGACTTCGTATTATGCTACTGAAATGGGGGATTTAACATGATGTGCCTCATGCTGATTGCTGTAACCATTGTGTGGTTTGTGTTCCTGGCAAAAGGAACAACACAGACACAACTGATCTGCTGAGGAGCCTCAGTCCTCTTTTTTTTATGCTGTACTCTAAATAGTCTATTGAAAGAGAACAAAATAAAATAAAAAATGAAGGACTAATAGGCAGCTCCTGGCTCTGTTAAACACAGCAGCATGGTGGGTTTTACAAAGATTAGTTTATCGGAGTTCTGCTTAGGCTCAGTCTTGCGAGCAGCATATTTCTCATTCAAATTACATACGTGCACTGGCAAATCTCTGAGGTCAGCTGCACTGAAGAAATGAAATACTTTTTAAAAGACAGAATGGATAGGGCTTTTACATAGTCTGTTTAAAACAAATGACTCTAAACAGCTGAGATCCTTTCCCTGTCCTGACACTGTGGAATAAAGATCCATTACATGGATGTTCCTAGGAAATACAAAGTCCCCTACAGGCACAAGATTTTAGGGAACCACTTTCTGCTGTCTGTGTCATAACTGATAGAGCATGTGAAGTCAGTGAAAGAGCGAGTGTGGCCAGGACTGCCACCAACCAGATGTCTTGGAGGCTGTCATCAACTATTACAGGTTGTAACAGCCCTGAAGCTGCCTCACCTTATGTGCCAAATTCTGTCAGAATGAGGGAAATCCAAAATCAGTATAAAACAGAGGAGGGATATACAGCACAGGCAGTTCTCTTATGCCCAGCTGACAGGACAGTGCCATTGCTTTGACCACCTGCATCCAACACTGCAGAAAAGGTGCCGAGGAAGACATGGTCCACCTTCAGATTGTGTCCCGGTGGAGCAGGTTTGATGGGCTCTTTGCCTTGTCAAAGCAAAACAAGCAAGGTTTTAGAAGGCCAAGAAGCAGGGTTTGTTTATTATTTTTGTTTATTTGTTTATTATTATTTGTTTGTTATAAATGATGTTTATTATGAGCTTCTTCACATTGTTTTTTTTTATATAGCTCAAGTGGTGGAATACTTTGGCTTGAGTTTGAATAATGTACCAGATGAGACATCATGATAAGACGAGAATGTACTAGTTCTACAAGAGAAGGATAGAAAATGTAACATTTCCATATTTTAGAATTTTATGTGGTACAGAGCACAGCATAATTACAGCCTTCTGTCAAACACAGAAGCTAATACTTGCCTTTTTTTTTTTTGTTTATTTGTAAAAATCTTTTAACCTCCCAGCCCCACCAGTTGAAAGAACAGATTGTCTGTGTGATTCAGTTATGTTCCCTCTTCTCTCATCCAACCTATTTAGCTTGGAATGGAAAACTCTAAAAACATGGATGCCTTTTCCCTCCTCTCTTCCATCAACTTCCAGCTGCTGAAATGCAGAGCTCAGAGATGAAACATTCAGAAATGAAATGGCTGTTGGTTCTCTTGCTCATTGTTGGAAGAGAGTTGAGATGGAGTTCATTACAAACAAGGTAGAAGCAACCCACAGCACGTTATCCAGCCTGCAGGGCTGCTCTCTGTGCACGCACTGGTTTCGTATCAGGATCAGCAGAGACAGCAATATTCACCCCACAAACGTGTACCCACAGAGTCTTTTTTCCTTATCTCTTGCATGAAAGCCATGACATTCTTCTCTCCTCCTTCCAGGTATAGTCCATGTGAATATAAACAGGCAGGAGAAAGCAGGAGATACCTTGTATGAGGTATAAATGCACTTTGTAAAGTGCTGCTCTGGTTTGGCCTCTCAGTGAAGTTAAAAAATCCTGGCTTCCTCCTGTTTTTGCAAAGAGTAATTATCACACATGAAATAGCTGCATGTTGCCTTTTCATGTGAGAGATGCTGAAGAATTAGTCAATGACGTTCATCGCCCTGAACTTTGAACAGGATGTGCTGCTGTCTGTGCCACACCAAAAAAACCCCCACTTTTGCACTTTATCTTAGCTAATCTAAATGCAGACTATCAAAGCCATTATTTGACTGATTCCTCATTAACAAGGCAATTTGCTTACAGGGCAGCAGAATGCACAAGGGTACTCTCGTGTTCATCCTTTGTGCTCAGAGGCTGTGCGGTTTTAGGCATTGTGTTGAAAGTTGAATTAGAGCTCAGAGGGGAGGGTGATGTCAACATACCCAGAGAGAAGCTTGCTGTTCAGGCTGCCTTTGCATTTCTGTGAGAGGTATTTTCTGCTACATGAAATAAACACTAAACCAAGTAGCTACTGCAGGACTGGGAAAAACAAAATACATTTAAAAAGAAAAAAAAAAGAATGAAAAGACAAAGATTTTTTTGCAGCCTACATAGTGCAATCAGCTGAAAGAGAGTAAGTGTAGAAAATGGTAGTGCTGTCCACCAAAAGTGAAAATAAAGTAAAATATCATCATCAGCCAGAAAAAGGAACCTTGGAAATCTATCAGTATGAAAGTTAATTTTGTAATGCTAATTCAGATGTTTTTCTCACCCTCTATATGTACTATGAGAGACTTCAAACATAAGCAGTAAAGAATGTCCACTTTAATAGGACAGGAAATGCAGTACACACAATGTGGCCGAGTGCCTAACGCAGAAAAAAAAAGTAACATTTTAAGGAGTTTTACAACTTTCAGTTGCTCTGTTCTGAAGGACTACTACCCTTGTGGTCTAGGCTTTCAAAACAAGCAGGATTTATTGGATCAGGTGCAGGGGGTGTGCGGACATGGTTGCACCTTTCTGTAAGACACCTGGTTGGGAATAAAGATGAGGAACCTGTGCTTTGCGAGTCTAGAACAACACCCACTGAAAGAGTGGGAGTTTTTCCATTAATTTTGATGGGAGCTGGATCAGACTGTTAGTTTCTTGACACTGACATTGCAGTAAAACGGCAAGGAAGAGGCAAAAGTCTAATAGACAGTATTGAAAAAGACCCATGGTGGCCAGTGCTGGGCATTTAGTTATGTACTGCTGGCATGAGAAATGTGCACCTGTAAATTTAGGAGCGTGGTGGTGGGAATATATAATGAGAACATTCCATATGGCATTTCCTCACTCAGAAACATAAGAAATCAGCAACACAAACACTCAAGGCTGTCAAGAGTTCTTCACAACCTGTTTTCATGGGGCTTCTTTGCATATGAAGTAGTTCCTGACTGAACCCCTAAGAAGTTGATTTCGAAGCAGTGCAGTCAATCAGGGACCATTTTAGACCAAGGGATAAAATGGTTGCCCCCTAAAAGCAGGTATTATATCTGTGTGTGGTTACCCAGTGCAGTGGCATTTTCTGATCTCCCAAGGATGCCAGAAAAACGTACCAGAATTATTTGTGTGGGAAATGTTATATGCAGTGGGAAACCAAAGAAAAATCCACCATGTTTGCCCAAGAAAATGTTAGATAACTTGCCCGTATGAAAAAAAAATTCTGATTCTGAAGGGCTCTTTAATTGACCAGATGAATTCAAAATAACAGACTTGAGGTCTGTGTTTTACCAATTAATTTAATTAATGACTGGTGCAATTAATCAAGGTATACATTATATTTTCGGCCATTTAAAGTCAAGATCAGAACTGATCATATGCTTTAGCTCATGCTAATTTTGCTATCCACTATATTTTTTTTTACTGAAGACCTTTAAAAGCAAGTTTGAGTCAACTGGCAGGAAACCAGTTTTTCTTGGTGGTTTTCCAGGAGAAGTAGTGTATAGACTAGAGGCATTAATTGTCCCACAAGTTGAAAACCACTGTATCAGCTTAACCAAAAATCATAAAGTGATACAAGTACATTGGACTGTTGTTACCAGCATGAACCTCTTGTGACTGAGAATTCTTTTTAGTGATGCTTGTGGTTCTTAATTCTCTTGTGAAGGATTATGATTTTTCAAGTTGGAGTAGTAACATTACTTAAACGCAGGTGTTGCAAGCTGAGAAATACACAACCATTTTCTCTTTTCCCCATTTTTTTTCTGTTTTGGGACACCCACCTCACATGCTTGATTGATGTCATTTGTTGCTACAGGCTATGAGCAAGTCTTTTATTAATTTTTCAGTCTCATTCTTTCTGAAGAGCACATGAACACTCTTTTCACTCATCTGCCTCCCCATCCCTGACCTGGCTTTATTTTGCTAGTTGGTGGTTGCAACTGTTTTGAGTATATAGAAATGCTGGGCTTGGAAACTGAGAAGGCTGTTCATTGTAGTCAGCAAAAAACCAAACAATGAGCTCAGAATCTGGCTCTTCAGTCAGTTTCTAGTGAAAAGGAGTTCAGTGAATAATGAGAATTAAGCCACAAGGGAAACCAATGTGCGGTTTGAATGTTGTTTTAAATAAGCTGGGAGTGCTGTCAGGAGTGATGAGGGTATAATGTGGCCACAAATGTGCATTGCCTCTTTTTATCCCCTATGAATGGCATGATCAATATAGTCACATTTCTGAATATTGAAGAGTCTATTAGGATGGATTAAGCCATGTCACTGCTAACTTCTTTTAGTCTGTTGACATCCATAAGTTGAACCATATATTTCCACCATTAATCTGAGCAGTTTAAGTATTGCTACATCATTTCATAAGTTTAATTATATGTTTTATTCTCAATCCCAGAGATATAATAAAAGGATTCATTTAGGATCTTTATGTAGATCTTTGAGGCTGAAATATTTCTTGTTGCTTTAATGCGTGTTCTGTTTAAAAAACTACCTTAGTTCATATCTGTGAATCTGGAAGACAAAAAAGCAGCCTCAACTTTAGGAGAGCATCAGCTGGTCAACAGCTTTAGTCCGGGCTTGCTCTTCCTTGCTGATGGGTGACGAAGGCTATTTGAGGCATTTTTACAGAATATGATCTCCTTTTGTTTCACTTGGCAGTAATCAGTAGCCACAATGGCTCTAGAGCCAAATATTTGTCTGTTTGAAACAGTGACAGATGAACAAAATAATTGACTGCTTCTGCTACCGATATTAATAATTAATTATTTAACAAAGCTGACATTTAAATAGTATTCATTAGGCTTTAAAGTTAAAAGTCCCTTGAGCTCAATCAGAAAAATTCATGTCATTCAACACTGAGAGAGTTTAGAGGAAATTCTGGAACACTGTGGCAAATTTTATTGATGCAAAAGATGCAGAACCTGTTTACCCGAGGCAATAATATTGTAATTAATGTAAAACAGCTGTTGTGGCTTTAAATATCCCTTTACTCCAGTACATCTATCCAGTTCATGTTTCATGTGGAGAAGTGAAATGGCAGTAACGATTTACCCCAAACAATTCTATCCACCTGTCTTACATCATTAGCCCTGAAAGATCTTTATGACCAATGTGGTTTGAGCTCCACCAGAGGTAAGAAGTGGTTTCGTCAAAGTCAAGCTTATTAAAAGGTAAAGGTAATGAACCCAGATGCAGATGCTGCCCTTAAATAACAAGTAATACTGACTGGCACTGTGCACAGTTACATGACACAGTGTTCAATGCACTGACAGACAGAAATGTGTACAGAGACCAGCGCTGCTACAATTGGTGGCTCTGATTGGTACTGTACAGGCAGTAGCAATGCTGAGAAATTTTAACAAAAATTCCCTTATATAGACATAGTCATGAAGGCTAAAAAACACTGAAAAAACCCCAGTAACGGAGGACAGATGATTGGTGGTAGTCAAATGTATCTGTCTGAAAATAGAAAATATCTGGGGTGGTGTCTGGCTCTATCAAAATCGGTGACAAATCTCCCTCTGACTTCAATTTTTACTTGAATTTCAACCCTGTTTTCAGCATGGACCATTAAGAGGAAGGTGACAGGTTTTTTTCTTTCCTTCCTTTTCCAGTATAAAAAGTTCTCTGTTTGGAGAACTGCCACTGACTCTTCAGCTATTAGTCCAGTTTTTAAAAAAACCTCTGTCAGCCAATTAGCTGTACAAAATAAATACTGTCTCCTCAGCTGGCCTGGATAGTTTCTATGGCAGCTCCATACTTAATCTAAACTCCATTCTTTTTCCATTTCTTTCCTCTCCCTTCAAGTCACCACCCACTTCACCACTTGGCTTTGAAGAGGCTTTTGAAAGCAGAATGTGAAAGACAAACTGTTTCTCTTCCTCTGGCAATGCTGTCCCCTTTAGAGAAAGGCTGAGGTCTTTGCTCAGGACAGGGGAGCTCCATCTGTAGCTGTCAATTGCTGTCAGTCACGGTGTCTTTTGCTAGACACAAAGGACCCAAAACTATTTCTGCAGAAACTACCTTTGGAACTCTGGATCACTAAATCCCAGTTCTTTTCCCTCATGTCCTCTTTACAGTTTTGTTTCAGATAAAGCCCTTCAATATATTTTAGAAATCAGAAATGTATATAGAACTGTATTTTGGTTTTTTGTTAAAGTTAGCATGTATAGCAGGTGTTTAGTATTCTCTAACAACAGAAGTCCAGTGGATTCTGATGCTTACATTGTGCTTTTCAGTGCTATGACTCTGAGCAAATAGGGTATTAAATACAATAGTGTTTGACAAATTTAATATTATGAGGTCAGTGGGGTAATCTTCATGGCTAAATTGCATTAGGAAGTCCTATGTTTGTTTCTCTTTCTTCTATTTAATTTTATTATTTTTTTCGTATACTGAATTTACATGTAACTTGAGATCCAAATGCATGTGCCTGTTTGTTCTTGTCGTTTGCCAAGCTGTTGTCATGTAAATAAGATTTATATTTTTTGTTGCTTGGCTACCATAGTGATGGTCAACTTAGATTGAATAGAACATTTAAAATGGGAAAGAGATACTAAAATCACATCTGCTCTGGAGAATTGCACTTTGCCAAAGCAAACTGGTGGTTTCAGCTTCAGGCTCAGTGCGTCTATGTCTGCTCAACCTGAAACAGTGCAGATTTGGATGGAACTCCTGCTCCTTCAGACAGCTCAGGAGCATTGCTTTCATCAGATGTCTCTCACAGAGCCTCTGGCAGCTTTTTTAGCAGTGACTTCTGGGAAACATCAGAAGCTGGCATTATATTATGACAGAGAAGCTTAAACCAGTTGCTGTTAAAAAGATTATTTGAAAATACATACGACTGCTCCATGAACTGCTGGAGGCTTAACTGAGAAGAGGCCTGTCCGTGGTGTTACTGCAGTGGTGACAGAGGGTCCCTCACTGTAATCAGCCACAGGTTTCCATAGGCATGGAACTGGGATGTCCTGGCATACATGTCAGACTCCAGCTCTTCCAGCCCTATCAGTCACCCGAGCCAGCTGTCAAATGCACACGAGGTAAAGGATTAAGATGCCTTATTCCACAGTTTACTGGTGGGGAATTTGAGGGGGTGAATTGAATGCCACATGGTCCTGGCATTCCGGTCCAAAGTCACAGAGTTCTCCTCCAGCCTCTGGCACAAGCTGCTGAAAGCAGAGTAGGAATTGCCTTGAGGAACTTGCTTCCTTCAAATTATTCACCTCATCTGAGGACTCTCTCTGATGATTGCTGTGTCCATGCATAATCTGAAGAATATAAAAAGGATTACCCAGAGTTTCCAGATGTTAGTTATTTGTTGTTCCAAAATATGCCCATTTTTGTCTGCAGACAGATTTGTGTGAGTTGGTGGTCTCCTCTACTCTGATAAATTTGCCCATGATTCCTATGCATTTTGACACTCAGGCTTCATTACTGTAAATCAGTGTAACTGAAAGAGTTTCAGCTGGCTTGTTCTGTGACAATCTTTTGGCTGAGCTGCACAAGCTGCTCCATTTTCTCTCATTAGTCTTCACTGGGCACGGGGGTCTAATGACAGAGTCATCTTCCTCTAAAAGTGCAGCGCTGTCTGCTTAGATCCACGGCCTGCCTGCTAAGCAGAAGGAGGTAGCAGTGAAGTGTCACGTTTCAAAGACTGCGAGAAAGAAGTGGAATGGTGATTGACTGAACTAATGCATTCTTAATGAGAAGAAGCTCTTCTATTACTCTGATGGGGTGCATGGAAAGAAGTGCCGCATGCTCAGAAACAGAGAAACTCTGAAAGCTGTTTTTAATGCTGTTGCAGAAAGAAGGAAGTAACTCTGGCAGAAGTCTTATAAAATTCTTGTTATAAAATGCAAAAAGTGTGTTAGCACGATCCTTTGAGTAAGATTTAAATTCAGAAGCGAGAGATGTGACTGCTCTGATCCCTACACAATTAAAAGGTTTTGGGACTGGATAAATTTTGGGCATACAGCACAAGCCTTGCAATCAATATCTAGTCTTCTGACCACTGAATGTTTCCAAAATCTTGTAATAAATTTTGGGTAATAAAAATGCAAAAAGCCAGCCTTTAAATATACCACAGGTAACTCAAAAGAGTGCTACCAATGGCTGTGTGCTCTCAATAGCAGAAGATTTCTTAAAGACAGGTCCCAGACATTTTGGGAAAGTGGCCTTGGCCAAACTGCAGTCTGGAGGAAAAGTGCAGCTTGATTCCACATCCAGCAATAGTTTTCACATCAGTCAGACGAGCAAGACACATGTATGAGGCATGCTCAGGGAATGCCAATCATTTAGGAGCATCAGTGCGTGTCGTCCACCAGTCTTGTCTCCAGCTCTGACCAAATTCCAGTACTTCATCAGAGAGAGATAAGTAATCACATAAAAAACCACTTGTTACTTTATACTCTGAATGGAGAAAAACTTCCTGCTCAGTCACCACAAGTGATCACTGGGATCCCAAATGCAAGGATTTAATGGAACAAAGTGCCAAACAGACACATTTTTCAAACCTCATTGATATTACAGCTCAGTATATGTTCAAGAACTCAAAAAACAGTCTTAACTTTCTGTATCTAAGGATGCTTTGCTTGTGTTTATGATCTGTTTGATCAGCATTTAAAGCTCTGTCTTAAAATAATGCTGCCTCTTTATAGGAATTCGGAAGATCCCTTCTGAACTTCACTTTTTGGATTGTTCGATATCTTCTAAATTTGAGACTATATTCTCAGACCTTTTCTTCATTCTCTATTATCTGCATTGCCTGTGAGAAAGAGTGCTCATATGCCTCCACCCCTGTTGCTAAGCAAAACAAGTGAAACTGAAAATTTATCTTTGTATGTCACACACTCAGTGCTCTAAACATCCAAGCAGGTTGTCTCTGCATTAGTTGTGATTTAATCTCATCTTTTTCAACACAAGTGACTGATGCTTTGCAAAGAATTCCAGAGGAGGTTCTCTCCAACAGTAGCTCTACTGAAAATACTTTGCCACATCCTTTTTAGAACTGCATAAGCTCTTTTCACAAAGCCATTTTCCTGGCTTTTACCACTTGTACTTTCCAGTCTTCAGCATTTGCCATTAATCAGTGCCATGTTTACACCTAGAATTATGCATTGCCTTATAGGGGCAGCAGGGAGGAACTGCTAAATTTTATCCAATTCATATTACCTGTGCCAACAAAATTGTCTTACCCTTCTCAAGTGATGAGCAAGCCCTTGACCATGTTAAAACCTCCTAACTTCGTGTTTCCCGTGAATTTTATGAGTGCACACCTAATTCTTGCTCTTAGAACACTAATACCCATATTGATTGCTCCTAAAGCTAATCTTTGAGAAATACAACTGGCAGCACCACCTGTAATATACCCTGTAATTGCCTCTGTTTATCCAACTTCTTATCAAACTGAAGAATTTTAATCCTAATTTGCATCATTGCCACTCAAAGTATCAGTTTCCTATGAGAACCCACAGTAAGTATTTTATATGCTATCTAAATATACTAGATCTGATGTATTATCCTTGTCTAAGAAACAAAGTAGTGATTTTAGCCAGAGATAATTCCATTGTAATTTATCCGGGTTTTAATTTTCCTATGTGCTTTTAATCACTTGTTTCAAGTCTGGTTTAAATGTTCATGGTGCTGAGGTCAAACTAACAGTCATGATATCACTTGGCATACTTTCCCCCCTTGGGCATATTTGCCCAATCCATCATTGCATATTTCTGTCATCTACTCCCTTCTCCAACTGATATATATTTCAAATCTTTCCTACTCGTGCTTCCATCTGCCAGTGTCCTCAGTATTCTAGGAGAAAGATAATATGGACCCAATGATTTTGTCACACTAAGCTACATATATTTGTCTTCCCTTTCAAATTATGTAATTCCCACTGATTTACAGTCCAGTAAGATCTTTGTCCATCATTCCTTTGCTTGGACATGTAACGAATGAAAAAGAGTTCTCCTTTGTAATCAAGACGACTTCTCACACTTTGGAGGTTTTCCATCTATTCTTAGCATGTTGCTTTAGTTAGTTATCTATTCATTCAAAGACTCTAGCCCTTTCCTACGATTTCTCCCTCCTGCCCAGCACAGATAGACTATTTCCATTCTTAATGTAAATCCATCCTGTGCTGCATTCAAATCATTAAGTTCCTCAGGCCAACCATGTTCTTTCACTGATTTTTCTATTTTCTAAAAGTTTACCTTGCACCAAGCCTTAGCTATAGATTTATTTTTGTCCATCTTGCAATTTAAGAAGCACTGAATTCATTCATAATCACTTCCTCCTCAGGAAGATCAGTTTTGGCTCAGCTGTTCTACAAGGTTCTCCTCACACACACAAAAAAAACCCCAAAAAACAAACCCTAAGCTTAAAATAACCCACACCTTGTTGTTTTATGATTTTCTGTACCAAAAAGTCAGTCATCTGAAATGTTTTAAGAATATCTAAACCTTGCTATTATTTATGGTATTTATGTCTCTGTCTGGAAAATCTAAGTGTCCTATGCTCATACAATTTCCCTTATTATTTATTTCTTGATCTATTTATAGAGATGATTAGACCCTTCCAAATCTCAGCCTGTCAGACCATATTATCCCCTTCTCTCCAAATAGTGTCCAAGTCGGGTCTCTCTTACCATCTTCCATGCACTGATTTTCATCCTAACAGATTATGTTTTATTCATGCCATCACATTTTAAGATGAGTAAACACAATTTGGCTGTTTTACTTTGCCACAACTTCAAATTTCCTGACTTTTATGTATTTTAAGTTTCATCCGCATACGCCTGCATATAAAATTTCCTTGTTTTCTTTTTAAATTGAAAAACCCCAAGGCAAAACAGCATGAGCTTCCCCACCCTTTCACAAAGTGATTATAAATGTACCTATTCATATTAGATTAACTTACCAGCGTTTGGTTTGGTCTTTATATAGCAATATACACTAGTTATGAATCGTTCTTTTCTATACCAGTAATGCTTTCTCCTAGTCACGATTCCTCTGCCTGGATGAGGTATAGAGAGTACTGAAATTCTGATTCTAATCAATGCACATCATTCAGAATGTAGAGAAAATGTGTAGGTTTCAAATAAACAAAAAAAAAGACCAGAAGTCTGAACACCAGGGAACAGCCAGGAGTGTAGAGATTTACCTCCCATCCTCACTGGTAGTATCTAAACATGCTGTACCCAAATCCTACAGTTCTGTGAGGGAAAATTGCCCAAAAACCTTCTGTCACAATCTCTCATAGCCATCAATCTTAGAGTCTGCCTGCAGAAGACAGGCAGGCAATGAATTACAGCACAGTCCCTCAGCAGAAGTGCCAAACAACTCCTCTTAAACAGCACTACAGCTTCAGTTCCACTTTGACAGAACGTGTGCAGGTTGCTGTTTGCAGTGGTAATAAGTTCTAACCGTGCACTTGGGTATAAGCATCACCACTAAAATGCCTAGACGTCCTTGGAAGTGTTAAAATTAACTCCTCCTATGACTAATCTTGAAAATTATAACCAAAAGCCGGCATATCAGCTTGTTTTATTTCCTATCTGAGGAAGATTGGGAACTTAACCTTCGATGTAAAAAAGAATTTATAGCTAAGCCAGTTCTGTAACACATTTCTTCCAGTCAGCTCTGCTGTGATTTAGATGAGAAGCAGCAAGAAAGATTTGAGCTGTCACGCTTGGCTCTGAGCTGCCAGGAAGAGGCATTGGAGGTTACAGGCCAAGGTTTAATTTATATTCCTTCTTTTGTTACAGGCAGAGATGGTACGTGCTGCTTTCCAAGCGCAGAGATCTTTCCTGGTCTTAGCGTCTCAATGTCAAGAGCCTCAAGAGGTAAGGAAAGTGACCTAGAGTTTCAAAAGGCAGTGTATTAAAAAGCCTGTGTTCCCATATGTTAGCAATCCCTGCATTTGTTTTCATTTGTTACTTTATTTATACAGTGCACTTAAGGGCTTGCCTGCACTTTTATAAGCATGGCAGTGATCAGAAAGCCATGGTTCAGGGTTAAGAACCTTTTCTGTACTGACACACATAAGATTGTTAAAGGGAGCAAAGGAGGTTTCCCCTTTACAGGCGTAAGTGGGATCACTATCTCTCTGGAAACTGTAAATGCCATGGAATATAATGTTTTCTTGCTACCTCCCAGGGATGCTCTATGACAAACATCAAAGTTGGGGTATAAGCTAGTGAAAGAAAAATCAATCCTGGCCTGTAGACTCAGTATTCTCCAAGCTGAGGTCCAGCTTAGGCCAGTTCCAGAAGGAAGACAAAGCATTTTGTCATGAAAATGAAAAAACCCACCGCTTTTTTCAAGTTGATTTATATACTTATTTTAGTGGCAACTGTTTAAATCCTCCCCTCCCAACTAGCAAGCTCAGGGAAGCTGCGGAGTTGTTATGAAATCTCATTTTTAGTTTCTCGAGGGCATGGGGCCGATAGCAGTGTGTCATTCCTGGGAATAGCAGTCCTGTAGCCCTTCTGATTTTTTTCATGTCACTGTTGTTCTTAGAGACTCAAATTAAATGATTTTCTGATCAGTATGTTTTAATGCCAAGGGTACTCCAGGCACAGATATTCCAGGCGAGACTTTAGAGGTCCAAGCGAGACGGGATCAGTTGTTTTGCCAGCTGTCCCTGATCTCAGAGAGTAAAAGTGGGTCATGACTCACCAAGAACAGGCGAAATTCCCATTGGTGCAGGCCTCGAGCAGTCATTTATATTGGCTGTGAATACAACTGGACCCAGTGGCCCACAAAACTCTTTGTGCTCAGGGGTAAAATATTCCCCAGGGAAGAGTTTCCGATGGCCCATAATGTCCTGCAATGTTCTGAAGTGGTGGGATTGTCCCAGCTCTGGCACGAGTCAAAGCTGTGGGTCACAGTTTGGCCTCCTGTGTTGCTGTGATATTGGTATGATTTTCGCTGCTTTTTTTTTTTCCTTACAACTTTCTGACCTCAAGTCAAGGCTTTGAGATTTTTTTTCAACTGTAAAGTTTAGAAATTTTCACTTAAAAATGGCAACAAAACAAGCTAAAAAAAAAAAAAAAGGAAGTAATAGATGCAAAAAGAGATTCTGCAGCAATGGCAAATGACAGTTACAGAAGCATTAAGAAAAACTGAAAATAGTAAAAACCTTGTCATAAATATCCCCAGAGCTGGTCGTGTGTATCGATATGTCTTAGTTGCATGTTATCAGTCTTGCATAGATTTCTGCAGCTTGTTGAAGGCAGAAAGATACACATCTATCATTTAACTATGGTTTAGCATTGAGGAAATGCCATGTGATATGAGTGTACACATCATTACAAAGTTAAAATACCACGAATATTACAGACTGAAGTTTCTTTCACAGTGAGAACAAACCCAGCCTACTTACTTAGGTTTTTTAAAAGACTATTAGGTGCACATTTTTTTATAGGCACCCAAACACATATTGTTGTTCATTCTTTTTCTCTTCTTTGCATATATTTTTTGCCCAGATACATTCAATTATACTATGGACAGACCTGAAAGTAATTGAAGGCTGCCTATTCTATACAAATTGAACATTTTTTTCTCCACTGCAGAGTGATGATTCCAGGCATTAGGCTTTTTATATCTCCGTGTCAATGAGGAAAAATATCCCATTGTAAAGCCAGATTGGTTCATAGTTTTGAAAAAGCTGGTTATCACCAGCTAACCAGGAGAAGGAAAGAAGTCGGGGTCCTTCCTCCTCCCTGCTCCCCAGGACCTTATTGACGTGATGTCATCTGGACTCTGGTTGTATTTATAGCCTAGAGCCACGGAGTCAGTGTGGAATCCAAACAGGAAAGCTGATCATTAGTGTATCAGAATGCACAGAGTAGAGAAAAGCAAATGAAGATGACAGCATATCTATAAATGCAAGAGAAAAGAGAGTAATTCTGTCATTCAGCTGTCTAGACTGTTTGCTTTATAATGTAAAGCTGTGAATGAGCCAGCGAGTTGCGATTATGGCATAGGAGCTTTGTAGACATTCAGAGACAGCGGTGTGGAGACTGAGGGGATTTACTGAGTTCCTGTCATGTTGGGATGTCATACATGGTGCCTTTAAAAAAAAAAAGAGGGAGGGGAAAACGCGCTGCAAAAATAAATTAGCTCAGCTCTTGCAGCTTACAAACTAATGAATAAGGAATTCCAACAAAAAGAAAGCTCCTGTATGAATAATAATCTTTGGGGGTTTTTTGTGCTCAGCAAAGAAAGAAATGTATATTGCACAAAAAGGGGTATTTTTCCTTCCCTTTGAAAATGTTGAAGCCCTAGAATTCATTGAGCTGTCTAACTCCTGCTGTGAGTCACTAGCAAGCATTTTCAGCTTGGTAAAAGATGTTTTTGCAGGGTTTTGCTCCTTGTTATTAATGCTGATATTTTTGCATTTGGAATCTGTTGCAGTGCACAGCCTCTATTATCTGTCTATGTGAAAATAGTAGGAGCTGGGAAGGTAATTCCAGCTGGCATACCAATCCAGCATCAACTGCAATAAATTACTTCACAGAGAGCATGTTCTGTTACTTTTTATGGTCATGTTCTATATTTGTATGTGCAGTGGAAGGGATCACATAACAAAACCCCCAGTTGATATTCCTGTTTGTGTATGTCCCAGCTGATGGCTGCTGGATACAGGCTCATTCAGCAACATGGGTTTTTTCAGTTCAGCCACTTATTAGAAATTATTATCTGACGCCAAACTTCAAACATTAAAACAAAACCCATGCCTATTATAAATAGTGTAAGAGAGTATGGAGAGCACAGAGAATATGGAGAAGGGGAAATAAATCAGAATATTGCTATAATCTGTGAGAAGTTGTTTAAGAAGTTATTTTGAGACTGTATGTTTACATGTTGCTTAGGCAATTCAGAAGTCAGGTTTTAACATAAACCTTCACAAAACATTCTGCAATAGTTTGGATCCGAACTGTCTATTCCCTGTAGTCTAAGCCAAATGCAATTCTATTGGAAGCATTTTTTTATTTCATTGTATAGTAGTTTTAAAAGTTGTTAGTGCTCCTGAGGAAATTTATCTGTTTAACAATTATTTTTAGTTTATGGCCATGAATACTAATGTAGGATATCACTGCTCAAAGTCACTGCACTGAATCCTTTGTGAATGGTGACTCATACACTGTCTTCTCTTTGTGAGTTGTTTCATTCCACTCTAAAAGTTCAAACAATTTTAAGAATTGCTTTGAGGGCATGAGGGATCCAAATTTCCTATACTGGGAACAAGTTAATGAGATAAATATTCTTGTGAATCAATACAAGTATATGCAGGATGAGCATACCCGTGGTAAGAAGGACTACAGACAGATTTAAATGGCAGATGCAGCTCAGACTATAAATGATTATGTAATTTCTCATTAAAAAAAATGCTGAGTTCATCTGACTGCCAAACTCGTGGATTTAATTGCTAACATTGTGCAGACAAACATTCCAGTTAAATACCTAGCTTAAATATCCATATTCTCTACACAGGTGGGAGGAGAGGTGTGGAAAAAAGTGAGAGGTAAAGGAGGGCTTTCCCTTTTTTTTCCTCAAAAAGTGACACCCCACCCTACCCCACAGAGACCCAAGAAATTGAAGTAAGAGTTGGACCCATGAAAACAAATCCTTCAGTTTTTATTTTTATAGCCACTGTTGTAGGATTTGAATAGTTGTGGCAAAAATCTTTGAATAAAGGACTCATTCTCAGAATTTTTATGTAAAATCAAATGAAGATTTACAGTTCCCTGCTCTCTGTCAGCATAGGATTGCTCATTTTCTTCTCTCTTCCACTTTAAAGTACTTCAGTAACAGGACTCCTGGGACTTCTTATTCTGCATCCTAGCAGGATTTATTTTCTAATTACCTTGACTTGCTTATGTTTTTCCAGTTCCCTCTACTTTTGTCATACTTATTGGGATGACCCTTACTGTTTTCCAAAAATATGAACAGCAAGGTACTTCTCACCTTGCTAATTTATCAGTTTCTTATGCAAACGAGTTTGAGCTGAGTTTTGCTGCCTTCTGACAGCTCGCTGAGTGCTGCAAACCTGCTCCTCTGTGTCTAGAAATAGCCTAAGGAACAATTTGGTTCAGTCCTTTTAAGGTCCTCAGGCCCCAAACTCACAGAAAGTGCCACGAGTGACATGGACAGAGCCCGAGAGGCCTGAGCTCAAAAGGGACCCCCTTGCCCCCATTCCTGTTCTCTGAAATCTTGCCAAACTGTTGACATATTTCTGTTATCAGCAAGCCTATGACTGCAGGCAGTGTGAGTCACAGCCCCAGGGATGGGCCAGCAGTTTCCTGTCACCTTACAGCGTTCACAGGCTCATTTCTGGGTACTGCTGCAAACTCTTACTTAGTTTCAGGTCCAGATAGCTCCTGACACCTGTTATCTCATAATTTTGTCTCAGAATCACTCATCTGCATTTAATCATCCTCAAGCTCATTTATCTTTTCAGATCACGAATTGTTTAGGTTGGAAAAGATCTTCAAAGTCATCTAGTCCAGTCATAAACTTAACACTGCCAACTCCACCTCTAAACCATGTACCTAAGCATCACATCTGCATATCCTTTAAATCCCTGGAGGGGTGGTGACTCAACCACTTCCCTGCACAAAACTGTTCCAGTGCTTGACAACCCTTTCAATGGAGAAATTTTTCCTAAGATCCAATCTAAACCTCCCCTTTTCTAATTTTACTTTGGTCTAAATCAGACCACAACAAATTATTATCTGAATTCTGAAAGTTAGGCTGATTCCAGACATCTTAATGAGCATGGCAGTCTTCCAGTGTGTCTCTGGGCAGATCTTGAGCCTGGCAGTCTTACACTTTGTCTCTGGGGAGATCTCAGGTGAACCACACACGTGTCCAAGGATGGAAACCTGCACCATCTAACATCCCTGTCCCGGGACGTGAAAGGTAATTGCCCTTAGCAAAGATTCATCAAATCTCTGATGTGAACAAAGCAGCTGTGGCTCAGCAGAACTTTGCTACCTGGAATGCCCTGGGCCCCACTGACATGGGCTGTGATCACAGCTGGAGGATTGAGGAGCAGTCAATCAAATGGCTGAAAGCAGTTCATTGGTGTAATTGTTCCTGTTCAGCAGGTGTGGGATGTTGCTTGTATGCTAAAGCAGGAGGACCCTTCCCTGTTGAAAATACTGCCCATGGAGAGCTGCAGTGGACAAGAAAACAATATACAGAGTGTTCAAGTCCATTTAAAAACCAGCCAGAGTCCTGGCCAAAAGCATTGGGTGTGATTCTGCACTGCTATAAACCGATGCATGCAGTTTGTGTCAGGCCCTGGGTTTCTCCACTGGTTACAAGCTATTTGTCTTTCCTCTCCATTTGCCCTCCCTCAAGAGTTTACATTTCAAAATAAACCCACAAGTGACTAAAGTAGTAATTTGTCATGTGGGGTTATGGTTAGGTCTTCCCTGTTTTTTCCCCACAAAGGACAAAATTGCTACAGCTGATATTGGCTGTCAGATTGAGAATTTTTGTGCTATCTAAGAGGAATAAAAGCCAAATACCAATTAAGTCACTTTGGAAGCACACAAATGCATCTAAGCTTCTGAGCTGATGAAGCTGACCAGACAGTTCTGCAGATTTGTCTCTCTTGTGTCATAGTCCTGCTGTTGCATAGCAGTGAGTTGAAGTGGCAAAACCTGTACCGTTGACCAACAAATCTTTGTACCACTGTGTTGAAGATTTACAGTCTAAGAAAACTAGGCCACAATGAATTAATGTCTCTTTGTAGTAAGGTAGGAGGAGAGCTTTGAACCCTGAAAATACGAGAATACTAGAGGGACATAAATGTAGTGATCGCAGAGAAAAATCTCCCTGATGGTCTCTACTGCCAATCAGAAAATGCTTGCAGAGGAAACATTGGATTAAGGTTTAGTAGGTTCTGCTGCAATTTGAAGAGCAAAACAGTGGTACTAAATGTGAAACACTCTGTAAAGCGAGATGAAGGTAGGCAGTGCTAAGAACAGCTTGACAGCTGCCAACAAAAGCTGATGGTATGAGAATAATGCTATGGAAATAATAATTAAAAAAACTCTGATAATTTGAGGAATCCAGATGCAGTATTGAGACATACAGAGCTACCAACTAGCTTGGATTCACTTCTGGAAAAAAATACATTTTCTATATACTCTAATAAAGAGGTTATTTATCAGCCTAATCTGAACACTGATTCTGTCCAGATTGTGAATTCACAGCTAGAGGAAAAAATATAGGCCTTTCTTAAACCACATATATACAAAAAAAGGATGAACTTAAATTTTAAAGTATTCTTTACAGATTTAAAAAATACAAAAATATGGGAAATTGCAGTTAATCTAAACCTATTTCAGTTCTAGAATCACAGCCACTCATAGCAGAAATGCATCTCACTGGTGGTCACTGAGGCTACCGGTGTGTTTTTCGTGTAGACACAGGATGGGGTTCTGCTCATCAGCTCTGTCAGGGTAGGAATGTTGTGTAAGGAGTCTTTCTAGGCTCTCTTTACAGTAATGGGCAGCACCTCTGGAGTCCACTTCTTCACATCTATTAATGTTTTCTAACGCATAGTCTTGTAACATCTATTAATAGTTGAAAAGAATTCCTCCGGGACATCTCTTTCTTCATTTACAGTAGAGGGAATCAAATCTCAGCTGAGAGCAGATGCTCACCTTTGAAATTGTTAGAACTGAGTGGGGTGGAGTCTCATCCATGGCATCTTTCATCCCTTGAAAGGATGAAATATGGGATGGGACTTTAGTAGGCTCTTTGCAGAGATAATGGCTGCATCTATGATAGTGTTTTAGCTCACAGTGGGACTGTATTTCTTCTTCCAGTCAGCCCCATTTACTGTGTCATGATTCACATTATAGAGCCATTTCGTGTGTACAAAATGGGTGTGTTTCTGATGAAGTTAAATGGAGGCTACGCTCCCAGACAGCGTCTAAACTACAATTTACAGCTATTCAAAAAGAGCCCCCCCAGACTGTACAGTGTGAATGTCAGGGCTTCAGCATCAACTGTTTTGCTCTGGAGAACCATTCCTATTAGGCTGCACCACCTGCCAACACATGCAGAGACACCCGATTCAAATCAACCCCATGTTTCAAACTTGCCCCTGAAAAATACAGTGTAAGTTTGATGGAGATTTTGAACTGAGAGGAGAAGGTAACAGAGCTGTACACCACAGAATAAAGGTGGTAGTCATGCTGTTGGGGTTGCAGCTGAGCAAAATGAAGGGGCTGCTGATCCCAAATGCTCTCAGCTTTCTTTTACTGCTCCTACATCACCCCTCAGTTAGCATATATTAAAAGGGTATTTGTTCTCTTGCCGTGTTTTTTTTGTAGCAGGTCAGGTTGGTTTAAACACTGTAATAGTGAGATCTGAAATGTCTTGCCACCCCTCGACATAAAATACCTTCAGTAAACAATCTCATTGCTCAAAACCATGTAAGATTAGCTTAGAAATACATGAGGTCTTTTAAAACTATTATTTTTATTCGCCTGCTGGGTTTTGTGCCTTTGCAATTCATGGTGGCAGGTTTCTGGACCACAAGAGAAGATACCTGTTTTCTCAAATTAAAGCTGAGATTTTCAAGTCACTGGCTCAAGCAGTCCAAGTTTAAGCAAGCCGCTCACAGACAGCTCTTAAAAAATCAGAAAACCTGAAAGTTTGGTCATCCTCCTGAATCAAGTGTGCATGTGCCCCCATCCTGTTAAACCTGTAGTCTGGGGAACTTCTCACATGGGTATTGCAGGAATGGGAAGGAGAAGGAAGTCTGTTGGAATACTGGTATTTCAGACCACTTTATGAGACTGGGCTGAGACTGTTGAGCCTCTGAAGTCAAAGCCTAAGGCAGTTCTTGTTGCATGCTGTAGCTTTTTTGGAGTCTTTTGGCTAATCACAGCAGTAGTCTCACTGCTCTTGATTTTCTGATAAGAATTATTAAGACATGGAGCAAAGCTGGCTGGTTGGTTAGGTATTCATATTTAAAAAGACAATCTGGGTTTAATCATTATTTTAAAATGGAAAAAAAGCATACTGGGAATTATTTCTGATGTTTCTAAGTTGTGCCCATGTTGCATTTTTAAACATTTCAGCCAAGCTGATATTGTAGTAGGAATGGTGTTTATACTCTTAAATTTCTGTTAAACAACTGTGCTGTGTCTTAAATGACAAGAAATTTTATCTAGCACATGCCAGAGGCATGCTGGAGATTTTTCCAACAGCTCTGACCCATCTCCTTGAATTCGTTTTGTCTTAGACATACAGTATAGACAAAAATTTTATTAACAGTCAGCTGTTTTAATATTCATCACAATAAAGTGATTATTCTTCTAAAGCCCTCAGCACAACTGTTTCTGCATGGTAAAGCCAAACAAGACTGATTACCGACAGAATTAATGAGCCTTTCTATACCCATATGCCACAGACACTGTAATTCATCTGCAGTTTAACCACCAACTAATAATTTAGAACTGAGGCAGAACTCAGTGAAGTGATTCCTTGCAGGCCTGTGTTCTGAGAGACAGAAATTCTGTATGTACCACTGACAGAAAATCCCCAGAAAAGTGGTTGGGAGTTTTTCTAGGAGGAGGTGTGGGTCATTGTGGGTCATTCAGAAAAAATGTTTGACCCTGATTTTGCCTGCTTATCTGTAGATATCTAAGTATTCTACAAAGCAAAACAGCTATATTAACATCATTTCGAATCTGGGAAATTGAAGAAAGCTAACACAGCTTTTCTGAAACCTGATGACAATTTGGTGGGAGAGCTGCAAAGAGAACCCCCATTTATGGACTCCCACTTCTGTGCCCTCTCCACAGAAATGTGCTGCCTCCCAGTGCTGTCCAGATATACCAGGCATCTGTGGAGCTGTATTTTTAGCCCTGATATTCTCTCTGGCTGGAACTGGGCCATGAAGATTCACAGTAAGCTAAGGACTGTAAATATCCCTTAGACTTTATGGGAGGAAAACTGGCATAGTATCAAAGCAGAACAAGCACTTTCTTAAATTTCAGTTTTGTTAACTACTGTCGTACTTTAAAGATTTCCCTGGAAAATAAGAAAGAACCAACCAGCTGCAGCATGCTGTAAACAAGCAAAAATTAGAAAAAAAATGATTTCTGCAGACTTTATCATGTTATGGCAACAAAATCAGATTTTAAGAACTACAAATCATGGAGGTTTCAGGGCTTTTTCAGACTTAATGACTTATGCTGGTCATTAAGTCATCAGCAAAAAATCTTCTAATTTCCCAGTAATACTGTAAATATTTGTTTTCTCCCAACCCACTTTGTTGTAGGAGAAGATGAAACATCCCTGTGTTTTTCGGATGCATAGGCCTTTCACAAAATTACACTACCACTAAAATATTAAGGCTCCATAAGTGGTTCAGAATTCTTTTCAAAATGCAGAACCACTTTTTGTCACGTTTGTGAAGTGGCTTTCGACCTGTGTTGATCCATAGCAGACATGCTTATTTTAAGATGCCATAAAATTCTGTAATGCTGAGGTCTTGTGGAAGGGTGAAAAGAAAGACATTAGAGATCAAGCAGGACATATGTCCACATCATGTGTGTCATGACAGCATTAGTCCTCAAGAACATGAGGATTAGTTGTCTCCAGAAAGCACAGAGGTCCATTAAAGAAGCAGCCCTGGAAAAGGTGAGAAGAAATGAAGAGTTCTTCTACATCCTGAGTGATGCTTGAGGGAACAGGGGAGACTCAAGAGTGGTGCACTGTCTCTGGTAGGACCTGGGGTGGGTTCTGTGAGCATACTTTTGCAATGTTACAGTGCTGCAGTTGTTTTGTTCCCATGCTGATGATGGCCCTCAATCTGCTGTTTTCTGAGTGGCAGAATTTTTCCCAGTGAGTTAGTGCTCTAAATCAGCTTTTCTGAGATGCTGGGCCACTGTGATTAGCATTCCCTTTGCACAGGAAAGAGCTTTGACAGCTTCTGCCTTCATTCTGCTTTCCTCTTCACTCCAGACACTATTCCTTCCGCTCAGCAGTCATCCCCCTGGATACCATTCGTTTCTGATTAACACAGGGGAATTTCCCCAAACCATGGCTTGCAGGCAGTATGTTTCCCATGAAATCCTCCCACATTACTTGCAGCCAAAGGAAATTAAAACATTCAAACATACCAATAGGGAGAGCCAAAATTGATATTGCCTTTGGTATGGTACTTTCTCAGTCTTGTTGCCAGATGATAAGAGGCTGCTAACAAGTAGTTTGTGTTTCTTATAGAAAGAACAACTTGATTAATAATATGAAAAACTCGAGCCAAGGTAGAGAGTCTCAAGAGGTTCCAGGGAGGGATATCAGATGAAAAATGCAAGCATTCTGCTAACTCTGAGCTATGGGGTCTATGTGGTTCTTATCCTGAGCAGCGTGTGAAAACACTGCCAGTGCTGAGAACATTTTTTGCTGCAACACATTATTAATACTTAATGACTGTGCATTTTATTGCTGCAACCAGAGGAGGGTAATTAAATTGTTACTGTCATGTAGAATTTTATGATGACCTTTCTTTCCAACTGCTAAATCAGTGGGCAGAGAGGACAACATTAAACCACAGGGAGTTTTTGGACCACCCATTGTTAACGGCAGTGTCTTCTTTTATTTTTTTTTCTTTTATTTTTCTTCCCAGAATGAGGTGGCAATGCTTCTCAAGCCAATATCAGAGAAGATTCAGGAAATCCAGAACTTCAGAGAAAGGAACAGAGGGAGTGAAATGTTCAACCACCTCTCAGCCGTCAGTGAGAGCATACCTGCCCTTGGGTGGATAGCAGTGGTGAGTGACACCTGGGGTGGTTGTAAATGTGCTTCTGGATGCTGCAGCCCGGAGTAGTTCCAAACCTTGCAGAGCTCTGCAGTCTCATCTGTATAGTTCCTCAGTCTACTACACTCAAGAAGGTAATAAACCCAATATGTCAGGGAAGGTGTCTGACTAATGTTTACTTCCTTTCTCTTTCTGTTGTTCCCTGCTCCCATGGGTTGATGGTCCTAGTCTCCTAAGCCAGGCCCTTATGTCAAGGAGATGAATGATGCTGCTACCTTTTATACTAACAGGGTATTAAAGGACTACAAGAACAGGTATGTTGACAAGCCCCAGTATCCACTAGCCAGAGACCAGAGCATTAACCGAGCCAGTAGGGCTCACAAAGCCATCACAGAAAGTATTTTGTAAACTAAAAGGCATTTGATAAAACCTGCTTGCCATAGTATAGTTTCCCCTCCCCATCTTTGACCTGCAGCATGTTGCAGTGAGAATGGCAGCAGCACTAGCAGAGCTGGTTTTCACTCCCTGCACGTTTTAAGATTATATTTAATTTTCTGGCATTCCAGCATCACAAACTTATATGCAAATGCACATTTACACAGCAGTGTGTGGCTGGGCAGCTGTTATGTGTCCTTTTCTCATTTCTGCACTCACAGTGTGGCTGTTCTTCCTCTTCACTTGAAAATGTGTGTTTAGGTGGTAGATCAAATTCCACAGCTCCTCACTTGATTTCTCTCTATACCACTGCACTGTTCTTAAAGAGCACAGGGAATTCACAAAAAAACATTCCTTGAATGATATCTGTGAGTTGATGGACAAAGAGAAAAAATACAGGTCCTTCCTGTGCCCTCTTAGAAATGCCATATATAAATCCTGTTGATTTGGTACTTTTGAAGGCCAGGTATTGGCTCCTGATTTTGATGTCCCAGTAAAGAGCAGTATTTGCTACTGAGTTTTTCCTCTTTAGTGAGGAAAACTTTATAAATATTAAAATATTTTGTATCTATTTATATTTCTTGTATCTGTATAAATATATATTATATGCTATGTATGATATATATTAATTCTAAAGCCTTTGTTCACCTACTGAAGGCAGTACCTACTGGAATGACTGATGATTTTTACCGTATAGCCTTAGTACTTAGAGAAAGTACTTAGTACTGGAGAAAAAAATGTCTCATGTAAAGGTATAAATAGAGTTTATTATTTAGAGTAAAGTTTTAGGTATTTAGTTCTTTAATAAAGAATCCTTTTCCTATTTTTCACTGAATCACTTCCAAAATGTGGAAGGCTCTCCCTTGACTTCAGTAGGCTTTGGATTAAACCTGTTGTCCCAGATCCTCTGCATTATTAAGGATCAAACTCCAAAGGAAATAAATAGGAGGTAGACACACAAATCCTTGAAAACCACCAGTCCACAACCATCACTGTTCAGTAATAGTTCTTCATACGTAAGGACTCAACAGTTTCTCTCTCTCTACATACTTCTTGCTTTCATTTACAATCCCATTGGCAGACTAATGAGAATGATTCTAGAGCCCAGTGACTTGTACTTTAAAAATTCTTGATGTATAAATATTTTAGTCTGATGACTATAGCATGATCCAGTACTACCCTGGCCACGTTTGAACTTGGAAGGCAGAATATCTTAAAGAACCTATGGACATTTAGCACCCTGAAACTGAGTCTGGGCACCTGCTGCACAGCTCAGTGCACTTTTAGTGCTTCTTCAGTTGACTTTGGGCCTGAGCAGGATGATGACAGCACTCTCTACTAGAGCATCCTTTGGCCTTGTTTGTCCTCTGGAATGATCTAGAAGCTTTCCAGTGAAGGAGGCTTCTGTATTTGCAGCACTGGGCTGGCTGGCTGCTTGCTAACTGATTTGCTGGGGTTTACCTGCTTTAAGCAAGAGTAGCAATGCTTTCTGTTTCTAAGTACATTCACAAATACAAATATTGTCCCTGGTTTTACAGTGACACACGCCATGTTGATTGGGTGAAGTCGTATCTGAACATCTGGTCTGAGCTTCAGGCTTACATCAAAGAGCATCATACCACAGGTCTCACCTGGAGTAAAACTGTAAGTGTTCATCCTTTCTTCAAGAACACCCATAAAATGCCAGTAAGCAGCCTGACTTTTAATGCAGGTCTTTAGCTCAGGAAAGATAAATATCTGGGCCAGGAACAGAACTCATGGTTCATGGACACTTCCCAGACAAGCCAGTAAAAGTTTGAAAGATGAGTGGAGCTGTGTCAGGCCATTGTGGTACAGGTTTGGAGGAAGAAATGGTCTTTAAGGTTCCTTCCACCCCAAACCATGTCCTGGAAAAGTTGCTTTATCTCTCCCTTTAGGAGGTGATAGCCATATATGAGAATGTATATTACTTGTGCTCATCAGCAGAATATACAGCTTTCTCTTCATACCCTTCATTAGACATTGTACAAGGCCTTACAGTCCTCAAGGATTCAAGTGCAAATTCAAACACAGGAGACACTATGATCTCTGTGCACTTCTTTGTCTGAAGCAATGCAAAAATGTTTAAAGATGATAAATTAGAAGGCTGGAATTATTTGCTACTTTGTAGGTTTCTGTGGTGAAAACTTAAAATATTAGACATGATTCTTTATTTAGTACTAGATTTCACACTTGCTACATCCTACTCTATTACAAATGGTGAATGTGAGAAGAGCTAATGAGTTTTAAATTATTGTTAGATAAGGAAAAGACATTGTAGTATTCTGTTAGCTGAATTAACCTGAGAAAGCCGGGACAAATTTAGTGTTCTTAATACAGAGAAAGAGTAATCTTCATCTTTAATAGAACGTTACAAGTGTGGAAGTAGTGTTATAAGGTAGTTTTATCACAGCCATTTGATCAAACAGGAGGAGTTCTCAGTGCTGCTGAGTACTGACAATCTTACTCAGAAGTGTAGCTGTTGCAGATTATATTTGACTGGTCTTAAAACCAGTATCTCAGCCATCAGGTATTTATATTTATCAGTCTTCAGTTGTGCAAGAAATTGCTGAATACAAATCTCAGTGTGACTTTTTATTCATATTAAGCATAGTTTCCTGCCATCATGAGTGATGAGCCCATCTTTGGATATCCACTTGGGATATCACTCGCATCTGAAAATTGTCTTGGAAGTATGGCTCATTTAAATTATCATTTATATGATGTCAGTCTGAAAGATCAAATTACAAACACATTTTTATGGATGTATATTTTTTAAAGTTTTACTTAATGTTAGTGTAAGAAATTAGAATCCAATAAGTTAGCAGGTTATTTAAATAGCTTGTTGTTTAAATGTTATTTAAATATTTCTATGAAGGTTGGTAACAAATATATTCAAGAAAGCAGTGAGTTACTCAAGTGATAATTTCATTTTGTTGTACGTTTTGAAGTGAGAATGAAAGTCATGGATTCACACTGTGTGAAGTTAAGCATAAAGGTCTTGCAGAATCAGGGTCTAGACAGAAATATGATATCTATAAAAGCTGTAGATATATTCCAGACGCAGTTGTTAATTGTTGCACACAGTAACTTCCACTTACATGCATAAAAAGAAAAAAAGGAAAAAGCAGTAGTTTGGCAAGGCATTAACAAAGTGGAACATTTATGAAAGGGAGATATTGATGCAGAAATGGTTTTTTATTATAGAGGGAGAGAGAAAGAGGGAAACTTCTTGGGCTGTATAAGTACAGATTTAAAAGTATATTATACCGATAAGTTACTCTCCATATCTGCAGAAGTCAACAAAGCAATGCTTGAAGTTTCTATAAAAAGCTCCTAAGTAGCATACTTGGATATTTCTAAAGAGACTAAAGAGCCAGGAAGAATATTAACCCCTGCTTCTCTCAGAGCTGTATTCTCCTAGCTAAACCCCAGGAGCATCAGCCTGGATCAGCCTGTGCTTGGGTTTCCAAACAGAAGGGGGTTTTTTAGGGGGCAGTTTGACCCGTAGGTGCTGTAGACTGTGGCGTGCACATTTCTGGCCGTGCTCCATGGCAATGGCACCACAAAGCTGTGCCATTTGCAGCCCCCCTGCAGCCTTCCATCAAGCTGCACGGGGCAGCTGCAGCCACCCTTGGAACAGACCGGCGATGTATAACGTGTTCCTGGCGCTGGCAGCGAGCACGCAGGCTGATGCTACAGAGGAAACACAAAGGAATGTCTTCACAAATGACACAACAGACGCTAAAACAGGTGCAAGAGGTTGAAATGAGGCCCAAGCAGTCAGCTCTGACAGTAACAGCTACCTCTGTCTGCTCTGTAAGAAGTTTGTGATAAAAACAGATGCTTACAGATTTTTGGATCTAACGTGGTTCTCTCTCCTTATTCACTTTGGCTCTGGTTCTGCCAAGATGTGTGACAATATTTTACTTAAGGGCATCCTGTTGAAATGTGTGGGACTGTGTGAGGAGAAAGCAAATAAATAGTGTAGTTAAGGACCTTTAGATCTTTGTGTATTTGAGCCTGTTTTGCTACTCGTGCGGCGTGGTGGTAGAAAAGTAGACTCTATATAAATTAAAGGTATGATGGATGTGGTTAAAATATTTGTTGGTACTGTGCTCACAGAAGAAAAGTACGTATTTCAAGTATGTATGTTTGTGAGCAGGGTTGTCCCAGACAGCAAAATGTTCCATATATATTTTCACCATGATCTGAAATAGTAATTTTCATTTATTGATTGTGCATGTGTCAGAGAAAAAATGCTTGTCAGAGGAAGTCAGATGGCTTTACAGTATTTCCTTAGAAGGGTAATTTTGTAGTTTGGTATTTTGAACGTAAAGGGGCCTTCTGCCTCATCCACCCTGTGGTGAGTGGCTGTTCACTGTACTCACTCCATCTCAATTTAGCCCTCCTGACAATGGGAACAGCAGCAATTTCCAGCCCATTGGAGAGTTGTCTTAATTTGCTCCCAGATATGACATTCTCAGATGTCAGTGAGTCTTATGAAAAACTTGCTACTATAATGAAATGTTTTAAGTGCCCAGGGTAGCATTTTACCTATGCACCAATTGTCATTTTGGTTGCTGCAACTTTCTGTCTTTAATGTGCAATCCACAGCTGCAATAGTGACCTGTCTTTTTTCAGTTCTTTCTGATAAACAGCAAGTCCCTTTTTTTCCTTTTTTTTTTTTTTTTGCCTAAAGAAGGGGTGCTATTGAAGCATGCCTCTTTCTACCCTCCACTTTTTTTTGGTGGTGGTGCAAAGAAATGAGCAGCTGTAATAGAAGCTCACAAGAATAATAAAAAGTTTGTTTGTGACAAGGACTGCATGAATAATCTGGGGGAAGTGAAACTTCTCCTATTTCTGCAGGTTAACTTTGCATCAAGAAAACAACCAGCAACAATGAGAGATTGCTGCAGTTTTCCATAGGTCAAATATGAGTAAAGAAACAAATCTTACTGAAGGATCATTGTCTTGACTCTTTCAGCTGCAGGTGGATCTGTAGTTAACTTTTCCTTCTTTGTATACAATATCATTTAGGACAAATTTTACCAGTAGTTTATTTACAAACAGGAAATATTTATAAACTAGCAGTGAATTTCATTACAGTATTCAGTTTCTAATACAGAATTTCACTCAAGTGATGAGTGAAATCCTTCGCCCACTTTGAAAACCAGAACAACTTAGGAGGAAGTCTGCGCATCTTTACAAGCAGTTGAGATTTATTTAAATCCTGTTTCCATTGAAACCAATACAGTATCTTCAAGTCTTTTTTCCCTGAAATATCATTTAAAAAAATGTTTATGAATCCTTAGGTATTACTCTTAAGAACATTCTTTAAAAGCTGAAATTCTCCACAGGCTCCACACCAAGAAGTACCACAATAATTCCTACATTAGCCTGATTGAGTGCCATTATAGTAGTCTCAGTGCAGACTTTGGCCATTTCATTCCTGTCTAAAATAATCACCTCCAGACATTTTCTTATAAAATGGCCCTGCCTCTCTCCTGTTCTACCAAAACATTCTCCTGTAATATATCATCTCTCTACACACTGAGGTGAACGAGCCACAGATGACCAACTTCTGCAGGCGAAAGCCTCCTCCTGTCTGTCCAGTATCTCTTCCAGGCTGTGTTTAGTTTGACCTACTTATCAAGCAGCTGTCATCTGAGCCCCTTCACTAAAGCTAAAGGTCAGGACTGTAGTGCCCAACTCCAGCCACAGCCACAGCTGCAGTTCCAGAGGCCTCGGTTAGATAAAGTGAGGGCAGCACAGACACACCGATTTAAATGCCTGTATCTCGGATGAGAGGGAGATATTTTCAGAGTGCTCAATTTTTCTCACTCACAGCCTTTTCTCTGCTCTTCTGCATTCTTGCCATTCCTTTTTCTACCCTTTCCCTATTTCCTTATACTTTCTTGTTGAAAAAGTTGCATCCTTTAATTGCAAGTGTTCTTTTCTCAGAGAGTAGGCATTGTTCTGGTTTCGGGTACACTGTCATTTAAAAAACTGGCCATCTGGCAACTCTGCAATAGTTACATCTTTGGTGAAGACTGCCTCAATCACATCCCTGTCCCTTGAAAGGAAGTAGTTTTACTCTCTTACTCCAACAATGGCTGAAAATTTGTCTTTACTGTGTATCAGTGGTGTTTTCTTAACATTAGTGACCAAACACCATTCAGAGATGGTAAGGGAGAACCTGGGAGAGGTTTGTTTGATAACAGCTGTCAAATGCAATCAAGTTCCAGTGGAAAAGGGAAAGGAAAAAGAAAAATGGAAGTGCACAAAATGGACAAAAACGGAAAAGGTACATCTATTAAAACTTTACTATCTTGCTTCTTCTTTTTAACTGAATTTTTATGTAAGTAAAAGATGGTTGAACCTGCCTGTTGGAGCACATTACTTGTTGGCAATTACATTATCGTAGAGCTCTCAAGTGATTTAGAAGACTATGTGTAAAACATTTCTGGTTGGGTAGCTCTGAAGACATAAACATTTTAAATCCTGGACAAGTGATGAACAGTACAAGTGTATTACAGGGGGCTTCAAAGTTTGAAAACTCCACAGATAATTTTGCTGAGACCCAGCAACAAGAAAGGAACCTGGCCTAGTTTTTGTTGTTTTGTGTTTTAACTCACAAAGACTATAGGCCCTGTAAGTCAGCTGTTTCATGCAGTAAACTGCAGCTCTCAGGGCAGCATAACCCCTTGCAGACAGGTGGTTTAAATACAGTAGGTAATAGAACTGTTGTGCTAAGCTACTTTTACACAAAAAAACCACCTTAACAAGAGCTCTGTGCCCCTGAGTCACAGTCCACCTGTTCCCAGAGCTTGATATGTGATATTTTGAGCTTCACGATTCTTGTCTTTGGCTGTGCATATGTATGGAAAGAACAATACAGAATGCCGTAATCATTTGAGGTGTGAAACCAGGATTACTATAAGGGGGGAGAAAACAGGGATTTTTTTTATTTTCTTTAGAAGAATGTATTCCCCATTAGGACTCCTGTTTATCTGCTGCCATGAAAAGAGGGCTTTTCAGTAAATTAAGGAGGGGATTTCATGACCTCTGTCTAAGCCACCTGTTGCCTCAGCCGCAAATAGATACTTACCTCTTAATAGGAATGGCTAATAAAATAGGTACTTCACACACATGCATATAATTTTTTTATATGCATTATATAGATGTTCTGAGTAAAATCAACCATTGCAGCTACAAGCAATGCATGTCCATTCAAATGCTGCACAGCAGGTTCCCACCACAAGAACTCTGTTCCCTCTGGCTTCCGTGCTGCACTGTGTCAGCCGAGAGCTGGATAAACACAGAGGGACATCGTGGCTGTTTGTACAGGGTCTGGCTCGTAAGCCCCTCGTGTCCCCAGAGATACAGCCTCTCACTAGGGCTCCTTGCTGCTGCAGGACTACAAATTTAGTAACAGTGACATGGAAGGCTAACCCAGGGAGCTGTTCAGCAAGAATAGCTCAGGAAATAGTAACATCTGCGATAAGACATAAAAAGAAATTCGTAGTCTCTCGGTAACTGGGTTGAGACCTAAAGACACATCAAGCTGCCACCAAAAATTAGTGACAGTATGGCATCCAGAGCACTTGTGTTATGTATGAACAGTGTTTTATTTCTCTAACAAGACTGGCTGTTGCCCTGTGCTCCGGGGCAAGGAAGCCTGTAGGAGCAATGTGCTTAACAAGGCCCAGCTTCTCAGAAGCAGAGGGCTTTGCTCGGCTCTACTGTAATTTCAAGGGAATTAAATGAGATTCGGGATAGATGAATTTCAACCTGCCAGCTGCCTCGACATAAACAGTCTCTCTTTCTTCCAGTGAGCCAGATAGGTAGCCAGGATGGAGAAAAAAGGAGAGTAAATCACCCATCTGCCAGTTGTACAAGATAAAGGTAGAATTCCAACATACTCTGAGGCTGTGCCGCAATCCTGCAAACCCTTGCACAGTGATAACAATGCCTTTATCAGACCCAGCTCTGTGAGCAGCATCAGACACTGTCATTAGAGGAACTATTGTGCCACGTTCAGTGGGTTTCTCTGCACATGGCTCAAGACCATCTAGCAAGGAACAGTCACCCCATTTGCAGCATGGTTTAGCTGGGAGCTGAAGACACTTTTTTTTCCCCTGGAAAGAAACTTCTGGAATGTTTCATCCCCTGCAGAGCTCTTACTGTATGGTCACAGGGCCCACATCTCCTGTTCTTGATAGGACCTTACTCAGAGAATTAGGTTTCCCCCAATTTCAGAGAGCTCCAAAAGTATGTTTTAAAGCACCCTAAGTCCACTGAGACCCAAAGTTGGCAGCTTATTTTTGTGGTCCATTTTAAGAAAGTAAGGCTGACACTCTCTGTTCCCCTGGGAGTTCTTACAAGGGGTGTATTTGTAACTGATGGAAAAATGACCACACCAACATATTAATGGGAACAGTGGGCTATCAGTGTAACTCCATGTGGTGCCTACAGACACCGCAGCACTGAGAACAGCAGCTGTCACCCAGGCAAACAGCTGAAATAAAAGAGGAAGAAAGGCGGCTTGCAAATAACCGCCTGGTCCAAATGGCTCTTAATACTCTTTGTGTAAAGACACACTGTTGTTAACATCTGCTTGAAGTTAATCTGAAGAGTTGTTTGCAAATAGCAAAGCTGGTAAGCACCTGCTGCTTTAGGATAGATGAACTTTTGTGGGCATGCAACATGCTATTTTATTCCAGGCAGCTCTCACAAACATCACCCTGTGCAGAACAGAAATGAATGGACTTTGTGAAGGGCACTTTAGTTGAAATTGAATAGGACTATACACAAGTATTACCAGACGCAAGAACAGTTTAAGAGCCTAGTTCAGAAATATTCTAGAACCTGAGAGTCTAAGTGGTCTTAGAAGGGTGACTAAGGAAAGCAAAGTAATTGCCAGTGACTTAGGTCGGTAACTTGGAGGTTTATGTATTAATAGAGGTCAGACTAATCAAAAAAGAAATTTCCTGGAACCTTTTTAAATTTCCTGGAACATTTTAAAGCTGCCCTTTACATACAGTGCGGGTCCCATCTTCCTGGCATGCAAGGAATGCAAGAAACAGTGTTTTCTGAAAGCCTCTCCAGTTCACTTTTGTGCTTTCTGCCCCTTGAGTCACTCTTTCCACAAAGAGTTGCACCTCATTTGAATGTTTGTTTGATTTCAGTTAGGTAAAGCCAAACGGCAAAGAAAAGAAGACCAAAGCCAGAGTAAGACTGAACCCCTCTTTACAGCAAGACTCTGTATGGCTCCTCATTAGTGAGACTTGTCTGTCTTTTCCATGCCTTTCTGTTTCAGTGGGAGATGGTCCCACTGGATGTGTCCGTGCTGTAAGATGGTATATCTACACTGGATCAGTTAGTTCCTCCCTGTATTTTAGTGACCTTTTTTGCTCTGATTTATCCTTCTATTTTGCCTGGCCTAATTTATGATTGAAATTGTTTGCAGTTTCCAGAATGGCCAGTGGAGATAACCACTGACTTTGGTTGAGGGACCAAGAAAAGAGGAAGCAGATGCGCAGCATGAGTTCAATGAGTAAATTTTTTTTTCTTACTTTTGAAACTCACTTAAAGGACTAGAAAGTCTTTGCTCCTCAGGTCAAGCATTGAGATTTTGACTAGACTTGTTTTTTCATCAGTAGCTCCAGAAGGGAAAGATGCTCTTTGTTTCCCTGTTGCTTTCTTACCTCTCCTTCTTGAACACTCTGTGTTGTGTGCAGAATACCCAGATAACTTCCAGATCTTTTTTTCTCTAATGCATCTTTGCAGCCTTTGCACAATTTAGTTGGTGTTAATTCCAAATGAACACGTGAGTCTTACACAAGTTTGTGGAAAATTACAGCACTGTATTTGTGCAGGTGGAAGCAATAAGGTATGTTTGAGAAATCAGACGTTGGTCTGGAGTTTAGGAAAGCAGATCTTTATCACAGACTAAAAGTTATTGACCACTACCACTACTGCTATTAATCTCCTTCCAAAAAGCACATGTAATTCATAACTGCATGTTCACACTGTGCACGGTGAGTGCTATTTCTGGGTATCTAAAGTATTTTACAAAGCCCCACAAATGCAATGTTCATAATTCTGGATAACCAGGACATAGTGGATTCAGTTGCTATGGTTGCAGGCAACAGAAAGGGAAGATCTGTATTGCACCTCAGGCAGCAACAACTGATTGTGCCGCTAAATCCACTTACATTCTTTTTTTAAATTATAGTAATTCGCAGTTCTGCTGACTCTGCTGCAGATAACATTACTGGCATTACCAGAGTCAGGGAGACAGGCACTATAAACTGAGGGGCCAGTGAAGAAGTTTGTCCCCAGCCTAAAACAATAACCTCTAACTAGGAAGTATGTAAGCAGGAACACTCTGAGTTAAATGCTTCCATGCAGAAATGGAATGTCTCTAAAAGCAGCCCACATCAATTCCAGTACATCATGACAATAAATTATAATCAATGCCAATAGGAGATTATTCCAATTTGTACACATTTGATCAAAACGATTTAGTAGCATAGAAGAGAGCTTATTCCCTTAGGATATCTTGCTTCCTTTTTTTTTTTTTTTNTGAAGAATAAATAAAAAAGCACATGTGCACCTCAGCCCTTTTCCCATTACCAGTCTGGGACTACAGGCCAGAACAAGTTTACTTTTTAAACGATAGCTACTGTTTTCACGCTTGTGGGATGCATAAACCAGATACTCTGCTGTTCCAGGTTAGTGGAAAGCAGGAGTAGTATCATAAATGGTTAAAACTATGCTCTGTCTGAGGCCAGCTAAGCAATACCTATTTCAAGTATGGATTACCAGGGATGCCCTTTTAGCAACCTGTGTCTCTTAACAAAGGTAGCCAGTTAGAGAAGCTGTGACTTTGTGAGTCACTTTATTTTTCCCACTGGATCTGCCCACCCTATAAATATCTGCTGCTGTGATGTACAATGTCTGTACAGCCAGCTAAATTCATCAGAACCAATCTAATTTTCTCAATGGTTCCTTTAAAAGTCCCTTCCATGCTGCAGAGAGGTGGGATCAGAGTGACACTCAGTGGTAGGACAGAAAAAGTGATTCTTATTCTGTCTAACATCTATTATTAGGATGTTAGGATATTACTATAAAATTTTAATCAGATCATTATTAGTATTTGCCATTGTTTTGATAATATTCTATGTAGGCATTATAATTCAGACCAAAACGTACTTTGATTATGCAAACTGAAAGATTGCATTCCTTACTTTGCCAAGGCCCCCTTCTCTCATAACTTGTGTGCTGTGATCTCCTGCAACTGAAAGAAACAGAAAAAAGAATTTGATAAATTGAACTAAAAACTCAAATACTGAATTTCAGAATCAAGATACTTGAGTCACCATAGTTTTACATTCTGTGGTATTTGAATCTTTGCAGATGACTTGAACAGTCCAGAGAACAACATGTTATTACATCTTGCATACAGTTTAGCATAGTCCATTTGTATAACTGACAGTTCATGACCCTCCCAGTTACTTGTGTTAGATCAAAACATTTTCTGTATGTTTCTGAATGCACATCAAGATATGATTAACTGAATTTGGGAGAAGACATTTTCCCTTTTATGTAAGCAAACACTGGAATAAATAATTTATTATTTAACATCAGTCTTGACAAGCGTTTGATACAAATACTTTAGGTGGAGTAGTTCTGCATTAAGGTAGCAGTGTGGACCATCTTTCCAGCCTTGCCAGCTCTACAGGGTAGAGGAACAGGGAAGGATTCATAGGATTACATTCGATTATGGGGCCAGAAATTCTTCTGAGCCCACGGCTGCCTGGAGTTGCCTGAACTCACAGCATTCAAGGATGTCAATAAATACGAGCTATCGCGATACAGCATTCCTTGAACCTCTGTTTGTAAAATAATTCCCATCCATCTCACACAGGGTCCTGTTGCATCATCCATGTCGATGCGGTCTGTTCTAACGAGTGGGTCGTGCCTTTCCCCCCCGCCGCCACCACCGCCCCCGGGGCCGCCCCCTGTCTTTGATACAGAAACCCCAAAGGATGAAGGGACGGCGTCGCGCTCAGCCCTGTTCGCGCAGCTCAACCAGGGAGAGGCGATCACCAAAGGTCAGGAGAAAAGAAACCCAGTTCTCATCCATGAGTCATGTATTAACCTAACTCCCACTTCACTTTCGAGTTACATTCAAGCAACTCAGATCTTTCTGAGGCTTGCAGTGGTCTGACGGAGAAAACTGCACACCAAAACCTCCTTTAGAAGCAACAGCACCCAAATAAGTTCAGCATGCCTGAAATTCACGCAATTTATTTAGAGGTATCCTTTCAATTTTAAGGCAACCAAGCTGGATATCTTCAATGCCCAGCAGCTGGTGAGCCTCTTAAGTTGCAATTGGAATAAAGATTTATCCCTCTTTTTGATTCACATCGAGTGTACAAACCTGTGTCAAAATGTGTTATGTGTAAGGTAAAAAGGTATGGCTCACAGATCAGTGTGGAGTGCAATAATAAAGCTTTTTGTGTTAATATTGCACAGTTTGTAATTAAAGCTAATGTCTGTGAGTTTAAATACATACAATATATATGCAGGGATAGGTCAAATACTGTCATAAATTAGAAAAAGAAACTCCATTTTGCGGATGGAGAAACTTGATAGAACAAGCTCTCAGGGCTTGCAACAGACAGAGAGGGACTAGAATACATTGTGGAATTTCCTGTTGAAGGTACTAAGATAGTCCACCCACAGTAGAAGAGGTTTTATATGACCTGCTAAAAGCATGTTGGCAGTTACACCATAGGTCACTACCCAGGTAAACCTTGAGGAAATAAAACATGTAAATTCACAGAATCATTTAACACAATTACAAATAAACTTATGCTTAAATGTGAACACTCTTAGGATTGGAAAATAGGCTCCCTTTCACAAGCATCCTTTTTTGTTTGGTTTTTTTAGGGCTTCGACATGTCTCTGATGACCAGAAGACTCACAAGAACCCCAGCCTACGTGCCCAAGGTCCATCTGTTCGTTCCCCAACAAAAAGCCATACTCCAAGTCCCACCTCTCCCAAGAATTCCCCACAGCAGAGCCATGCCCCTGTCCTGGAGCTAGAGGGAAAGAAGTGGCGAGTGGTGAGTGCCAATCACACCTCTGAATTGCAAACCAGGTTGAGCTTCTCTGCCTTACTACAGATTAACTTTTACTGTTCTGTAGCATCTTTAATTAATTAATTTGTCTCTGAGAATCACTTATTAATTCATCTCACTGGAAAATGTCAGAAACAGCATCTAAATTCCATGCAAGATCAGACAATGCCCCAGAAATTAGTCCAGTAGAGAACTCCAGTTAAAATCCTTTCTTGCAGGCCATTCATGCAAGTGAGAGAGAACACTGTTATCACAGACCACTTTTTCCAGCTACCTTATCCAGTGGAATTACACATTTATTTTCCATTGCCCGTTACATGCAAACACGTCTCCCATGCTTACAAGTAGAGAAGTGTTTTCCTTTTGCTCAATCTACAGATGGAAAAAAGAGATTTGCTTGAAGTCTGGGTGTTAATTTATGTAGCCATATACCAAAGAATCTGTGAATGAAAATTGGTGTGACTGTGTTGGTTAAGAGAGGGAGGAAAGTATATGCAGTTTAGTCATGCAGAAGGTTATATCCACAGTCATTACTGTGCAGTTGAGTTTGCATAAGGTGCCCGTGTCACGCTGCCTTACGGTTCTAGTACTTGGAACTTTAGTTGTGGATCCCTAGCCTTTTCTGGACATCCAGGGAGTGAAATTGTCCTTTCATATTTCACAGTGACAGGAAATTTCTTCACCTGTGACTCCTTTACTGTATATGGTAATGCCTGTGTTTGTTCACAATACGCTGTATTGAACATTATGTAGCATTTGGGGAAGAAAAGCTTACTCTGTTCTTTAAGGTGATGGTCTAAATCAGATGGGAGCCAAACAACAGTTTTGTGAGTGCCTTTTAAAATTGTTGTCTTTGCTACAAAATTAACAGGTTTTGTCATGGTCTGTGCTAAGTTCTCCAGTTCTGCAGCTCTAAAATACACGTGTCATCTAAGGGTGAATTAGGTGAGTTATCTGATCTCCAAGCAGATTAGGATTTTAAGCCACAGGAAGGATGTTGCTCTGTTGTAACTGAAGATGCAATGACTCGAGAATAAGTTGTACTCAACTCTGTCTGACTGTTAGCTAGTTAAAATCAACCAATTAAATAAACTTTCTTTTGAAATAGGAATATCAAGAGGATAAGAATGACCTGGTCATTAACAACACTGAACTCAAGCAAGTGGCCTACATTTTTAAGTGTAACAAATCTACACTTCAGATAAAAGGAAAAATCAACTCAATTACTATTGGTGAGTGGATAACTCAGCTGGGCTTTAAATGCCAATCTTGAAAATAATTACTTATGTCATTAATAATGCATCTGAATCATTCAATTCACTTTAATGGATTGATCACATGAGTCAAGTCACTCAGCTGTGCAGTACCAGACTGAGAATTTTCATAGTTCATGTAGCAGGTGTGCCTGTATTCGCTTTTGTCTTGCCTGTCTTATTTATGATTGCTTTTATTTTAGACAACTGTAAAAAGTTTGGCCTTGTGTTTGACAATGTTGTGGGAATCGTGGAAGTGATCAACTCCAGGGATATTCAGATTCAGGTAAATATCTGTTTGAGAGACAAAGACAGAAAACAAGTGGGGAAAAAACCCACGTAGTTACAGCAGATTTTAAAAACTCGCAGGGCGCAACAAAAACAAGAAATAGATGCACTCAAATGTATCTTTATATGCACTAAATTCTGCTGACATATTTAGAAAATGGCTGTGAAAACTACTGACTATCACTAACAAATGCCCCATAGCTCAGTGCCTTCTGGTTCTGGTGAAGCTGAGAGATCTCTACACTGTCAGCATTGTCACTTTTGTCCCTAATCTGCTTGCTTTCATGTTAAACAGCTCCTAGCACTTTTGAAACTTCAGTGGTGCTTAGAGAACAAATTCTGGCAGTTAGTTAATTGAATTCTAAGCGCAGAAGATTTTTTTCTTTTCTTATCCTCTCAATGGAAATGTTCAAATAGACTGTCAAAGGACAACTGAGTGATACAAAGTGAAAGTAGGTGCCAGAATTTTGAAGAATCTCCCAAGCCAGTGACATGGCACATTATATGAGTAAATAAAGTACTTGCATGCAAAAAGCTTCCTCAGAGATCATCTTCCTTGAGGTTCTCATGGAAAGAAAATAGATGTATTTTAAATCTATACATTGCCCTCTCTACTGGGGACACTTGTCCTGTTCAAAATACAGTCTGCCTGACATTTACAGCACTTCATTCATGCCATCCCAAAGAGGGCTAACTACCTGCTCTAATACTGGGTATCACACATGACCTAGTCTCAGAAAGAGACTTCAGGATGTATTATTTTAAGTGAAAAAGAAATGAAATATTACTAATATCAAACTGCCAGTCATCAAAGTGAGGTCTTCTGCTTAAAAGGCTGTGCCTGCTGTATGACATTAAATATAGGCAGTCTTGCCCCATGGGTCAGAAATGCTGGTCACAGCCACCATGGGAAATAGCAGGATGGGGTTTTTATGTTTTGAACCTTGTTCATGTCACTGACATTGCTACCAACATCTTCCTAACTGTAAAAAGCAGTTTTATTCATGACCCCTACATGTCTTCTTATGGCAGAAGCAGTTAAGTTAAAGATCCCAGGCATTTATTTGAGCAGTTTTTATATAATTAGATCATTTTTATCATTGCCTCTAAAACTATTCATGAAAGGTGAAAGATGCATATGTAACAAATAGCAAACCCACAGCTTGTTAGTACTCAAATAAAGAGGAAATATCTTTTCTAAGAATCAAAATTCTTAGAATCAAATTTTTCATGTTCTATGAATATTGCATAAGGCTTCTATGCATGCAATGGAGCAGATCCCCTTAAGAAGGCAGAGACTGGTTATATGCTGTATGCTGCTCGAATCAGGCAGCTTCCACAAGGTTTGTGTATGTCAAGTGCTAAGCACCTCCATTTGCTCAGTATTTTGAAGACCTGATCTTATAATTTCCAAACACATGATATGCTAATGCAGCAAATTTCAGTACATTCATCCCACAGATTTGGCTATAAATAGTTAATTCAATGCCACACTGCTTGGCTCTCCTTTATCTCAGTGGTGGGTTTTTTTCTTGCCAGATGTTTGCAAAATTTATTAAATACATCTTCCTTATACAGTACATAAGATCCCATTTAAGAGAAGAAAGTTTAAGATACATTGATCCACTACATAGATCAGACTTCAGGATCAGGGTGAGATGCAAGAGGACAGAGCACTTGTTCTTTGTTTACTGTCACATTTAAGGAACTGAAGCTGAAAAGATACTCTTGACTTGACTGATGGGATGCGCTGTCATTGACAAGGACATCTCTGTCACACGCTGTTGCCGTTCCATGGCTCAGGATGGTCTCTGCCCTTTTGATGCATTGTCCAGAGTATATTGCTGTCCTTGCTACAGAGGGCAGGAGAAGGGGTGATTTTTACTGACAACCAGGGAGTCAGCCAGTTAGCCATGAAGAAGTCTTATAAACAAGAGAAGATTTTGCCTTTCTCCCCTCAAGTAAATCTTGTGCTTGCTTTTAAAGTGGCATAAGAAATATCTTTGGAGATTTAATTACATTGATCTTAGTACTTTTTTAGAACTGTAGCTTGCTTGAAGGGGATAAAAACCCTTTCCTGTTGTATGCTGGAAAAGCTTTGAAGTCTTTAGAACATCTTATAAATCTCTTGTTGAGTTCTACTGTATGCTGGGGTCTTTCATTTGCCCTTTCTGGGCTGGAGTGGACATGTTTTGTTTCTTAGCCTGTTCAGTGATGAACAAGGTGAACACTGCCTAAATACCTGCAAGAAAGTGTCATTGAAATTAGAGAGAGTCAGGGAAGCACTTTTATCAAACTGTATATTACAAGTTTGCTGTTTTGTATAGGTCTTTGTTACCACCACGAAGTATTTTCACAGTGTCTAACAAATCAAATATAACCACCACACAGGCAGCTGACACATAGATTTGATGTTGGTGGCCAAAATTAGACCTGGCAGGCAGTGAGGACTTTATTAACAGTATCTCTGTGTGCATTTTAAGATTTGATGTTAAGTAGATTTTATTTTGCAGGTGATGGGGAAAGTGCCAACCATTTCTATTAACAAAACAGAAGGCTGCCACATCTACCTCAGTGAGGAATCATTAGATTGTGAGATTGTGAGTGCCAAGTCATCTGAGATGAACATTCTCATCCCCCAGGATGGTGATTATGTGAGTGAGATATTTTTAAAGCTTTCCTCCCTATTCCAGACTAGTCTTGGTAGCTAACAGCACTTAAGCTGCTAGGAAAGAAACCGACACACCACACATACTATGTCACCAAAAAATGATCCAAAACAATTGAATTTTCTGTGTACCTGTATCTCAGGAGGAAGAACTCCTTACTTTCTGGAGCAGAAAGTAATTTCAAAAATCAGACATGAGGTTTTGTCTTTCCATTCAGATAGATAATTGCTTCATTTCCTGTCCATTTGAACTTGATAGATAATTGCTTCATTTCCTGTCCATTTGAACTTCTTTTTTGGTATCTAAATGTAATTTCTCAAAAGAAATTCACCTCACAGAAAAGCACTTAAGTCTGAAGACACTGAGGCTAAATTAAGATAAATACAATACTACTACAGATGAAATAATACGGTATAATATACTTGTTTTTTCTAAAGCTATTGATGCACGGGTAGGAGCTGTAGTACTTTCTACTGTTTTCAACATAAGTCCTTAAAAGCCTCTCAAACAGGTGTGTTTTCTCAGTTCTTTTCCTGCTCTAGTAAGATTTTCATACTATGCCCAGTAGTATTTCCTGTAAAGTCATGCTCCGTCACTTCTGTTGAAATTGCATTGCACAGCCATAGACAGAACCTAAATTTCTTGTTAGTCTTTTGGGCTGGAGTTCTGTTTTACACAGAAGTTTAAGCTTTATAAAATAAAATATGTAATGAGAATTCTCATGCTCCAGGTTTCCAAAAGTGACTGCTGGATGCCTAGCTTCAGGTAACTAAAAAGGGAACAATTTTCTGTGGGCACATATTCACCTGTTTCTTTTTTTTTTTAAGTCCTTCTGGTCACTCTTGCCCTAAAAATCACCGTAACATGTGAAATTACTGGCTATCAAAACACCTCTTTGAGTCTGAACAAAAAAACCCCTTCTCTTCACATATTTTTTTGTTTACTGGGTACAAAGAAACACCCAGTGACATCTCCCATCATTTCACTGAATTCATAGAATGGAAGGAAACTACTTGATGTTCTGTTTCATTTTGTATACCCCACAAAGGATGCTGAGTCTTTTGAAGTGTATCACACTTAAAATGATAGGGTGTTTTTTTTATTTTATTCTTCCATGTTATAGTATTGCTTTTGTCCTTAAAATTTGACTCCTGGCTAAATCTCCACATCTAAATCCTTTCCACTGTCTTCCAACCCAGACACTGATGGAATCTAAAGTAATTTCTGACATGAGGCTTATTTACTTAGTTGATGCAGATAATGGTGTGAGAGGATTACTGCAAAGTAGTACCATACCAAGGCTATTTGAAACTGGGTAGCAATCAGGCTTTTTCCTGTGTGGCATTGTAAAGTAGCTTCCTAGGGTAATGAAGAAGGCTTTTCCCTAATCCTGGCGTGTCTGAGCTATCAATGCTTTCTCAGTCATGTAGCACTAATAGTATTCCACCAGTTTTCATGAGGTATCCACTGTTTATTTAATCATCATTGTTGCTTTTGTTTCCTACCAGAAAGAATTTCCGGTCCCTGAACAGTTCAAGACAGCATGGGATGGCTCTAAGTTGGTCACTGAACCTGCAGAGATTGTGGGTTAACTTCCTAACACCCATCCAGCCCTTGCTGACGGCGACCAGAGCACAGCTGGCACGTCCAAAGCAGCAATGTAAAGAACTAGAAGTAGCAGGAGTTCATACTGCTGTCATAGGCCTTCAAACATTAGCTCTGCATGCTAGAAACAATGACACATCTGGCACCCTTCTGTTAGGTAAGCCCGGTGCTTCTCACATCTCCACACAGTTTGACTTCACATACAATTTTAATTCTAAATGTGAATGTAATAGATAAAAAGCCCCCTGCCCTCCAGTCACATCATTGGTTTGAAATACTGTATACTTTAAGCCAAAATACTGCATGATTCACTTTTTTTATCATCTTGCTTCAGTGCATTCCTTTTTGTGTTTCTGCTAATCAAAATCAGCATTAAGATTTTAAGATGTTTATTTTACCTATTAAGTAATTCCTGTATGATGCAGTAAAAATGTACCCTTAGAAAGTATGCAGTTCCTTGTAGTTCTGTGGCAATCATAATGAGTTTTGTCTTAAACATGCAAAAAAGGACAGCTTTCAGCACAGCAATACATTTTGCTAACTGAAGATTTTAAAAACTCTGGTATTGTAATCAAACACTTTTCTAATATGTGTATTTAGAAGGTCCCACAGTTTTCTGTGAGGTAAGATTTTATTATGTTCACAGACTCGCTGCCTCATCTAAGCTAAGACCTTGCAGCAAATTACTTAAAGGTACTTTGTTCCTTGGTTTGAAGGTATTTTTCTCCTTGGATTTCTTTTTTCCCTTTTTTTTTTTTCTTTTGGTGACACAATCTCTCACTTTTTAAAATTTCACACTGTATCTTGCATCCTGTGTAGAAAACTGAGGGAGGCACATACATCTGATACCAGCTAGTTTTCCTCACTAAGAAAGTTCCTTTAAAGTATTTCTATTGTAGCTCCTACTCATTTAAAATATCTTCTTTTGTTTTCCCCCACATTTTTAGGACTTACTTTCAAATACGTCCGTGAAACAAAGCCATAGATTTATGCCATACTAACTCTGAGCCCAAATAAAGGGGTAATATCCTCTTTAGCCCTTTGACTCTACTTTATAGTCCCTACTGTATATGCTTTTTTAACAAAGGTAGAATGTTGTACACATTTGTACTATTTCAGCACATAGTACAAATAAAATTTTAAAAATTTAAGAAGTCGGCTTACATTTTTGGTCACTTGTAATACTTTGTATCAGTGAAATCACGGTGAGATGCTTGCAGAGCTAGTTACAAGCTACATTTTGTGCCTAATTTACCTTGAAAGTACATTAACAGGGTTTTTAAGTATAACTTTGACTGTAAACCCTATACAATACAACTGATAGTGCTCATTCCGTACGGTTTTGCTATCTGATGTTTATTCTATGTGTATAATGTGTTTGCTTTAATATATACCATTTTTTCAACAGTAAACTTCTTACAAAATAAAAAGGAAAATGTACTTGTTTAAAAACAAAGTTGTTCAGAGCTTGCTCCATTGCAGTGTTTGTCTTATATGTCTTCTCTTCCTTTAAATACTGTTTAAAAAGCGTGAGTGAAAAAAAGTAACTTCTTGTCTCATTTCAATAAACATTATCCCTTTTGCTGCCATAATCCACCTGTATGGCAGCAGGTAAAACCTCAAGTGCCATGCACGTAACTTTGGTGACAGCCAGCAAATGGAGCTTTTCATGATTCTCACTTCTAGGTACACTTGTATCTTCCAGAGATGACGTCTAGGGAGGTGATCATGGCCTGGTACAAGTTGATAAGGTTTGCCTTCTGTTTTTAGCTTTCCCCATTGTTTCTCTATATGGCTTTGGATGTGTCCCTCCTGTGTTACCAAAGCACAAGCTTGGTATGTGCCTCATCTCTGAAAAATGGGCATCACATACTTGTCATGGTGAAAGGATCGGTGTTGGATTGCTTAATCCTTAAATCATTATTTGTTCCATAAAGTAATCTCATTCTGGAACATTCTGGCCTGAAATACTGACTCCTTCTTTCATACAGCATCAAATAGGGAACAAGTCATCATGCAGCAACAGGATGCCACTTAATGCTTTGGAGGTAAGAACAAAACAAGTATGGAATGCTTGATGATAAACAGAAAGCATTGAAACAGCCCTGAATCACTACACAGGAAAATGCCTATAGTTCCTCTAAGGGATTTAAGTCCACCATCATAAACAAATGGTGTGAAGGCTGATCTGATTCTTCTTTTAAACGTTTGAAGGCAAACTCCCCTGGGTCTAGACCTTCTCCCTAAAACTCATGTTCCTACAATATGCAAGACCCAAGCACATTGCTTTGACTGGCTTCTTAACAAGAAGAGGTCCTGGGCAGTAACAGTCTGAGCACACCTGAGAATCCTGTCAGAGGGCAGAACTTTTAAAGAAAAGAAAGACAGCATGGCATGCACAGACCCAAGGTAATTGCTTCAGGTGGAGAAAAGTGACTGAGCACTGGCACAGGTTGCCCAGAGAGGTGGCGGAGTCTCCATCCTTGGAGACAATCAAGAGGCACATTAACATGATCCTGTGCAAACGGCTTTGGGGGCCCTGCCTGCATAGGGAAGTTGGGCCAGATGGACTCCAGAGGTCTCTGCCAACCTCAGCCCTTCTGTGATACTTCCTTAGTTGTTCAAAATACTGGTTACTAAGAACTAGTGTAAATTAGAAGTATCGAGGTAGTGACTCCAAGCACCCACCAGATGGCAGGAACCAGCCGAGGCCCTCGCAAGCTGTAAATTAAAAACTGCTGGACTGCACCGTTTACAGGACTTTTGCTGTTTGGACGAATGCTGTTTGCTAAGGAACTGGGAAATTCTGCCCTCTAAAAGTCACTGTTAAAACATTTAATATTGCTTTAATCCTGAAATTATCATCTTGGTAAAATGACAAGGTTTGAGTGGGATGAAAAAGGAAGAAGGAAAAGCAACTACTTGTTACCAATTATTAAATTGATCTTTTGGATTTTCTTTTTTTTTTTTTTTTAAACACACTGCTAAGCATATCTCCATTAAAACATTTGCAAAAATACTTGATTAAAGGCAATATTTAACAGAGCTATTGAGGATAAACGTATAAGTAATTTCAAGTCTGCATTTGAAAACCAGAAATCTTTTCAATGTCCTAGGGAACTCAACTCCTGGTGACCACCAGGATTCTGTTTTCTCCATATTACGCTTGAAGTTGTGTCAATTAGAAGGAAAATGTCTCTACAGCTTATAGGACTGTAAGCTTTAGAGTCAATTTCTCCTTCAAACTCCTTAGATGGATGAGGCAGATCAGTTTTAAGAGTGAAAGGCTAAATAGATTTAGTTTAGGAGACAGTTGTGCCATTTTCCACATCTATAATATTTTATTTTATTTTATAGTTCTGTAAATGCAAACGTTTTGGGTTTTGTGGCTCAGTTTTCATGTTCTGTATCTGGCTGCTTGCCCCAACAAGGGGTAAAGTTCTTACCCTTTGGTGACTCACTCTCTATGTTTCAGTAATGAAGAAACTCTTTAACCAACATTTACATATAATTTCACTTTGTACATGAACATACATACTTGACACAAATCTCTAAATAGCATGAATATATGTGGGCTGCTGGCCACAACAGTAATTAACCACTTTGGAATGACATGAGCTTGTTGTTGATTAATGTCCGTCAACTCTCATCCAAGGATTCTTCAGAAGAGCTCCTATTACTAAAACGTTTCAGCAGAAGATGTGATGTGTATCCCCCAAGCAAAGGAAGGAACTGAACTTCAATACTTCAGTGGTTCCTTGGGTTTAAAAATGGTTTAAAACCCTTGAAAAAAAGATGCTAAAATGCATATCAAAAATGAGCAAAGATACATGTCTAGCTCTGAAAAACAGCTAGACTTACAGCAGACCAGTGTTCTATTACTTCCTATTGACTGTAAAAGATTCCCCACTCAAATGTGACTGATCAGGCTTTTCAGCATTACCTACACTTAAAGAGCTTAAGATGGGATTCCAGATTCCCCTTAAACCTTAACTATTGTGATGTCAGCTTTAAGTGCTTACCTCCCTACTTTGATCTAGTTCCAAACATTTCCTCTTGCCTAAATCTCATTTCTAGAGAAGAGGATATTTAACTGCTAAGGCATTCAACCACTTATTCTCATTGACTGGTACAATGTACTGCCCAAGCTTACCTGCCTTTCTGACTCTGCTCGCAAGAGGAAGCAAAGCAAAGTAACGAGAAATCGGTGCTACAGAAGACTATAGATACTGCCATGTGTGGCAATCTGATACAGCAATGAAGCAAGACTCTTTGTCATCAAAAGCCTAAACTGTGAATTTCTCACCATTGGCAAGCCCTCTTGGTACAGCATCTCTGTCAGATGCATTCCAGAACAGAATAATCTGAATGCTAGCACAATTTGTGGGTCATTCATGTTTGTTTTGTTTTTTTTTAAGGCAGAAGGATGAACAACTAATTAATGAAAAATTTAGGCCTGGGAAAATACTGCATTGTTACCTGTTAGTTGCCTGCTCTCTGCTGTCCATGATTTCGTTTCACCTTGAGTATCCAGCATAATCACGTAGTGAGTTCTAACTGGTTATACCTGTGTAACACTGCTGCTGCTGCTGAGCCTAAAATTTACATGTCACTGGCAACATTAAATGAAGTCTCTGAGACCTTGTAATTGTACCATAAGATCTGATCTGGCTTTCAAAACCTGAAGCAACACACACAATCTCAAAAAAGAGGGCCTGGCATTCTTCTTCGGTCCTGAAGGGTCTGTGGTAAAAAGCAAAGAAAAAAAAAAACAGACTGTAACTGATGAAGGAAGAAGTGAAATATTACAAAGAACAAAGCTCTGTTATGTTACTTCTACTGTCAGTTTTCTGAGACAGTTTTTCTATTAAGTTAATCGATGGTTTAAAACCATTATTCTTCTGTATGCTTGTCTATCTTCCCTCCTTTCTTTCTTCCTAATCAGGCTAAAACTTGCTATGTTTCCCAAGTTATTTACCCATATTGATTTCACTGGGGTTTATTTTACAAAAAACATGAGAACGATAGCTACATAATGAATGCCTTATGAAACTGCATTTAATTAAGGTGGTGTGGGTTATTTGCTAAGCACTTTGGCAATTCACCTCAGCTTGCCTGTATTAGGGACTCACTCCACAGAAACTATTGGGTTCAAATTGAAAGGGGCAACATTTAGGTTAGATATAGAGAAGAAATTTTTTACTGAGGGTTGTGAGATACTTGAATAGGTTGCCCAGAGAAACTGTGGATGCCAAATCCCTGGAATTGTCCAAGGCCAGCCTGGATGGGGTTTGGAGCCACCTGGGGCATTGGGAAATGTCCCTGCCCATGGCAAGAGGGTTGGAACTAAATTATCTTGAAGGTCCCTTCCAACCCAGGCCATTCTATGAGTCTATGAACTTGATTCATTTTTAAAAATGAGTTAAGGTTACATGGGAAAATAATTTCACAGGGAGAGCGAGAAACTTCTGATTTTGTTCTGCTGTGGTGTGTGTTCAACATCCCATGTTCACAGGATGTGTTACTCCTTCATTCACTGTGGAGATGTGTTAACATCAGCGTGCTAAGGAACTTGTTTAACAGCACATAGAAACCTTAACGATTAAAAATTAACTTGGAGAACTACGTTTAAACTTGCTGCTGGTTCTTGGCTCAGCCTTTGAGGAGCGGCTGAGGGAGCTGGGGCTGTTCAGCCCGGAGGAGGCTCCGGGGTGACCTCATCGCTCTCTACAAACATCTGAGGGGAGGTCTTTTCCAACCCAAACTGATTCTGTGATTTTATTATTTTTTATCTGGTTGGCTGGGGTTTTTTTTTGGTTTTGCAGAGGAAGAACATGATTACGTGTGATGAGGGGAAAAGATGAAAAAGGGGAGAAGGAAGGCCAAAAAAAACAAGGAGAGGGAAAGAGAGCAACATTTAAAGAGGAAAATAAAAATGTAGAAAGAGCCTTTTGACTGTGCTGATCACTACACCGACCTCACCCGTCGCCGCTCGGCCCGCCGCCTCAGACGCTTCTGCGCGCGGGGCGGGGCAGCCGCGTCCCCCTCAGCGCCCGGCCATACCATCTCCCCCTGCGCGGGGGGGGCAAAGCCTCTTTCCCCGCGGGCGTGGCGCGCTCCTCCCCGCGCTGCGCGCCGCTCCTCCCCACAATGCGCCGCCAAGTGGTAGTGGCGCGGGGCGGGCCTTCCCCGCGCACGCGCGATGAGGGCTAGTCACCCGTCGGGATGGCGGAGGAGGAGGAGACGGAGGGACGCCGGCGGGCTGGCGCTGAGGCGATGGCCGGGCACGGCGACAACGACAACAATGACAACACCACCAACGCCAGTGTCGCCTCCGCCGCGCCCTCG
>VWZG01004531.1:486367-537438 GCA_013396735.1 Grallaria varia
AGGGACACAGCGAGGCCCGCAGGTGAGCGGGGACGGCGGCCCCGGGGGTCCGGAGCGGGGAACATTGGGGGCCACTGCGCTGCCGTGTTGCCGAGCTGGGTGACACTGGGTGGGTGACTCTGGGTGACACAGGGTGGGTTACACAAGGTGGGTGACACAGATGACACTGGGTGGGTGACACAAGGTGGGTGACACAGGGAAGGTGACACAAATGACATCGGGTGCGTGACGGCCCCGGTGTCGAGTCGGTGAATCCACAGTGAGACCCACAAGCGTATTTAGGAGACTTGTTGCCTTGCGTGGCCGACCTCAGTACTTGCAGGATGTTTCCCAGCTGTTGTTTTCTGTGTTTTTTTCTTTCCGGTGGAACTTATTCTTGCTGTTGCGGGCTTTGTAATTTATAGATTTATAAGCAGCCTGTTTCAGTGGTGAAATCTAAACTGACTTGACCATTTTTAGTGGGCTCTTGGTGCTCAAGTAGGATCACGTAATGAGATCAAAGCAGAGAAGTGAAAACTTGCTGACGTTGAACAAGCTGGGCGCAGGAGATAAACAGAAGTGTGTTACAGCTGTAAATACTGAAGGCAGTGCATGGCAGGCCTTTCTGTTTATATTTGTTCAAGGGTAAGGCAGAACTGCTCTGATCACTCAGAGGTAAAAGCTGGAGCAGCAATGCTTTCTCGCAAGTGGAGGAGCATCTGAGTGGCATTCCCTGTGTTCCATAACACCTTGAGTAGTGGTAGGAAACTGTGGAGCAGAGCACTGCTGAAGGACTTTGGAGAAAAGCCAGATCTCTTTTCTCTTTGCAGGGCAAAGTACGACACTACTGATCTGTAACATTATTTATAAGTTCAGCGGCTCTTTGTGTGTAGAAAATGTTTTTAGTTCCTTTTCCCTTCTTTTAAAGAGAAGGGAATCCGGTTTCTGAACTTGCTTCTTGTTTGTGTTTTTGAGCAGATGTTGTTTAAACGTGATTATAACACAAAGTAGTGTTTTCTGTAATCGTGCCCTGATTCTGGGTTATAGACTGCTTATAAACAGGTAATTGACAGTCATTAAAAAACAGAAGGTGGGCAAAGGCTAGACTGAAATTATTTTTGGACTTCTACCTAGATTTTCAGGAGCTAATTCCGTGTGTTAAAGGTAATTTAGGGCTTCAGTAGCATTTCATGCCACTGAACGTGATTCTGAATACCACATACTGTTGCAACACCTGGCCTTCTTAAGGGAACTTTGTAGGGGATACAGTGGGACAATACAATTATAAACACTGACTGTTGTGCCCGTGCTGTGGTGTCAGGTAGCAGATGGATATATCTGGAGCAGCTAAAGTGATTATGGTTCCTTCTTTCCTGCTGTAGATTATTTCCCACACCGCAAGCTCAGCAGGGCAGGCCGTGTATCTGTCCCTGTGCCACTGCAGTTTACAGCCCGCTGTGCTTACATAAGCTGAAACAAGTGACAGCTTATGTTAATGTTGCAGGTTTTAAACTGGGACGTCAAAAAGTGGGATTGTTAACTGGCTTTTCTATGTCAGTCTGCCTGCAGGTGTGTGCCAGAGCCCCGTTTATTAACACCAGGGTTGTCATGATTTAAGGCACGTCCTTGCCTTACCCCTCCCTGCTTTACTGCAGTTTTCTTCATCCTCTGGGAACTGTAGGGCAAAAGGTGTGGCCAGGCCTCAGCTGCCCTGTGGCTGACTGGTGTAAACACCTCTTTAGTCCTGGCTTGATGTAAGAGTGTAGATTTTGAGCTGGAGGGATGTTGCATTTGGCTGTCCTTGATGTACTAAATAGCAACGCTTGGCAAAATAATGCATTGATTTCTAGTATGAGGAATATCTTGAATCACTGCACTGCCAGATCTGCCAGAGTCTTATGGATTGCCAAGGTTTCTTAATGTAATGGAGTTTAACAAGATTTGAATATTTCTCTTCTTAGCCCCACATAATTTCTTTCTTTTGCAGTCATTGGATTTAACTTACTCAAGTGAATCTCTGCCACTAACTTCATAAAGTTGCTGTTTTTAACAGAGCACATGAAGGCTTTTGCCTGTTGCTGTGTGCTGAAGCCAGAATTGGGAGGTTGGCTGTGCTCCCTCCTGCCTTAGTTGAGGAATCTTTAATTAGAATTGAATGGACAACTTGGACAGGCTTTGACGATGAGAATGGGATCCATTTTAGTATTATATATGTAACAGTCATGCTACTTGATGCTCTGACTGGCAGTGTCAATCTCAGCAGCTGGACTGTGGAGACTCATTCCACGTGAAATTTGATGAAGTTTTTTGAGATTGGAATGATTTTCTTTCCCCTGTTCTTTCCCTGTGTATGTGTGGGTAGTTGTTCTCAGAAGCACTACCAAACCCAGTCACTGTTTCCTGTAGGTTGAGTCCAGTAGTACTTGGGTATTTCTAAATGAAGTTTTGATGTGAGTCTTTTCAGGTCTCATGTGAGAGTAGTGTTTGTCCTTTGGGAAATAGAAGGGTGGTAGCTGGGTCCTGATGAAATTACTTTGCAATGTTATTCCTTGGAAACTTTGTAAGACACTATTGTTTTCTCTGCTTTGATCATCAAGGTAGCATTAGCAACAAAAGCTTGTAATTGCTACTACCTACTTCATGCCCCTTTGCACTCTGCCAGTTACGTTGGAGAAAGGTGTTTATTTTCTGGCTGGGGATAGAGCAGTGCACTGTGCTTTATTTTAAGTAGTCTGTAGGAATGTTTATGTCAAGTATAACTCATATTTTCATCCACTCGTGTTTGTGTCTGAGTGGGGACAAAATATGCTATGTTTTACCTGAGAGCTGGTACTTGGTACACATGGAAGCATTGCTGTTGAGCGACAGAAGAGTTGTGGTAGATCTAATTTTTCTTTTATCTGACCTCTCAGATTTACTGAAATCTGTTCTCTAAACAAAAGAACACAAAATTGATGCATCTTCGGTGTACTTCAGTTCTTTAATAGGGTATGATTTTGCCTGTAATCCTTATCATGAGGGGACTCGGAGTTGTGAAAGAGTTTAATTTAAGCAGGTTATTTTAGCTCAATTTAAACAGTTCAGATAATTTTCTATACATGCCTTTTTAGAAGTTTTCTTGAAGAAGATGTGAGCCAAGATCATTATCTTGATTATGTACTTGCAGGGAGGTTGATGTGGAGTGTTTTTCAGATGACAGTGTTAACTGTGTTAGTACAGTAAAATCTGGGTAATACTAACTGTTTCTGTTCCAGGTCGGGAGTTCCTTATCCCTTCGTTGGCCCACAGGTTCATAGCAGAGATGGTGGACTTTTTTATTCTGTTCTTTATAAAGGCAACCATCATCTTAAGTATTATGCACCTCAGTGGAATAAAGTAAGTTGAACAATTTAAAGCTTTGTTTTATACAGCTTTAAGCTTTTCGTGTTCTTTGAGGTGTCAGGTTGTATTTATGGTACACTTGTGCATATGATGGCATTGAATAATGGGCAGAACTTGAGGGAAAAGCACCACTAGGTTAACCTCCTTTTAAATAGGTCCTGATTTTTGGGTCAGCTGATGGAAACAAAGAACTTGCAGAGGTGCATAGGCTCACAGACTCCTTATTAAGGACAGGTTAGACTTGCATACTTATTTGGGGTGGGCAATAGCAAGACTGTTAAAAAGTCCTTTATAATTTCCAAATAAAAAACACTGGCAAATAAACTTGTCTTTTCAAACAGCCTTAAAAAATGTACTGGATCTGGCTGGGATGGAGTTAATTTTCTTCATGGCATCTTCTAAGGTGTTGTGTTTTTAGATTTCTGACCTAAATAATGCTAACCTGCACAAAAAAAAAAATATATATCTGATCAAGCATATCAGATATGCATGTACTTTGAAAATGCAGCCTGGTTGCTAGGAGTGCTACCACACTGCAGGCTTTATTGGGTGTAAATTAAACATTTGTGTGTATCAACTGTACACTAGACTGAAAGATTCTTCATTTACTTTTTTACATGCAGATGTAATAATTTACCACAAAGACTTTCTGTTTTATCCACTTCTTTAATCTTATTCCTCGACACATTGAGATATTCTGCTTTGGGTTGGGGTAATCAAATATTTCGGTCTGATTAAGAGATGGGATCTTGGTGTAGCCAGTAATTGCATTCCTGTACAAACACATTTCATAAGCCAAGCTTTCTGCTAAAGAACCATCAAGATGTGGATTGACCATTAAGTGACACAGATCACATTTTCCAGGCACCTTTAACTGCAGCCTGAAAGGTGTGGGAAAGAGGGTCAGATCCCAAACAGTAAATATGTCTCTGTAAATAGTCAGTGGGTTTTGTTCAGATAAGCAGCAATTAAAATGCCAGAATCTCTGTTTAGTTGCCAAAACTTCCAACTGTAACCTGACATCTCGTGTTTGCATTTTGGTTTTAGTAGGCTGATAACGATACAAAATGAAGTACTGGAAAGTACGACTAAGTGTATACTGCTTCTGTAAAGTGGTGAAGGAGTAATTTACAGCACATTCACTATTACTTGTTCTGTGAGAGCCAGTAAATTGCCTAAAAGGAACTTCAGAGAAACATTCTCGGGGGTTTTCCTGCTGGTGAGATGTGGTGAGGTTGAGGTTAGGCTGAGTTGTCATGAAAAAACACATCCTCTCAGGCTCCAGCAAGACACTTCAGGCCAAGGCTGCATTGAAGGGAAATGCACAGTGTGCTACACTGTTTCCTTAATTCCTGCGTTCTTTTTCAATCCTTAAGTCTGAATAAAGAGGAGGGTAAGTAGTACAAATATAGGATGGGCCGTTTTGAAGTGGGACTGCATGTTTCTGTGTGAGTCTCAGATAGATGAGTGAAAAGTTCTTGCCTAAATACATGCTGCAAGTATATCCATTCCAGGTATCAGGTAAGAATGTTAAATATGTGGACTTTATCTTGTGAAAATATGCTTTTAACTCCAAATGAATGCCTTGCATAGCTCTGTTAGGATAAAAACCAGAAGGTTTTGACTGCTTGAAGTTAAAATCTTCCTGTGGCATACCAGGCCTCCAGAAGAGTGTGGTGAGCAGTGAAGACTGCTGAGAATGAGGAACCCTAATGGTGCAAAGGAGGATACAGGACTCTCCTGCTTGCTCAGGGAGACTTGCAACTTCTCCCTTGTGTCTGTAGAAAAGAGTGCCACATTCTGGTTTTCCTTGAGAATTTCTGTAAGGTAGAGACTTGGATACAAAGATAGATGATCACCCACAGAATCTCTTTATCCCCCAGGAAGTGTGAGGATTTTCAGAACAATTTTGCAGCTCAGTGCCCAGAAATACCGTTGTGCAAAAGTGGTAGTGAAGAGTGAACTTTTCTTAATGAAAAAAGACAAAACAAACTAGGCAGCAATTCAAAAGGAAAGCCACTGTTCTGAATTCTAATGGCTTGTTAGTATCAGCGAGCCAAGGAGCTTTTGTTCTTTTACTTATACCAGAACTGTAAAGGGGTAACACTGGTATTGGGAGAAGGATGGTTTTAAAGTTCAGTTTTACTTTGTACAGGGACATCTCTAAATTTGCCATGCATTACATCATAGAAGAAATAGATGAAGATACGTCCATGGAAGATCTGCAGAAAATGATGATAGTGGCTCTCATCTACAGGTTATTAGTCTGCTTCTATGAGGTAACTACTTATAAACATCAACTCTTTCATAATGAATAGTTGTCAGTTGTTGAAGAAATGGTTTTGAAAAATTCTGTCACCGTAAATCTTTACAGTATTTTGGATTATGTTTTGAGGATAACCAAGTTTGCAAGACCTATCAACCACGTGGTGTCCTGTGGAATTGAAACGGCCTTTCTTTTACAGATAATCTGCATTTGGGGAGCAGGTGGAGCAACCCCAGGGAAATTCTTGCTTGGACTGCGAGTTGTGACATGTGATACATCCGTACTTATTGCACCCAGCCGTGTGTTAGTCATTCCATCTTCTAATGTCAGCATGACAACGTAAGTGCTCTTGGCTCGCTCACGCTGCGTTCATATTAGTGGTGTTGAAAGCGTGTGATTTAGAAGGCAATACACCATCGCTGTATTGTTGACCTTTACAGTAATTAGATGGCAAGAGCTATTGTCAGACTATGTGATCCGAGAATAAAATGGTAATTATTCAATCACATTGAATATTTTTCAGGTTAGGCGGTAAAATCGCCTCTAGAGATCAGTTTTTCTGCTGGTCAAAACTGAGGCACTAAACGTGGAAGTTAATTACTAATACAGGCAGAAAAGTGACAATAAGGCACTGAATGTTCTGTTCTCATTTCAGGTCCACAGTACGAGCTTTGATCAAGAATTTTTCTATTGCATCGTTTTTTCCTGCATTTATTACACTGCTGTTTTTCCAGCATAACAGAACAGCCTATGACATTGTAGCAGGAACTATTGTGGTCAGAAGAAATGGAGTCAGATGATACCAAAGATGAGGCTTCCAGACTGAAGATCCCCTCCCACCCCCAGAGAATAAATACCTGCCCCAGAACTGAAATTGAGGTGTCTGTTGGAATCTTCTGCCCAAATTAAATGGGAACTGATTCGGAAGCTAAAGAAAATGCATGGCTCCTGTATGATGCCAGCAGCTACCTTCAAAGTATTGGGAGTTTTCATAGATGCCAAAGAAGTTTGGGAGAGACAATATTTATTAAATCTGGGAGTGTTAACCTCGGATTGATGAGACAGAAAGTGGCTGCTTTAACTGCAGAAAGGGGCCATTCTGTTATCAGTGTGTGGAAAGCAAGATACCTAGAAACACTTCACCTTACAAGAAATGTTGCTCCTACAGTTTTGGGTGTTGGCTGGTAACTAGAAAATCAAGCTGTTTTCCAGGCAGTTGCCTGTCAAAGGACAAAGGGAAAGAGAACTGCAGTATTAAGACAGCAAGGCAAATCGTGTTAATGAAATTACCATGTGTGCAGAAAAATCAGCAGTGGTTATCATGTCCTTTATTACTGCTTCACAGCGCATATTCCCTCACCTTTTAAGTATTTTATCACAATGTTCATGTGAAAAGTTTTTTGCATGATTGTCACTTACTTCACTTGTCCAAGCTAAGGAAGAGGTGAAACAGCAGCTGCTTTTTCCTCTGGGAAGGGTATGTTACACTGCAGTGTTAGTAATTTCAGAGCCGTGAACAGTACAGATCATGCTAATGAGAGGTAACTTTTTTGCTTCTGTTTGGAGTGAAAGCACTTGTCTATTTCTTGAATATAATGCAGAGCAAAACAACTGAATGTGTTTGAGGAGCATGCAGAAAACATTAACTGAAATGTGTTATGGGTGTAAATCTGCAGAAGTACAAATACTGGTTATTTTCACTTTATCATTCTGGCTAATTGTTTGTATATTCAGAATAACTTAAATACTGAATAAAGGAACCTAATATTTTGCATGACTACATAGCTTGGATAATTTGTTTATTCTCGTGTTATTAGTATCTTGGGAAATGAGTATTAGCAACAATGATAATGTTTTAGTAAAATTGGAGTAAGAGTTTGGAATTCTTCTAGATGCCAGTTGTTGTGTGTTCCTCCCTCAGGCCTAACTTGCCACTCAGTGGCTAAGTTCTCACCCTGCCTTCAGTTTTGGACAGTGGTTTGGTTGACAATAGAAGTGTTTGAGAGCTTGGTTATCTCTTGCCTTCAGGTGAAATAATCAGTAATGTGCTCATATTCTGCAATACTTTCCTTTGACAGTCGTGTTCTACTGTGTGTGAACGTACTGTGTATGCATTTCAGTTTTCATTTGCAATGATGAATCAGGACCAGATGCAGTGCTTAATACTGTGAGAACGACATTTTCATCTCTCCAGAATGAAGCTGCTAACTTGTTAAATAACTACTTTTAAGTATTTAGTTTTGAAGTTTAAAAAAAGTTATCTTGGCTCAAAAACCTGTCAGAGTCTGCTCAATCAGTGTATCTGTATCAAAATACCTCATACTTTTGAGGGTTATTACTGTTTTATACTAACAATTTATTACCAAAAAGACTTTGGCATCCTAAGTGTACCATTAGCATTAATGATAAGCATTTTTATTTCAGAGATGCATGTCATTAAGTACTAAATGGCCATAAGCCTCAAGAAAGCACCCCTTTGATGTTGCTAGACCTATTCACAATTTCAGAAGGACTACAAAAAGAACTTTTGTTCTGTTTGTTGTAGCAATGACCTAGAAACCAGGATTCAAGATCTGGGATGGGAGGGGGGAGAGAAGCAACACCACTGGCTAAAACTTCACTGCTACCACCTCAGACATGTAAGGGACAGTGTATCTCACCCTGCAGGAAAGTACCACCCCTTCCACAGCAGGTAAAGGGAACAATAAATGCAAAAAGGCAGAGCCTGTCCATGGAAATATGTGTATGTGATGCTGTTGGAAATGCTTTTAGTTTGCCTCTTCTGCAAGCTCTATGGAAGATGCCACTTGTTTCTGTTTGTAGAGTGAGTACTGGGCTGGTGCTTTATGGCTAACGGGGAAAAGAGAAATCTGTGGCATTTCTCAGCTTCAGGCATCTGGAATATAATTGCATATAATCCTTTCACGGCTACAGTGGCACGATGCGACTATCAAACAGCTGTCTATGTGTGTGGGTTTGAAGTCTTGCAGAGTATTTCTGATTTCCAGAAACAGTGACTGGAGCTCTACACACGAAAAGGGCATTTTGTCCTCCTGTCAAGTCCAGCTTGTGCTTAGAAACTCATCTCACTTTGTACCAGTGGAGGGGTGAGCGGTGCTGGGGTGAAAGGCAGAAGTGCCTCTGAAGGCACTGACAGCACAGTTCTGCAGGTCTCTGTTCTGGCTGAAGGAAGAAATTACATTTCAGTCATACACTTGGTATAAAGCCCAGCCCAGATGAACAAGCATTTCCTCTCATTTTACTAGAATTATGTCTGTTCTCCAAAAAGTTCCTTTCATTGCAACACAAGGGGAAACCCCGCAATGACTCATTTATAATGGGGTGTACCTTTTCCTCTTCAGTTAGAACAGTGGTGAATGTTTGTTACATTAACTTTTTTTTTTTAATAGCACTATAAAAAAAATTGCCTGCAGTCAGCTGACACATTGATAAGCTGCTCCAAGCTTCAGTCTGCAGTAAAATGCTCCTTTGTAACAGGAGACCTTTGACTTACTTAAGATCCTCTAAAATCAGTGACACTGTGAGAAAGCAGAGATTGAAAAAAGCAGGTGACATTGCTCAGTTGGGAGGTAACCCCCTCCTACAGTTTAAGCTGCAGCTGCCTTTATGGAGAGTTAAAATTGCCAGGTAATATTTCGCAGTTTTTATTGATGGCATTTATCCCATGGTTTAACATGTTAATTATACTGTAATAAACATGGCTTTAATATTAAACTTTTCCTTATTATCCAAAGTCACCACAGTCCATTTCAGTAAATATAAAAATATATACTTAATACTTTGTACAATACTGGTTTTTGGTCCAAACAAAAATGGATCAGAAAAGCCAATAAACTTACTTTAAGAATTCCCAATTTTAAAGATTTTCTAAATGGATTTAGGCAACTTTGAATAATGGGATTTACATAAAATCTGAGACAATACTAAACAAAAATGGCCGTAACACACAAAATTAAAATTTCAATTTCACAGATTTGTTATGCCAAAAAAGTACATAGAGAAACAAAATTGTATTTACACATGTTTCATAATAAAATAACAAGGCGAGACAGGTGATAAAGGGCTGTAAGAATGAAAATATAGAAATAGCATATAATTATTAAATGAAGAACTACAGATCTAACAAGTCCTTAGCATGGATCATCCTTAAATCAGTCTTCCTCTATCAGAAAATTTTAGTGCACGATACACCCAAACTCACTCACTTCACACATACACCAGCACAAACTCAGCATCGAAATCATTCGTTACCCACATTCTCTACTCTAGACAGCATCCCTCGCTGCTATAATTACAATTTCCAGGCGTCGGTAAACGCGGATGAGCGCACGTGGTGGTGCGGATGAAGAGGTATTGGACAAGCCATTCGCTGTGCAGGCTCTACTCAGGGCTACAGCCAGACCATGCCGAATCAGTGGAAAGAAGTAACTGGAGACTTTTGCTCAAGAACAGCCTTGTTGCCAACTTTACTTGCTACCGAAAAATGGGGAGAGGGAAGGGAAGGAGAGGAAAGCTAGGTTTGATATTTCCTTTAGGCAGATCTGACTTCCAACAAGCCAGCGTGAGGTACAATCCCAAAAACCGAACAATTCAGGGTAGTAGCCGAACAATTCAGGGTAGCAGCTGAACAACTCAGTCAGGGCAGAAGCTGAACAATTCAGGGTAGTAGCTGCTTCCAATGTTTTTGATGTTTTACCAATCAGGCGTTTACTTTCTACGTCTAACTGCAGTCTTTATCTTCCGACCAACAACTGAAGATCCAGAGGCAGAGAAAACATTTTTCCCATTTGTCCTATCAAAAGAAATTAGTAGTTCAGAGTTTAGGACAGTGTAGCTGAAAATTCAGTAGCAGCACTGAGCAGATATTCCAGAACAACTGTTTCATAGTCTTGTCTCACTAGTTACCAGCTGGCAACAAGCGGCAAATGATGAATAGAAGGAAGAGAGTTCCAGAAACCAAAACCCATTAAATCTCTCTTATTCAGAAGGTAAGCAGCAGCATAATGGCTGGATACGGATTTTACCTCTCAAGAACAAGACAATCTCACCTGTGTTGATGTGTGACATTCCTGACAGCTAGGCTCCTTTAAAGATACCGTTGCTTAGTTAGCCAGTCAGGCTAATACAAGGAGTGGTGCCCAATTTAGTTTCAAACTCCAAGGCTCATCTGAACACCTCCTGATTTAACAGCAGTAGAGGCTGAACACTGTCCACTGATATTACCCGAAGCTCAAGTGAAATTCTGATACGGTCTCTTACCCCATTGTAAATCCTGAGGGCTGGTTGAACGAAAATCCTGAAGTGCCAGAAGGTGGTGCAGGAGCTGATGATGCAGGAGAATTTGCAGCAAAAGTGAATACTCTTGGGTTATTTGGAAGGCTGAAATTAGTAGTACTACTTCCAAACTGGAAAACAGAACCTGGAAAAATGGGGTGGAAGCAGAAGGCAGTAAGAAAGTTGAAACTGGAGTTCATCCTTTCCAGCAAAATCTGCATGTTCTTCCCCACTGTCTTTATAAAATTTTTTTCTAAGGTTGCTCAAGATGGCAAAGTGCCAGAATACTTCAGAACAGTATACTGAATGAATCCATTCACTTCAACAGAGACTGGGGGATTCTAAAGTAACACTGCTGGCACACTGACAGTGAATTGTTTGCTAACGTCTGTGACACCGTCAAGTTTACACCTGGGCAAATGGAAGTTTATTTATAAAGTTTTAAATTGCAGCCTGGAATCACACAGATTTATATTCAAGTAAACTTTCTTGTGCTCACGCAGTTATCTAGGGGACTCCCTTTCCTTTAACGTGCTAACACAACACCTCATCTTAAAAACCCCAACCATTCCTATCATCAAGGTCACTGATAGGCAACACAGACAATCCAGGGAGAAATGCACCTTTAAACAGCCACCTGATTTATGAAAGACCGCCTGGGTAATGTGGTGTGCCAACTAATCTACTGATTGGGACAAAAACCTGAGTTACTTTTAATGGAGGCTATTTTGTAAAACTTCTGAGAGGAAAGAAGGGAAGCTTTTCCTTTTAGGTATTTGATGTGAAATCAAATACAGATATTGTGGCAGTGTTTGTTTTTTTAAATTATTACTAGTGTGGAACAGGTCTTTCTTAAATTAAAAGGGTCCTTCTCTGCCTCCTTCCCATATTTTATACTTCATTAGTAAAAAGATCTTCTAATACGTCTTAACCCATAAATGCTTAAAAAACCCAAAACAATTCTGACCATATTTTACACAACTAAGCCTATTAAAATCACGTAACTAAGAACTACTCTGACAAACCCCGAAAATAAAAATTTTGCAGTGCTTCTGCCCTTCTGTTTTGCCCAAACTTACCCGTGGTTTTCAACACTTCCTTTTAATCACTGGGTCTCTCAAGCAAGTAAAGCCCAGCATTTGTGGTAGGGTTGCAACCTCCATGCCTGCCAAGTTTCTGGTGGAGAAGCCTAGAAATGAAGCTGCTATGGCACATCACGTCTCCACAGTCAGGACTGGGACCCGAATGACACCCCTAAGCCCATTGTTTTTATGCAGGAGAAGCCCTACGTTTAAATACGTGCACAACACCAAAGTCTTTCCGCGTATAATTTAAGGTGCACTTCACGAAAAAGACAATGAAAGGTGAGACCAAAGGGGAAGAGGATGGTGGGCACTCACCAGCACTGGGGGCAGCAGAGCCAAAGCCAGGCTGCTGGTCTGCCTGCTGCCCGAACACCGGGGGCTGAGTGCTGCTGGTGACCGAGCCGAAGGCAGAAGGAGCGGGCTGGCTGCTGGTGGAGAACAGCGACGTGGACAGCGACCCGAAGCTCGGAGCGCTGGGCTGGCCGGAGCCCTGGCTCGGCCCGAAGGCTGGGGGCTGACCAGCACCAAAGGCCGGGCCGGCAGTGGGGGGCCCGGAGCCAAACACGAACGAGGACGATGACCCTTGGGGACAGAGCAGGGATATCAGAATGTGTCACTTCACACCCCTACCCTGCCCTCAATTAATCTAGAAGCAAAACTCCTAAACACCCAATTTCGAACAAATTGTATGGGTATATAAAACAAATACTACATTGGCCACAACAGAAATTCCACCTTTTCTTGTAAGTAACGTGAGAAACACCATGGTTATCAGTTAGACAAAGTTAAATCTCAAACACAGTTTGCCTCTTCATGTTCTATAAATGAATTCCCACAAGTAGTATGTTTTAATCTGTATTTACTAAAAGCTGTCTCTACGACACACAGAGAATATTCACTCAAAATGTATTTTTCAAACACACAAAATACAGCTCCTGATTTATTAGGACAAGAACGTGCATCTCTTCTTGTCAGCAACTGCACTTGCCCTGTCCAGTAATTTCCCATTATCACGTTCCAGAGGTCAAACTGAGCTTGCAGTGATCTCTGTACTCAAAGATTTGGTTCAGCAGAGTTAATTCTCTACCTGCCATCAACACACAACCAGTCCAACTGTTTAGCTGCTTCAGCTCTGCGTGGCCAGCAGAAATAATGAAACAAAAATGAAACTCAACATGACTCTGAACATATGTGGCAGAACTGCTATGCAAAGGGACGTTTTATCAACACCATTAAGGCAATTTAAGCAGCCCTCATGCAACAGGAAATACCCTCTATTGCATCATAACTTGGAATGGCCTTCTTTTCAAGATCAACAGACACACAGTAAAATAAAGGCTTCTGTGTTTGTGAAGATGTTTGTAATTATGTAGATGATGTCACCTACTAACAAAATGACACTACAAGTTAATATTGGTAAGCAGGTTAAATCGATCTGGCGGTTCTTATAATTTAGGCCTGTTTTCTCTCTCTGAAATATGAAAAAGTGTGCAAATTAAACTTCTGTGACCGACAAAGTTAAGCTACCCTATCAAACTGGGTTAAGTCTTCCCCTCAGAAGTTCAGTCCTATTCCCAACACACTGCACGACTCACGGGAATACACATCATTTGGGGGATTTAGTCTTGCGTGATAGTGCTTTATGCATTTATTCATGCAATTCATGCAGTGGGGTAACAAACATCAAACATGAAGAAACTATATTTCTTACTGCTGTCTTCTCTAAATTGCTAGACAATTAACAAACAAGTGGCCTTGACACTTAGTAAAAACAAGCCCTTAAGCAGCAGTGATTGCATTTAGAGGTACTGCATTTATATATATACTTGTGAGGGAAGGACTTTGCAAATTTGGCATTATTTACAACAGTTGAGAATTTTAGGTATGGGAGAGAAAAAAAAATCAGGAAAGTTGTAAAACACTGACTTCTAACTTTAAGCACTGGACTGACAACAAGAAGAAACCAATATTCATTCTCATGGGGAAAAGCTACAAACTGTATTTCCCAGGCTGAGAAAAGAACGAGCCCAAATTTATACTGCTGCATATAAATCCTCACTACTTGTCTCTACTTCCATGCATTTGGCCTGCACATTTTCCCAAGTAAAATATTCATGAAACAGTATCTCCTGGGTCCACTATGTAATGGCAAAAAAGAGTGAACGAGAAGAGCATCTATTTAAACCGTACCTGTAGAGCTCGATGTAGTCGTGGCTCCAAAAGTGAAGCCTGAAGTTGCTGTGTTGGTGCTGCTCTCTCCCGAACCAAACAGGAACGGAGCCAGAGTTGAGCCGGTGCTGGAAGATGTGGTCACTGGTTTGTTTTCTTGAGAGAAGCCAAATGACTGAGATGTTGTGGATTCTGCAGGATTGCCAAAAACAGAGCTGCTCACAGTGTTGCTGGGTTGTCCAAACACAAAGGGAGTGGGAACTGGCTGAGGGTTCAAGGAGGACAGGGTGCTGCCAAACACATTGCTGCTGTTGGCTGAAGTCGTGGGCACAACTGTGCTGGAGGAACTCGAGCTCAAGAAACTGAAAGATGCTCCTTGATCTGAAAGAAAGAAACACAGTTACGAAGTCACACAAACAAGAATTCTTCACACAGTGGCCAATGAAGTACTGCAACCCTCCACTGCAGACTTCCAACAAATCAGAGGAATACAAAACTGTGTGGTATCTATGAAGTGGGTTTGGTACCTTTAGAGCAGTAGAGAAACTGCAGCGTTCCCTGTCGCACAGCTGCAAGTACATGGAATTAAGACATTCCCTCTCTCCTTCCCTTTCACTATAAAAAACAATACTAGTATGAGGCCTCTATACTGCACCATGTCATGGACTTTATCACCAGCTGAGCTGCTGTTATGAGACAATACAACCTCTGTGCTTACACCTAATACAATAATAAGGTTCCTTAAGGCTGTGGCAATTCTTTTGTCCAAACACAGAGTTAAAACTTACTGCCATCTATAAAGGAATTGCCACATACTGTCTACACATCAACCACCAGAGCTAAAGACAGGCTGCAGGTAGTCCATAAATCCCACAGGTTTTGTCCAGTGCAACCTCAGAGGTGTTATTTGACAGACACAATCAGACAAGCGAAGGCAAAAGATGTTCTACGTACCAGAAGTACTGGTTTGTGCCCCAAATGCAAAGGGTGGCTTTGCCTGCTCACTTTCTTTTTCCGCTGGTTTACCAAAACTAAAATTGAATACAGGTTTTGCTGTGCTCTCCTCTTTGGTATGCTCAGCTGTCCCAGATGAAAAGAGAGGTTGTGCCTTTAGCTCTTCATTGTCAGATTTCTTTCCAAATGCTAAGGGGCCAGCAGAAGTGACAGAGTCCTGTTTCTCTTCAGCCCTTCCCAAAACGAACTGTGAGGCAGGTGCAGACTCCACACTGCCAAAAGAGAGGCCTCCCTTCGTTGAAAAAGCTTCATCCTTTTTCTCATCTGACTTCTTAAATGACAAAGCAGCTGATGCTGCCTCCTTTTCTGCCACATTTCCAAAAGTGAAGCCACTGACTCCAGTCTTATTCTCGTTGGTAGCTATGGAAGAAGTAGAACTTGTGCCAAACCCAAAACCTCCCAAAACTGGCTCTTCTTTCTTCTCCTGCTGCTCCAGACTCGTTGTTCCAAACTGAAATGTTGAAGGAGCCTGACTGCTTGTGGATGGAAGTCCAAAGGTAAAGCTGTTACTTTTACCTTCCTTTTTACTGTCTTCTGATTTAGAGTCTGAGGAAGAAACTCCAAACTTGAAGTTCCCTGTACCAGTAGGAAACTTAAATCCCCCAGTCACAGTGTTGGACGATGCAGATTCAGATGCGATGCCAAACTTAAAGCTACTTTGTTCTCCAAATTTAAAATTTCCTGTGCTACCCGATGTTTGAGAAGATGCAGAGGACGATGATGGGACACCAAACGTAAATGAAGGCGTTGCAGCATTTGCAGACACAGCAGCAGTACCAAAACCTGCAGAAATAAAAAACAGGATCAGGTATGCAATATGTTATACACAAACACACACACTCAAATAAGTAAGAAAATTCCACATTTCCTCTCTGCACAGAGCGCTCTCCTCAATGATGCTCTTCTGTCCAGCACCTGGCTTAGAAAAGCACACTAATTCCTTTGAAAGGCTGTGCTTTTAGTTTGGACTCCAAATGAGCAACACGTAAGGCTCATAAAGAACAACTGTGTCACTCATAGAAGCTTTTCTCTGAAACAACATAATCTTTTTCTGGGGAATAAGTGTGGAAACACAGGCATTTTACCTTATATAAGCAATGTTCCTAGACAAAAAATGGGCAATTTTGCCTCAGAGGAAAAATCACTGTACTTGGAAAAATAAATTGCGGACTGCACACCCTCGTTTTCCTCATGAAGTATTACCTTTGAGCTCTGCTTTGGTGCCTGGCTTTGCACTTTCACAGGCTATGCATTTTGTGGCTTCTGCTTTGTTCTGGACCAAGCAGACTTCACATTCCCAGCTCCCTTCGGGCTTCTTGAATTTGTCTAAATCCAGAAAACCTCCAGAAGAAGCAGAAAATGTAGAAACGCCACTACTGGTCACAGGCACTGAACTCCCTGAGAAAGAAGCAAGATAATTAATCATCCTGCTCAAACCGTAAAGTGAACACAAACTTCTTAAGAAACTCCAATGCTCACTAACTTGCAAAGCACACAAACAGTAGGAAAACATCAAGCTACAAGTTAATTTCAGTTAAACGCAATCTGAGAATGTAAACAACAGGAACACCTGGGGTTTTTTTTATATTCTACATATGAATTTAAGTACAAATTGAATCAATGACATTCAAATAGCAACTGCAGTTCATAAAATACAGCAACACAGCCTGCTTCAGATGTAAATTACAGGTACTGGATTGAACTAGAGCTACTAAAAGAATTTCTGGTGACACAAGTAATAGGTAGGCAAAGTCAGCGTCACTCAAAGTTAACCATCACTGTAAAGTGACGTGAGGCTGAGAATTTACTAGAATGATTCATCAGCATGTCACAAATACAAAGGACACATTCAAAACTACATAGTGACAAAAGGAAAAAAAAAAAAGAAAGAGGAACTCAAAGCTTCCAAACCCACAACTCCGTGTTCACTACACTGTCTTAAAGGGCAGCAAAAACAGGCTGCTGAGGCCTGAACAATGCTTGCCTTCTGATTTTTTTCTTTCTCCCCTTAAGAGATGTTATTTATGCTGCACCCCAACAGCAAACTTCAGCTCCACAAGTGTGAGGAATGCAGCAGACACCCAGCAGGCACAAAAGCATTACATGAGCACCACACTCACCTACAGCTTTAAACCTCTGAGGGTGGCATTTAACAGAGAGGCAGAAGACAATGCCTCAAATTCCAAACAGGAAAGACAGGAATGGGTCTTCTGTTTCTCAGCACATTCAGGGAATTTAGATGTGCCCACCTTACTTGCCTGTCTCGTCTCCTTGACAGACGTAACTGCAATTCGCTGTGCCATGGCAGTCATGGCAAACCCCTCAGCTCTAAAATTCTGCCTTGCAATGGCCAGAGTCTCAGACCAAAGGGCCAGCTGACCACTCTGAGGCTGTCAGTCCATGACAATAAGCTTCTTATAAAATGCATTACTCTTAGCTGGAGAAATCCCACCCTGACTGTACAGAATGACTGCAAAAGCACACTCCAGTCCATCTTACATTCATTTTTTTCCACCTCAGGATGTATTTGCAAGGGTGCTTTTGACATTAAGTGATGCTGGGAGCCAATGAAAGCTAACACTAAAACAATTATTTGTGCTTTAAAAAAATAATAAATTCACTCAAAATCAGTTCCAATCGTATGTAACAGGAAACAGGCCAGAACTGAACTGAGGAAGGTGCCCACCTCCCCAGTGTCTATAAGGACCCTGACCTCCCCAAATAAGGTCACACATGTTCTGGAAGGCTACCACAGCCTCCACAGGTAAAGCTGAACATACGGGTTTGTTTTAGCTTAAAGAATAGCTAAAAACTACCCTGTCTTAGTATCTGGCTCCGTACCTCTGCTCAACTACACACAAATGCTGATAGGAGACGTTTTCAGCCATGTTGTGTAAATACTGCTTCTACTTATATTTTGAAAGAGGGAAAAAAACCCCAAACAATAAACCCAGTAGTTTTTAATTCTTTCTATGGAGTTCCCATATTTCCCCGATGAAAGCGAGTCAGTTGGTTTTAAGTTAATTAAGGCATCCATTTTAGTCCTCTTTCCTCACCAGCTGCAAAACGGTGTATTTACTTTAATTCAGCTCTGCACTAATACATTTCACAATCAGTTCAACTCATGTGACAGGATGGGATCTGGGCTGAGACCTCCAAAGTGCCTGCAACCATTCCTGCAGGCAGCCACTAATCCATCCTGTCTGGCGTACAGCCATACTGCTTAAATTATATTTTATATGCAACATGTTTTATTCTGTACGAAATGAAGGGGGACTGAGACTGGAACAACTGAGAAGAGAAGAACAAACCTGGTTTCTCGGACTGACAAGCTACACATTTGCTGTCTTCTGCCTTATTTGACACAAGGCACACCGAACAGTTCCAAGAGCCTTTTGGCTGTTTGAATTTGTCTCCAAATCCCAGAGTGACTGTTGTGCCAGCGCTGCTGGAGGAGGATGTCACTGTCACCGAGCTGTCTGTGACCACTGGCATTGTCAGAGCAGGCATCACTCCCGTGCCAGGCTTTGGGGTCTCACACGCTATACATTTTGTAGCTTCGGGTTTGTTCTGCACCAGACAGGTATCGCAATCCCACGTGTTGGGCGCTGGTTTAAATTTGTCTTCAAAGCCCAGGGGCTCTGCTGCAGGCCCTGCTGCCTTGGAGGGGACACAGGGGCTCACGCTCACGCTCTGTTTTGGGCTCTCAGCAGCCGACACTTTAGCAGTTTCACACGTGACGCATTTGCTGTCGGTGGGTTTGCTCTGCACACACGGATCGTGAGGGTCAGACTGCCAAAATGAGGAAGCTTGTTTGGAGGGGTCTTTACCTGCAGAAAAACTACTTATTGCAGGCCTCGTGTAGACCACTGTGCTTGTAACAGGCTGTGCGGATGAACAGGGGGGTGTTTTCCCAGACATGAAGCCTAGTTAAAAAACAAAAATTAAAAAAAATCAAGGAGAGATCTTACTAATAAAGCAGTACCCTGGCTGCAAGTAAGTTACTTAGAAATACTAGACAGCATAAATTTAACCCAAGTGTCAATGGTTACAACTAGACATTCCAACTAACTGCAAGAGGAAGTCCCTGGAAATTTTATCCGAAGGGATGAAATTTCATATGCTGTGCCGGGACATGACAGAACATTTATTTAAAGCTTGATTTAACTCTTCAGTTCCAAGAAAGTTTTAAATACAAACCTCACATGTATCTGCCACTACACTGGTTGATACGAATGTGAACAAACAGTACTGAAAGCTGACAGTCATGGACTAGAAATAATCCAATTTCATTTTTAGACACCATGCCCAATCGAATCAGATTTCTAAAGCTATTTCTGCCGTAGTAGATGACCCACATTTACCCTGGTAGCTGTACAGCAGCTGGTACTTGAAGAGCAATCCCCACAGTATTCCCCCACAAATACTGAGTAATAATTAAACAATAAATAATCGGACAACCAAACAATTTTTAATCTATAATCTTTGTTCAAAATGCACTGGACACAGGCCAACTCCTTCTTTAAAGGTGCCATGTTTTCAGAAAATAAGAACCACCAATATGGGAACACAAATGAAAATGCTACAGCAATGCATCTTAAATATCAGCACAGGTTGCTTGTAAAGCTCAAATGAAGAGATTCTTTTTTATGATTATGTTGTTGTTGCTTTGGGGTTTCTTCTTAATATCGGAGGTGGAATCTTTGAGCAGTGTAGATTCAGAACATGCTTAACTGATAAAGAAAACTAATGACACTTCACCTGTAAATCTTTCTTTAAACAAAACACACAGTGTACTTTTTCTGACTTAGCTCTTTCCAATATAAAAAGCCACTGCCTTTTTGTACATAGATTTGTCATTTCATAATAAAAAGTCCTGCTGCAACTCAAGGCTCATGGGAAAAGATCAAATTCAGTAAAGTCCTCCTTCTTGCAACACAAACCATCATCTACACACACACACTATACTGAACAGTTGAAAACAATTGTGATGACTTAAATTTAAGTGAAACAGCCCACTGCTACTTAAAATTTACACCTGAATCCATAGGAACTGTTCTAATTTAAGTCCAAAGGATTTGCAGCTTTTGAAAAATCTTTACAAATTACATTAGTATTCTTCATTTCCGGAGATGGTGAAGGTGGGAAAGGAATGTTCGTAAAGCATTTTACAAACACTTCCCTTCCAATTACATAAATTTTATTTATTTAAAACAAAACACTGATTATTTGACTAATTCCTTTCATATTTATTTTTGACCTAACATACAAGAAGCAGCAATGCATCTGAAGTTGCAGTTTTCCTTTCAGCAATGAAAGCCACTTCCAACAGAAAGGGGACATCAGCCCTAACAGATGCAGCACTTAATGTGATGTTCTCCTCTGTCTGCATTTATAGCTAACATTGCCTTAACTGTGACAAATCAGGGGGGTTTTTTGTTGCTGTTGTGGTGGTGTTTTTAAAAATCAATGCAGTTTTACACATGTGTATAAAAAGAGTTCATTATCTCACCAGGGCTTTTTAGAATGTCTAACACACTTCCTTCCTTTAAGAACTTAGCAGGTTTGCAGAGGCCATCGTATTCTTCTTCCTCTTCCTTCTTATTGCTGGTGCTGTTCACAGTGGCACTACCTTTAAAAATAAAACAAAACCCACCTTTCAGGAAGAAATCCATTCAGAATATATTCATAAGAATTCACAAGAATGTCCACGTTTCATTCTTTATACAGAATAATCTACAAAATTCTACCTCATTTACAACAGTTTGTAGTGACAATTTGGTTAAAAGCAGACCTGTCACTGAAAACACACTTTGCCTGGAATTTGTAACATGCCTAGAAATACAGGTTACTTATCTGATATATACAAAAAGAGAATTAGCACTCGGATTTGAAATGCTAAAATTTCTGTTACCTGGACTAAGTAAGGATGTCACCGGTGTATCAATGGATCCAGAAAGCTCTGCTGACTTTACAACAGGAACACTAAACGTAAACTTGATCTGCTGTGAAAAAGAAGAGAGATTTTTTAGATTTTAAGAAATTTTAATCAAGTTTCACACAAATAATAATCTGAAATCCAGTCTTCAAACTTTTGGCGGATGCTGGATGACAAATCACAAGTCACAAATCTATATATGTTTTCCCCCATACCAAGGCCAATTCTGCCTTATTGCTCTGCAGTATTCTGCTAAAGCCTTGAGAAAACATTGAGTTCTAGTTATGTTACTTACAGACAATGGAGGTAGCACTTCCACCTCAGTAGATTTCACAATTGGAGATGAAAACACAAACGTAGGACTGCCAACATTACTTGCTGGTTGTACCTGTATTTTCAAAAGAATTAAGATTTGTATCTAAAAGAAAAACGTCCCGGTGAAAAAACAGCAGGTACCTGAATTCACCACCTAGCAGACATTCTGCAGTGAGACTGGGAAATCTGGTGTTTGGTATTTCCCATCTACAGCTCAGAGTCGTAATAAAAGAAAATGAAGCTTGTGAGGGAGTGCATAAGCTGGACAGAAGCCAAATGAAAAACTTTATGACTCCCTCCCCATCTCCCAGTCTGAACACAACCCGGATTTATTCAACAGGTTATACACTCCCATTGGTTGGTTTCATGAGCGCCATGGGAAAAGTTAACACTCGGCAAAGCAGGTGTACACTCATCCTAGAACACCATTCACGACACACCCCCGAACACTGACCTTGTTCATCCCTGCTTTTGGAACGGTGCTGGGTGACAACGATGAGATGGCACTGCTGGCAGGGAAACTGAAGCTGAACGTTGGCAGCGACGCGGTACTGATGGGCAGGGGTACTTCAGGTAGTGCTGCTGGCTCCACCTCCTAGGGGTAGATTTTAATTGGTTTAAAGTTTATTTTTTCTTTAAAAGAAGTTGTAAGTGCTAATTTTTCACTTTCTTTAGAAAAGCTGTAGACGTTAATCTTCTTTCTTTCGCAAGACATACCACCTTCCTACCTTGTTGCATCCTTAATTTTTAACCAAGTTAAATATAACAGAGATTTACAGGCAAAGCAAGTTTTTAACCTCCCCACATAAGTCTGCCACATCATTATGACTTTTGGCAGGCCTGTTTCCATGCAATACCAAATTCACCATCTGTCCAGTAAGAATACTGAAAGTTAGCTCAAAACTGTTCCCTGTGTGGAACAGAGGGGCACAGATCTTTCTGTATTTCAGTTATTAAAGATCTAGAGACACGTAACCCTTCTATGGTCCCCTTATCTCTTAAATTAAGAGTACAATTTCATGGCAAGTAAGAAAGTGATCCTCTTGCAAAACAGGTAGAACCGCTGCCAAAGTCTTTGAAGTCACTACTGCAGTGAACTTGGAAAAAGATAATGTTTAAAGAAATGTATGTTCCTTCGAATACCAAAAACCTCAAAGCAAACCAAAACACAGAATGCCAAAAAAAGAAAGCTCAATGAGGAGCACAGAAGATCACACCCTGGTAAATCTAGTCTGTATCCTGTATCAGGATCCAACACTGAAAACTCAGAAACTGGTGTACCTTAGGAACTTCTGGTCTGATCCTTGTCTTTTAAACTCCTTGATTGCCAAGATTAGATTAGTTAAGATTCAAATGGGAACAGCCAATCTAATCACAGTTTGCAGAGCAGTACCAAGATCCACCCAGAAGTGAGCAAGCAGAGATGCACGTTGCTACCACAGTAATCTAATACACCCTACAGCTCACATATTTCAGAGATCTGATGTCTCTCTTTCACCTTGATATTGAGACCATTTCTATTGCAGAAACCCTCTCTAGTAGTATTTACTACTTCTTCATTTTGCATCAGCCAGAAGGCTCATTTAAACTTTTTATATTTAAGATCCAGCAGTAAGCAGCTTACATAACAATTCAGTCCGGAAATAACCTCTCAGATAATAATGACCATCATTCCATTAAATGGACTTCTCTCATTAAAACAAGGGAAAAAAAAACCCTCTCACAACAACTTGGACTAAGTGCCAAAAACTGTGCATGACCATTAGCAGGCATGCAGAACAGTCTTCTGTTTCAGGTTCTTGGCCCTGTACCTTTCTACACAGTATGAAATAACAAAATAAGCAAACTTTCCTTTTTTTATTCAGCACTTGTTTCAAGCATCATTCCTTTACAAAACTCTACAAAACTTCCAACAAATTCATTCATTCAATTGCTAATTAGAAACTGTATAGTATGAAGCATATCCAACATAATAAAACAACAGATTTAAAAAATACAAAACCAAAGCTGAAGCACTTCAAATGGGTAAATAAACTGGAGCCTGCTCTGAAAGCCACAGCAAAACACCCACAGAACTGAAGTGCCATTATTACAAATTACTATGAGGCAATGAAAGTGGTGTCCTTAGACAGTTATTTCAGTAATCTCAGGGAAATCAATTCACCTCAGAGACCCTTACCAGCTGTTGCTTTTGTCCAGGTTTGGATGTGGAGTATCGCTCCCTTTCCCTCCTCATCTTGCTGCAGGAACTATCCATTCTTCCTCCTGACAACAGACCGTTGGATGCAGGAGTATCGGCTTTGGGGTAGGTCAGATTGCTGGCACAGAATAACAACACACAGGTTGAGGAAAGGGGACAGAAAGAAGAAAAAAAATCAACTTGTCAACTAATCGGCTCAAACTATTATAGCCACCATTAATCCTAGAACTGCCACCTTATAACCGGAATCAAAAAACTGTCCACAAGTTGCTACAAGCTGGTAAACAGCTGATGTTCTAAGCAGCAAAAGCTGAATAAGAGCAGAAATGGGAAAGGCATACACAAGAAACAGTCACAACATCCATAAAGGAATGATGACTAAGCCAGAGGACCCGAAATAGAAGAACTGATTTAGGGTGTTATTTTCTAATGTTAGCTTTTAATAGTCCAGACAGCAGAAATTCTGACTGCCAGCTCTCTGATGCTGTGATGAGCATTTATCTCGGAAAGGATATAAAAAAATGACTAAAAATATATGGGAAGGGGGGACAGGGAGGGGTGTGTGTGTGTGCGCGCACATGAAGGCTGCCAACAGCTCTCATGGAATAGAGAAGCTTCAACTTTTATGGCCAGATAATATGGCAAAAGCTTCCTAAACAGCTCTGGCTTTCCTGTGCCCATCAGCAGACGCAGCAGAGGTGTTTGGGTGTGCCAATATTCCAGAAGTCTTTTCAGACATGAACACAGATCCCTTTTGTAAGGCATAAAAGGCATTTCTCTATTCGCTACAAATGCGTAGATCCAAACCAGGAAGACTTCCTAATCCAAGCAGGAAGGGAAAATAAAAAGAAACAAACAAACAAACAAAAGCCCCCTCAAAACAAACATACACCTCCCACCATCAAAAATGAACAAATCCTTGCCACATCTCAATATAGAAGGCAACTAGGGAAAAACAACAATAAAAAAAAGTATGGCATCAAAATGAAGTATCCCTGGAAAAAATTACCATATCAAGCTTATCCGGCAGCCAAGCAGTCAGCCATTACAAAAGCACATTTGATGACACTGCAAGACACCAGGTCAGGTTTCCAGAAGACTGAGGAAAAGAACTGGACTAAACCTGTCAGATACTTGCTAACAGTCTGCTTAGCACTGTAACCACTGACAGGAAGCCATATCCTTAAGGCCATATGCTCAAACTTTTCTCTAATCCAAACTGACAATCAATTTGAATTCAGAAAAAAAATCCTATGTCAAAATACATCTTTATTCAGACAACTATAGCATGGCTATGATAGCTCGTATTCCTCTTTTCTGTTCACACCTGTCAACTTCTAAGGGGGAAAGACACTGTTCTGTCTTCAGGCAAGCAAGTCCAACCTACAGTTCTAACAGAGGTTTAAAACTGAACAGCCTTTGAAACACCTCTGTCCACTCTACCAAAGTACTGCAGCACAAGGGGACTCTGGCCCTTATCGATGTTGTATTCCTGCTCCAGAAGGTGACAAACAACAGAGACTGGCTTTATAAAAGGACTGAAAAGAAGGGGACCACCTAAAGTCAAAAGCAGAGCACAGCAGTAAAACCTGTGACGCAAACAAAAAGCAGTGTCAGTTTTCTGGATCTCCCTTCTACACAGAGAAGGGAATCATACCAAAGAAAACTCAGAACAGTTTGAAAAGCCACAATTAAAATCTAACATCTGTTTGCACCTCTGACAAAACCACCCCTGCAAAGATGGTTTCTGTAAAGTCAAACTACAAGATGGTAAAACAAAGGGTTGGCTTTGGGGTTTTTTCAAGCCAAAGAAAGCCCAAGACGACGTAAGAATTCTTTGGAAGATGAACACAGAGCCAATGCATTAGCAGATTCCCTATTACTGCTCTCTGAAATGGATGAATCCTCAAAAAAGCCTATCTTTTGATCTAACAGTGTCTTAATTCAAGCATTATCCAAAAAATTAGTTGCCCAGAAGGGAGAGCCATCAGTATTATCTGGAGGTGGAGCCATTCTATCTAGGCCAAGTGAGCAGTGTAATGCAAGACAATCTCCTCAAGAAGAAATGCAATCATTAATTCCCCTGGAATTTTGTGTTTCAGAGACAAGTTGGCATTTGCCCTCAGATAATTCTGAAGGGCTTCTGTTTATCAAGCAAACTCACAGAGCAAACAAGTGGCTTTGCAATGTAAGGAGCATTAGAAAACAACCTTCCCCCACCTTTTTGCTTTAAAAAGTCCCTTCACAAAGGCACTTCACATTATGAAGAAATTTTCAGAAAGGAATTCCTGTAGGCCAAAGCTTTCAGATTCCAAGCAATTATTTAATTAGCTGAAACTAACAGTTGCTCCCCTAATGAAAATCAAGATGCACAAATGGTTCAACTCTCTCATAATACAATTTTTCCACTTTTTCTATTCCCTTTTACTGAGAACTCTTGCTGCCCTTCCAAAACAAGGCAAGCATGCAGACTGCAGTGACAAAGAAAAAGGTTCTCTTCTTTCAAGTGCTTTACATTAATAAATGTGTCATACCTTTCAGATGGTTTTACAGGCTTTTCTGCAGGAAAACTCTCCTGTGTCATGTCCTGCAAAATAAGTTTGATTTATTTCAAGATTTATCTGAAAACATTTATAAACAAAACAAAAACAGAAGCCAACCAAGCACAGATGTTTTGTGCTGGGTTTTTGGTCTGGGGTTTTTTTGTTTGTTTGATTGAGTTTTGTGGTTTTTGGGTTTTGGTTGGTTGGTTAGTTTGGGATCTTTGGTTTTTCTGTATAATACCACTTGAATATATCTGATCTGCTTAAGCTTATTCCCTAACTACTGTGCCTATCCACTTAATCTCCAGCCCATATATTTAATACCTGGTCATTTTTATATTCAGGGTGATTTTTTTTTTTTTTTTTTCCTGAAAGAGATACCGATATTGTTTTAAAGACAGTTTCTCAGGGACTCCATTTACACCAAAGTGATCAAAATATGTAATTAAGGCAATTGTCACAAACTTCATTTAGAGCCCATAGCTCACCTGAAAGACCTTATACACAACATCAGCATGTTCCATCAGTGCCAGCTTTGTGCACAGGAGCAGACAAAAAGGAAAACTTTGTGTCTGTGTTTTAATATTCTTTCACTGAGAACAGCCTGGCCCAACAGCACATCATCATCACATTCTGAAAATAAGCACCAGCCACTCAGTGTGCCAAAGATACAATGATATCCACAAAACCTCTAAGAATCTCCTTCACAATGGTTCCCACTCATTAATGCTCACCTCAGACAGACTACTGGTGCTCCGGCAAGAAACAGCAGAATAACTAGATAGAGACATTCCAAGCTGGTAAAAAGCAGATAAGGACCAGAAAATGTACTTACCTGATGCTCTGTATCTACCCTTTGGTGAATTTTTCTGGAATTAGTTGCTGGTTTCAGAGATGGTTTAAAATACGCGATCCGACCCCCCGACAGGGAGATGGACTTTGGTGTCACAAGTTTCTGCACAGGTGGATGTTGCGAATCCATCTTGGAAAGGAAAGGAAGAGTCAGTTTAGCCTCAAACCCACACTCTAATTACTGCAGCATTTACTGATGAGGAAAGTTACAGAGCTGTAAACCTCCCAGCAGCCTCAGCACCCAGGGAGAACTATTTGAAAGCGCTGAAAACATTTAGCTTGCAGAATGGAATCACCAGAAAATCAGTTAAGAAATCCAAAAAGCTACAGAAGTAGCCCAAGTCTCACTGAATTCTATGTCAAAATTTGGCAGTTAACTTCATAGGCAAAAATAAATCATACTACTATTAGCAAAATAACTCATGTTTCTTTTATATGCTCTCAATGCTTTCCTCTCCTCTGCCCCTGTTGTTTTTTTAGGGGTTTTGTTTGGTTTTTTTACTGGCTAAATCCATTAATTTAACATTCAAAACATAAAGCAGTGTTAAACCAGGTTCTGGGTTTCATTTTTTCTAATTTTCATCCTTTGAAGTTACATTTCAAAAAAAAAAAAAAAAAAAGTTTGTAAAATAAATAGCCTCATTCATTAACACATGTTCCAATGTTTTAGACTTACACTTGATTAAAAGTACTATTCTGACTTTCCTTGTCAAGGCATTTTCTCAGACAAAAGCTAATTTTTAACAGAAAGCACTGTATTCTGCAAAACTGGCTTAACTGAACTGAGAAAGAAGAAAGACCCCAAAAGGCTACACTATTTACCAAATCATCTGCAGTCTTGATGACCAGAATAACCAGACTTAGGACACATGCTATTACTTAAATTAGTATCAACAGAAAACTGTGTTTACAATGCAGCTTTAATTCCACAGTATCTCACACATCTGCTAATGAAATTCATGTACTACACATAGAGTGAACAAAATTACTTCTTGCTAAGTATTATTAAACTCATTTCAAAACCTTGTGTAAAATGTAGTTTGTTTAAGTTCACAAACCCATTCTGAGCCAAGAATGGTCCGTTGTTGGTCTTAAATGTAAACAGAATAGAATCAGAATAGAGTATTTTCATCTGGAAAGGACCAACATTAATCATCTGACTGATGAATGAACTGCCTGACTACTTCAGGGCTGACCAGAAGCTGTTACAGGCACTGTCCAAGTGGATCTTGAACACGGACAGGCTGAGGGCATGGACTATCTCTCTAGGAAGCCTGTTCCAGCGTTTGACCTCACTCCAAGTGAAGAACTGCTTCCTAGTGTTCAGTCTGAACCTTCACCTGACTGGTGCACCTTTCAGCCACGCGTCCTGTCACTGGATCCCGTGGAGATCAGCACCTCCTTCTCCACTTCCCCTCCTCAGGAAGCTGTAGAGAACAACTGAGGTCAACCCTCAGCCTCCTTCCCTCCAAACTAGATGAGCCCAAAGTCCTCAGCCGCTCCTCACAGCCCTGTCACCAGCTTTGTTGCCCTTCTCTGGGCACCTTCAAGGACCTTCACATCCTTCACAAATTGAGGGCCCAGAACTGCACATGGTGCTCAAGGTGAGGCCTCACCCACCAGCACCCCAAAGTCCTTCTCAGCAGGGCTGCTCTCATTTGGTGGGGCAATTGGGGTCTGCCCCAACCCAGGTGCAGAACTGTGTGACATTCACATGGGCCCACTTCTCCTAGAGCTTGTCCTGGTCCCTCTGGATGGCATCTCATCCCTCAGGTGCATCAACACCACCACTCAGCCTGGTGTCACCTGCAAACTTGCTGAGGGTGCACTCAGTCCCACTATGTCACTGATGGAGATCTGGTATTTGGACTTGCTAAATTTCATCCGACTGATGACTGTTGAATGTTGCAATTGATCCAGATCCTCCTGCATGTCCTCTGGTCCCTAAAGAGTCAACAGCACCTCCCTGTTCCGTATCATCAGCAAACATGATATATTGAACCACAATGGCCCCAGGACTGAGCCCTGAGGACCAGCACTGGTGACCACTCACCAGCCAGATGTGACCCCATCACTGCAACCCTTTGCATCCCGCTGTTCAACCAGTTCTTCACTCATCTCACAGCTGGACAACTTGCCCAGAAGGATACTGTGACAATATCATAAGCCTTAAAAAGTCCAGAAATCCACATGCACCACCTTCCCTTCACATGCCAGGCATGTGACACCATTGTAGGATATCAAATTAGTTAGACAGGTATGTACAGCCAAAACCAAAAAGTCACCCAGCTACATGTTCAGTGCACTGAGTGTTAATCTGTCTGGTGTAGATCTTCAAAATAAGAAAAATACCACAAAAAAAAAGAATACCTGCAGAAATTTTGCCAGAGTGGTCAAGTGCCCTGTCAACCACCTGTTGGCTTTAGCAGGAAAACACACAACCCTCTCCTCCCTTCTCATCAAGGGTTACCCCTGCCCTGCCAAGCTTTATGAATTCCAGCATTATGAGCAGACAATTTCTCTATTTTTACCCGGTGACAGCTGTGTGCAACACTGGCTTTCTGACTGATGTCAGGGCCTATGCTGCAAATCCAGCAGATCTTTCCTGATGCCTCATCACAGGTGTGGTTCTGCAATTTAACTGAGAACCCGTATCAGCTTTGTTTGCAATTATTTGGAGAATATCTTTGGAAAAGAAATTATATGCTCTATGCTCTACTTCTCAACATTCCTGGGATTTAGCATATGGCCAAGGACACTACAGAAAACTTGAGGTGTTTATAAACTCTGACGTGACGGGAAAATAAACTATACTCCTAATCAAGCATTAGCATAGAAACTTGAGACATTCTGTCCACTTTCTCATTACAACAACAGACAAAAAGGTTGCACGGAACAAGAACTATACTTTTGTTCCTTTTAGTTGCCTGATCTTAAAGTGACCTTTTGTGGGTTTTACAATTTAACAAACTCGTTACTTCAACTTTTTTTTTAAAAACAAAAGAGGAAATAATTATTTACCACAGCATTATCACCAATTCAGCATTACCTCTAAATAGGAATTTAGAAACCTAAATTTACAGAAGTGACAAATTTAACAATTTTTCTTCTTCTTACTTTGAGCAGTAATAAAAAAAACCTATGTTGTTTTTTTTTTTCCTTCAAAATAAAAATGGAAATCTGCACAAGGTCTGATTCAATCAATACTTTTCTAATTCTGATGATTTCTGCAAGAGAAAGCTTTTCTATACAGGAATATTAACATGCAACTTAGCCCCAGGTTGCCCTCAAGATAAAACTGCTGTGTGTTCTAGACAAGCTGTTCTTGACTGACATGTCAATGCACCACCACACAAACATAACAGAATTCTCAGCCTGAGTAATCTTCACAGTCCTTATCTGGTGTGGGCAGAAAAGACATTTTTAGCTGTTTCCACGCAGTCAAGACGGCTGTAATTCACATAATGCTGACATTAACTTGAATTTGTGTGTATGCTGTTAGTGAGGTTTGTGAGGTTTCTTCTGACAGATATAAGGCACAGAAAATTATCTATCCCAGTTTAAGATGTTACTGGTTCTTACCTGGTTTTGTCTGGATTGGAAGCTAGTCATGTTCAGCACACTCCTGTCCACAGGCTAAGGGGGAAAAAAGGCCTAAGTATTAGAGAAAGGGTTTTTACCCTCCAAGAGGGTTCAATCCCAAAATAAAACAGGGAGGGTTTGTGATCAACTTACAGAAGACAATGGACTAGAAGACGGAATCCTTTTAGCATCCTGTTGCAAAAAAATAGTGCAATAAATTAAACAATGACATAAGATCTTCAACCTATACTGGGATATTTACTATGTTTTTCAAACACGTGAAATAGAACATTAAAAAGAGTGCCACTTACTGCCAAAGGGCTTGACATCTTCTCCAGTGTCTGCAAGATGCGCCGCGCTGTGGAACTTGTCACCCCATAGGATTGCACGTTTGCTTGTTTAGCTTTCATTTGCCTTTTTAATGGTGGCTGAAAAATTAGCATTGCCAATGTTATGATGCTTGGTTTTGAGTGAACACACAAGTATATTTTATGCCCTATGGCTACACTGATGGTATAACCAATACTCACAATGACAGAGAAAAACGTACTCACAGACCACTCAAGCCATGACGGAGAAAATGCACTTTACTGACTTTATAGAAGTTTAAGTGGGGCCCTGCATATCTTGCACGATAAAGCAACATAAGAAATACTTAAATATAAAAGGTCATAAAAGGGAAGATTTTAGGCCTGTAAAATCTCTGAAGAAGTGATTAGGAAAACAGAACTGAAGTGAAGGCTTGTGCCACAGAAAGTACTTTCAGTAACAAAACAGACCTCGGAGTATCGTGATGGTGTAAAGTGTGACATCTTAAAACCAATGTACACAACCACCATCAAGAATTTCTAGTTTTACTTCTCTCATTTCCTCCCGTCCCCCAAATAACAGCTGACTACAGATCTTCACTGTGCTTAAACAGACCAAGATCTGATCTGAACTGTAACAGATCTCAACACAATACACTGAAAAAATAAGTTTTATTTGTACCATGTGACTTTGAATATAATTAAAAAAACCTTCAGTGTGATCCTTTTTTTAAAAATTATGTGAAACCTCTCATGTAACCACACCACGCTTACCACACTGCTGTGAAGACAGGAAGCAGACCACAGAGCATGTAAAAAACACAAGTGAGACCTGCTGTGCTCTGCAGCACCGAGCAAGCTAGTCTCTCCCTCAAAAGCCCAGTGTTTGATTCCTCTTCTTGGCATAAGCCACATTCATTTTCGTCACAAATAAAAACAGCTGACCAAAGGGGGCTCCTAGCTTACAGGAAGCTTTAAGTGTTCTGAAGTTTGACCAGATCAGGACAAACCACAAATTTTCAAGGCTTTCCCTAAGTCAGGGACTTGTAGGTGTCTTTGTTCCATGGCAGAAACAGACTGTCAGAATACATCCAGTAAACTCTTATTTCCAATTCCTTAAATCAAATTTGACTTTCTATTTTTTTAATCAAGGTGATATTGATTAACACACAACACATTCCAGCCAAGCAAGATTCTACCGACTTCTTTTTGGATTCAACTCTAGCTACTGAGAGTAGTAAGGATTTTTAATTGCTGGCTCATTTTGGAACAAAAAAAACACCATGCAACTCTTCTCAAGAGCTATGATACAGAGAATGACAGTAAAATAAAGGGGACTTTATTGTTTATATTGAGATTGCATTTAGGACTGCACGACTCTAAGTAACAGAAGAGTGAAGGATGAGCAAGTTTGCCCTTTGGATATTACTATATTAAAGAATGCACAATTTTACACAATATATTCATAGTTAAGAGTATAGGCATGCTTGTATAGGATCTATAGACAAGTATCAGGCTACTTCTGCTACTAAAAATATAAGTTCTCAATGTTATGCCATCATTGTATTTATTTACATGTCAGAGACAGACAATGTCAGAAAATGGAAATTTCTGAAGGACTTAACAGGGGAAATCCCTACCAAAAAAAACCACCCAGCAACTAAGATGTTACTGCCATTCTTGTGCATTATGGTAAGTATTTCCACATAAACTGAAAATTTAAACAAGAATTGTTCTTTTTTCACTCTTGTAGGCTGAGAGGGCAAAATAGGAACTGCAGCCACATTTCGAGTGTTCAGTTCCCCTCTCAGAGCTTTTCTGGCTAGCTACCCCTTCTGTACTTCGATTACATTGTCACACACACTGCACTATTATTATTCTCATACCTGATAAACAGAAATCTGTGTTTTGGTCTGCCTTGCTGCTGCAGCTGCACCACCGTAAGAGGTCTTTCCAGGGTAAAATGGAGAATCCCCAAGCTGCCTTGTCTTAAAGACAGATGTGTTTCCAAGTGACTACAGAAAGGTATTATGATAAGTTGTTAGTAAAATGGCTAACACATTCAAATTGACTAAAATTAACACTGTGCGGTACTTACAGGAGAGGGAGATCCAAAAGCAGATAAATTGAATGCAGGTTTTTTAGAGCTAGATGCAGGATGCTGTGAGAGGGAATGAGATCTTTCCGCCTCTGGGGACCAGAGCAGTGGTGCTGAAGTATTTTTTGAAACTGTGACATCTGCAAAATGATACATGCTGTAAGTAAATGCCATGTATACATGGAGAACAGTTATATTAAAGAGTTCTTTAAGACAAAGAAATAAGTCTTACAGAATGAAAAAGTCCCTTCACACTCATTTCTCCAGCACTCTAACCTTCAGAGTTATTCAAACAGATTAATTTCACATATGGTATGAAAACCAAGTATCAACTCTGAACCTAAAATCTGTTCACAGAACTGCAAATACGTTATCCTTCACTAATCTTTCAAAAGCATGCACGAGTTAATAGCATGCTTCCAGTGCACAGCAATTCTAATTTTCCTTCTTTCATGGTAAAATAAAACAGAAGTGCATCTATAATATACAAAGCTTTTCCTACGTTGGTAGAATGTTGGAGGCCAGCACAGGAGTGAAGTGTGTTCTGGCAAACTCAGGTTTTACTGCTGAGCCCAGGCAATACAAACTGAAGTGTAAACCCATGGTCTCCAGAAAACTGGCTGAGTGCGCCCCCATCCCCACTTACAGGGAGGATCAGAAAAACCTGCAAACCCACTGTCTGCCCTTTTTCAGTGAGACACAGGTTCCCATCTACATCAACACAATGCTAATTTTCTTTAACTTTAAAATTGTGTACATTCCTTGCTGAATTCAGTAAAAGACATGGCAGTATTGACAATGGATACCCTCTACCAAGAAAAGCAAAAAAAAAAAGCAGCCCAAACTTTCTCAATCAGAATAGTTCTTATTATTGACTGCTGGTTAATAAAAACCATGAAAACATCTTCTGTTTTAATTTGTCACCCATATTTACTCACATTTAACCAGCTGTGAGTTAGATATTCCTCCTTCCAGGTGGTCAAGCTAGATGTCAAGCTACAAGTCATCTTCAGCTCCTACTATCCTAGTTCAAGATTTACAGGTAATCTAGCTCAAAGCGTATTTATCAGCACCAACTCTTTAGAGCATCAGGGGCTCATAAATGTATTCCAAAGCATGGCTATATTTAAAAGGTTACAGGATTATATACCCCTAGAATATTAAAAATTATATTTAATTCTAACATCCAAAGCTGACATTCACCCACTTTACTTACCAAGGCAATGTGGAATATTAAAGAACATAAAGCACTTCACGTTACTGAACAAATCAATTAGAGAACATGAAAGTTACCTTTATCAGATGCTCTAGAGGAGAAGCCACTGGTTGTTGAGATGTTATCATCATCATGCTGAGAGGTAGAATCTTTTATTTCTTTTACAAGCGACAGCCCAGGACTGCCAATGCCAAGTGCAGCGGACGTGGAGGGCTGGCAGTGTGGTACTGTGGAATCCAACACAGTACAGTTCAAATGGCTCCGATGCAGAGAGGGCCTTGTTAACACATCGGAGAAGTTCAGCGCAGACCTGCTCGTGGATGGCTCTGAACAACAACAGCGAGACAATCAGCCTTCCCACAGACAAGCCCACAGGAGACAAAACCCGTTTTCTACCAACAGCGATGCTACTGCCAAGTTGGGAGCACAAAAATAGAGAAGCCGAATTTAACTTCTTCACCCAGACAGGGTGTCATCTGTCTGACTGCAGCAGCAGTGTTTGCAATACTAAGTCCTAACGTCACATTAAGAAGTAATTAATGACGAGATTTTACAACACCAAATCCTGACCCCATGCTCAGCTGCATCTTTCTCTAAACCAAACATGTGAAAATTCCTTCTTCTGCACGTTACACTTGCAATAAGCTTTCCAAAATTTGAGATTACATGGCAAGTTACAGACAACTCTGCAGTTGGTGTCATCTTGTAACAAAGACGATATGACATGAAAATGTGTATTTGCAGAGATTTTGGAGGGCTTGTTTGTTCCGGTGTCATCACTGCCCCTCCCAAATTCTACTGTATCAGGTCATGCTACAGGCAAAACATTATCTCCTATCCATTGATTTTTGAGATTTTGGTACAAAGGACAAGTAAGCAACACTGCCTTGGATGCAAGAAGGGCATTTTTCCTCATGAAAAGAGTCTGTAAATACAGCCGGTGTCCTGCAAAAAATGGTTTCACAGCTCCAACTTGCCACATGAACGAAACAGCTATTAATGGCTATATCTTGCCTGATAGCCACATAAATCTACAGTCTCTCCCAGGAGGTCTGGGCATGAACACGATTTTGAGTCATTATCCTCTTGGTATTTGCACTGAAGCTCAAACCAGCTACTGCAATCTACATAACCACTGCAGTACTAGTGGGTAATTATCCAAAGGACTGGTAGATTTTTAGGATCGTCTTATTTGAGATAAAGAAAGTGGCTCTGGCACACTGGTACCTCAGAGCTGAAGAAACAGGCTTTCTAAAATAAAAAATATCAGTAATAATAATAATAATAAAATCTTAATTTTAATTACAGTATGAAAGATTAGGCTACAACATCCACAGACTGCAACAGAAGCTACTAAAGGTTCTATGGTGTCCCATCTGCTCCCGATTTTGTGGAGCTAGAAAGTTTGCTATGCAGCTGTTCTTACTGAAAGGTCCTTTCACACAGTTCTCCAGGAAAGCCAACACATGTTCCTCATCCGTGAAGACCTTCTCTATTCCTTTATACAGACTTATTCTCAAGCTACAGCTACACAGAAAGCAATAAAGCTCCTTATTTACAACTAGATGACACTGGTGACAAAGGTATTTCCTCCTTATTTTTCGTTCTGCCAACAACAGAAGCAACTGACTTTCCACACAGATGGTTATGTGCAAGTGCTCAGACAAAATTTCTCTCCTTATTAAAAACAAGAGTTCCACAAAATTGCTAACTTCAGAGAAACTCAAATGGGAGTAATACAGAAACAGTGAGAGGCACAGATATAGAACACAGATTAATCTTTTATATAGTAAAGGAGTTGCAAATTTCCTTGCCAAGGGTCCAAATAGTTTTCAAAGACTCCATGTCACAACTTAACATTGCAAAATATTTTTAAAATAATAATGTCAGAAATAAAGTTCCCTAGATCGCCATTAAACCAAAAAGGAAATTGAATAAATTGACTGAAGAAGCCCAAAGGGGGGAAAAAAAAAAAAAAAACCAACAAAAAACCAGGACATGAGAAGTAATTTTCTTCTGGCATTTTAGCATCTGGCCTTTTGCTTTGAGGACAACACACCAAATTAATGTTTCTACTATCTTATGTAATTAGATAAACTTTCATTCCAGATCCTTTGAAAAGAAAATGTAACCCAGCACTCTCGCAAATGAATATTATCAATATTTTGCATTTGGCTGGTTGACTACCTGAAGTGATGACTTTCCAGAGCTTTAAGTCAACTTCCAAGATGTTTTGCAATTTAAACACTAGAGCTTGAAGCTAAGACAGTTTCAAAAACAGTTTCTGTTTTTAATTCGTTTTTGCTTTGTGGAGGGGGTTTGGTTGGGGTTTTTGTTCAGTTGGTTGGGTTTTGGTTTGGATTTTTTTGTTGGGTGGGTTTTTTTAATTTATTATTATTTTGTCAAAATGCTCCTTCCAGCTTCCCTTAGAAATCTAGATTCAAAACTAGAAACCTGTAAATAAAAACAGATGGTCAGAATACTAAATGATATTTCACATACCTTCCAAATTAATTCTTGCTGATTCAGGCGTGACTCTCCCATCAATTACCATGGCATCTTCATTTGCATAATCGTGGTGATAGTTTACTGGATTCTCTTCCTGATTTGGAGATTCATTTGTATCTACACATTTATCTTCCCTTTTATTGAAATACTTCTGTAGCCATCCTGGTACAATGTTTTTCACTGATTCGGTCACTCTGCTAATGAGTCCCAGCTTGAAAGAAAAATACAGGAACACAGTCAGCAGCATGCTCTGGGATGCAACCTTGCCCAGACCTTGAAGACAGACGTTAGACAGCAATATTCAGACGAATAGGATAGAGGTGGGTGGATCCTTGGCATAGGATTCCTATAATTCTGGAACACTCATGACAAAAAGTCACCTAACTCTGATTTACTTAGTTCTAACCTATCGATCGCTGCACTTCCCAGTGACCTTGGCAATGTTCAAAATCCTAAAATTATAGCCAGGGTTCACCAGAGGTTTGTCAAGTCACAAGGTCGACAGCAGATTCTATTTCTAAATAACTCCCAATATACACGCTTTTGCTGAGGACTCCTCCTTGTAATGCCTTCACTTGGAAAACCATCAAACCCAGAAGCTCAGCAATTATCTACAGCAATACTGCTGACCGCAACAGCTAATAAATCAGGGAATTTAAATATTTCTCTTTCTAATGCTGAACTGCAAGAACAATGTGTATAAAAACCCCCACTAATATGCTCTGAATAGTCAAGGTATGCTGAAAGAACCTTGGAAGAAACAGCTGAAGTTGAACAGATTCCTCACTACAGGACTCTTCAAGAGACCCAATTTTAATCAAATTTTATTTCACGGTATGTTAAAGTTTTCTAACTCCAAACCTTAATATTCTTCAATTAATAAAATAGATAAAAGCCATTTCCATCCTGACATTTGTCAATTACCCGCAATCCATAAATTTTACATTTATGAAATATTTATTTACCATTTTGGTTTAGGCAGTTGCTTGTTTTTCATCACGTCCTGAAAATTTCAACACTCCTTCCTGTCAAATCTCAAGCCCTTGCAGCAGATTGCCTGCAGCATGGACTTCCCCGCCTCTTACACTGATTGCAGCCACAGAACCAGCTGCCAACCTCTGCGTGCTGGAAGCCCAATGAAATCTACCTCCAAAATTTCAACACTCTGGAAACTAAAAAGTAACAAGAGTTACACAGATTTTTTGCTGAACTCCAGTGTCATTTGCTACCACATGTATCAAAGGCTCTGGCAAGCTACTTTGGTTTTCTTCTGCATTTAAGCCACAAAATTTTCTACAAATCATGTGTAAAAAATTAAGAATATTCTTTGCACATGTAGTAGTTAGTCTAGTAAACAACCCTGAAACAAGAACTCTGCTGCATTCAACTTTCTTAAAAAAACAGCACACAAATGAAAAAAGAAGCCCATATCCCTCATTCAAGTCTTTCATACACAGTTACAGGAGCTACAAACAAATTAGACCCTCTTGAATCTGGAGTTAAGAGGGGGGCAGAGGATAAAGGGGAGTTAGAAAATAAAAGCTTTTTCACAGAAACAAAGTCTTCTTAAAATACTGATCAACTGCAAATTAATCTCGTACTTGCACAAACACAGAATAAATATCCAGAGGCAGTTCAAACCAGAGAGAACACAACACAATAAACACATCCACCACAATCACCACACTGAGATACAGACTAGGATGCCATGCTCAGGGTGTTGACACTACTCTACACAAACACTAAGGCTCAGCTTCCCAACAACAAGAACTACCAACTGCATGCAATACCAGCAAAGAGGCAGTCCCTACTCCATTCTCAGCCCCTCATTTTCACCTTTCCTTATGACACACTGTCCCCCCTTCTGGGGGGTGAGTATTTTGCTGCTATATGAATAAAAGCATACCAGGAACTCAGAGGAGTCAAAATTTGCCAAAATAAGCAAATGGTCAGGACACAAACTGCATCCAAGGCAATGCTCTTTCCAAAAAGCTAAGCATTACTATATTCATTATTGCTAGAGAGTTTCTCCATCAGGAGAATAAAAACACGAAACAGGTTTGTATGATTCTCTCATTGAAGAAATCCTCCCAGGACTGAAAGCTACCTGATACTCAAGACGGAAGAAGTCATAGGCATCCAGAAGAGTGAAAACACCCAATCATTAGTAATCCAAATGAGTAACTGAAGAATCTAGCTGGACAAATAATTAACCAAGGTGACATTTTACCATCCATACCTAAAACCAGACCGGTCTGACCCTTTCTTGCAAAGGGCAGCCTTCCTGGTGTTCTCCACATCATCAGCTGGGTAACACAAGCTAACTTCCCAAAGCAAACCAGAAGCTGGAACTCGCTCAGCACAGCCATCCTGCAGCAAGTACTACAGCCTGTTCCATCTGGCTTAGGCACAGTGGGAGACAAGAAGCACAGTTTTATGCTCCAGAATAATGCTGGCTTCGTGACAAAGCAAGAGAAAGCAGAATACATGGAACTGCACCTCCATTTTCTGTCTGCACAATATATTGATTTAAAGCACTGTAAAAGAACTATGCGGGCATTATGAACAAGCCATCATCAAATGCAGACCCTGCTAAAAAAACCAAACACCTCCTCCCTAAAAAGTAAACCACACCTCTGAGGTATGCCTATTCACACACAGAGAGACCAAAAAAAAGAAAAAACTTTCCTTCCAACATCTCCTACCCGGCCCTCAGAGCTCAGTGCCAATCAATAAAGCCCTATGTTTAGATTCCTGACCAAGGCAGGCAGTTAAGGCACCACTGACCAACTACACTTTGGAACATGCATAGGTCCTTATTCTCACATGGACATCTCAGCAAAGAGTCATGCCTTACACTGTCTTTAAAGCTGGCATTTTAATATTCCCCAACTTGTAGTTTCCTTATTCTTCAATTTCAGCATGTGTTTGAATACCCTTTCCCTCTCCCTGCACATGCAACACAAGCCTACCTTGTCAGCAGCAGAGCACCCTCCCTCTACTGCTCCTGTGCCACCAGCTCTGCCCTTTGCCCATCCCTGGTACCCTGGCACCACTATCTCCCCACACAAGAATCAGTAATCCTTCTAGAAGGCTGACAAGGATACTGCACATCTCACTGATGCAAACGGATCTTCTGAGGTGAAATACAAAAGACAAGTCTAGCAGGCTTATTCCTCAAGCCAAATTTCTGATTTCTACAGGCCCCAGAGGCACCAAACTTACTGTGAAAGGGCAGAAGATGCAATGGGACAATCCTGATTGATGGAGCAGCGCTGTAGTCAGTGAACACACTTTACTCCTTAGCTGACTGATTGCAGAAGTTTGAGTTACTGTCAGTACCAGCTGCTGTCCATTCACCTCAAACTTACTCATACTCATCCTAAAAAGTATCAGCAGGAAACCTATAAAAAATGAAAAAGCACTGGAAAGACAGAGCAGCTTATGAGAAGGTATTTCAAAACCTGTGCATCATCCCAAGTGCCTGCAGCTCTGCTAGATCTGTGTATACAGACATAACAACAGTAACTACAGTAACAGCCACCTCAAGGCACACTGGCTTGACATCATAGAATCATTGAACCGCTGCGGTTGGAAAAGACCTCATAGATAGTGTCCAACTGTTACCCAAGAGTCCAAACAACCCTTGCTTGGGCACAAATCCTCATTTCTAAGTTCCAGCCCCACTCTTAAGGTCCCAAGACTCATGTGAAGGGCCTAGAGCGTTACTATGAGGGCCTCAAGTCTGATTTAGAAAGTCCAAAGCCTCATTTGTAGAGTTTGAACAGAGCCCAAAGATCCATCCTCTAGCTTCCAAAGATTCCAGACCACGGACCAAAGACTCCTCTTTAGGACTCAGCCCTCAATCTAGCAGGCTCAAAGCCTTCTAACACTCCAGAGACTCATTTCTAGGGTGTCAAAGTCTTAGCATCTTTTGAGGGAACAAAACCCAACCCTATGGTCCAAACCCTTCTTCTCAACTCCACAAGCCCATTTCCAGGGCCCAAAGCCCTTTCTTGAAGACCCAAATCCTCCCCTGGAGCACCCAAACCCCTGTTTTCATAGACTTACACATGTTGGAAAACACCTTTAAGATCAAGCCCAGCTGTTAACCCAGCACTAACATCATGTTCACCATTAACCCATGCCCTCAAGTGCCATATTCGTTGCCTTTCTCTGGACATGCTCCAGCACCTCAATGCCTTTCTTTCTTGTAGTGAGGGGCCCAAAAGTGAGCATAGTCCCTGGCCCTGGTGGCCACACCATTGCTGATACAAGCCAGGCTGCCATGGGCCTTCATGGCCACCAGGGCACACTGTTGGCAACCAGGTCCTTTTCTGCTGGGCAGCTCTCCAGCTGCTCTGCCCACGCCTCTAGTGTTATCTGGAGTTATTGTGACCCAAGTGCAGGTCTCGGCACTTCCCCTTATTGAACCTCACACAGTTGGTGAGGTTGGCCCATCAATCCAGCCTTTCCAGATCCCTCTGCAGAGCCTTCCTGCCCTCCAGCAGATCAACACTCCCACCCAACCTGGTGTCACATGCAAACTTGCTTAGGGTGCACTCAATCCCCTCGCCCAGGTCGTCAATGATGCTGTTAAAAAGGCCTGGCCCCAGCACTGAGCCCTGGAGAACACCACTTGTGACTGGCCACCAGCCGGAGGTAACTCCACTCACCACCTCTCTGGGCTCGACCACACAGCCAGTTTGTCACCCCAGCAAAGATTCTGGTGTTCATGCCACGGGAAGGCAGTTTCCCCAAGAGAATGCTGTGGGAAACTACCTAGAGGACATCCAACATCCACAGCCTCTCCCTCAGCCACCAAGTGGGTCACTTTGCCACAGAAGGAGATCAGGTTGGTCGAGCAGGACTTGCCTTTCCTAACTGATGCTGGCTGCAACGCTAAGCAAAAGATACATGGACAGAAATGCCAGTAAACAAACAGGTAATAATTTACTACTTTAAAATACCATTTCTTCAAAGGATTTACATAAAAAAAGAAAAATCAATCATTTACAGTCACAGTTAGAATTCCAAACTTAAAAGCAGGCTGTTTCTTGGCCAAAAATATCTACAGAACAGGGATGGTTTTTCCAGCTTTCAAGGGTCTCTCACATAATATAGGGTGGGGAAAGTGCTGGCAGGAGCACTCAGCAATGATGCATTACCCGAAAACATCTGTTTTTGTAATTCAGTTGATTTCAATCCAAGAGGCTTAAGTATGAAAAAAACTATATATAATTTATATAAGTCATACACTTACAGGAATCTGTCAGATATGCAAAATACACAACCTGATAAAACGGCTCGTTTCCACCTCACTGTATACACACCTCTGAAAAGCATAAAATTTTTTCCTCTCAGAGAGTCGTTGTTTCACATTTCAGAGTTCAAGTTATTAAAATATATGAATCAGTAAGTCCTTAGAAAGAAAACCTGCCCCTAATGGTGAAGTTCACTGTGATAGAGCAGATTATTCTAACCACTTACAAGCACCAAAAGGGAATTTTCACGTCCTCTCCATCCCCCAACATTTCCCTCATGCCAGCTCTGGCACATAGCAGGCTCCTCTCCGTATTTGCTGAATTCATTAATCTGGCAAAAAGAACATGTTTCTCCTCTGGGCGAATGAGTCAGACTGGCTCAGAGCACCAGAACCAGCCCAAGAGACAGTTCAATCAGGCAGCCAGGACCAGAGGAACACGAAACAGAACTTCTGCCTTCTTTTAACCACCCTGTGTCTGCACTGCCATTACAGACACTGTCCCTTTCTCTTCTTCAACTCACCCTGTGTGTGCCACTAGCACATACACGCAACCAAGTGACAAACTGCATCAAGGCTCTATCAAATCGATCCAGCCAAAAATCTGTCTGTAGACTGTGATGGTGAGGACTAGCCCTCAGGAGCATCAGGTTGCTGGAGCAGCTTACCATGTGGCTGCATGGGTGCTCCTGCAAAAGCAGGAACAAAATTGGAAATGTGACATGATTGCCTCTTGCAACAGCAGACTTAGACTGGCTTAGACTAACTCTGCTTTTGCTGTTTAGGGAGTGGCTTCAATCTGGTCGTAGAACAGCGGTTTGATAGTTCATTTACAGAAAAGACAATTAAACTTATGACTTAATATGAAAAATGTGCTTCAGGAATGACATTAATTATGTAACACTTGAAAAACAACAATTTTATTTAAGGCAAGTGGACTAGTTCAGATGTATTTCTAAAAGTCATGCAGAAGGGATTATGTTACCAGATGCCAGTGACTTTCACTCCTTTTGCTTGAAGTGAACCTTGTTTTCCTTAGTCTAGCTAGCTTTCGAATATACATTCCAGGGAAATTCAGGTATTTTTTGGCACTGTTTGCACATCTGTACATATCATTATCACTTCAACTGAGTGCAAAACACTAGTGTGTGCTCTGCTAGACAAACTGGTGCCTAACCCTCTAGGTTAAATCTCTGTGACACTGAAGGGGTTTATCTCAAGTTTTGTCCACACCTTCAGTTGACACAGTGACACCATTACAAAAGGCAGCACCAAGTACAAGGCACCTTTTTTCCTTCCTTTCAGGAAGTGCTACATCAGGCTCTGGTTAACCTTCAGCAATGATCAGCAATGGGTGCTGTAAATTACATTCAGTGTTACGTTTTGAGATGGATATCTATTAGCATCAAAAATGAAAAACTTAAGGTTCAGGACACTGCCTTCATGTACAACTTTACAAGCAATTTGAAAGTTTTTACCTTCTCAATCTAAAAAGGAACTCTTAATACTTCTTAATTGAAAGACTGCCACAACTTAGCTGCCACAGTGTGTCTGCAGGTAAGTTTTACAGACAGTATGTAGAACTACATTAATTGAAAGACTGCTCAGGTTATCTTTCTTTTCCTATAAGGGAACTCTATAGCCTATACTGATTATTTTCACTTTATTTCTGACAGAACTGCACAGACAGAGTTTAACATTTTCAAAATTAGAATTATCAAGAAATACATTTGCCATAGCACCAGATGGTCTTTAAAAGGCCATTACTACAAGCTGTCAGATTCAGCAAAGTATAACATACATTTTATATTTAGGATTTAAATACACTGTTTAGGCATAAATAATACTTTATTTATAGGTATTCTCTATACAGTAAGATCTAATCCATTATGGTATTTCAACATCACCAAACGTCACTATAATAGAAATGTCAAACTGTTCCTCTTCCCTGCCTTTACAGCAAAGAAGTTTATGCACACAAGGGCTATCAACGCATCACACCCTGCACCACAAATCCACTACCTTCTATAATGTACTAGACCCCCACATTAAACATTTTCAATGCCACTTTGCCTAAGAGCACTCACAAACCAACAGGGTATCACAGGCCAATCTATGGCACATAGTGGTGAGAACATGCTGTGTATGTAAAACACAAAGGCAGTCCAAATAGCAAAGTCCAGATAGCAAAGTATTCACAAGCTCTCTCTGAAATACCTTTTCTGTCGATGGTGATCTACAAACTGAGCTGGCAATATCACAAGCTAATCTTTTTGCAACATGTATAGCTAATCCTCCTGCACATTTAATACGTTATTCACAATTTTGAAGTTAAAATCGGAGTAACCAAATAATCACATTTAGTTATTCTTGTGTTAATTTGGTATTTTAGCAAAACTCAAAGCCTTCCTACGCTTTAAGTCTCATACACAGACATTGTGTAGCATAGAAAAGTTAAACCTCGCAATTCATCTAAACCAGCAGAACCTGCAATTACTTTAAATAGGATACATTTAACCCTGGTGCAAAGGGTTGACTGATAGATTTTAAAAAGCAAGAATTGGTGTCTAAGAGAAACAAAAACAGTAACACTTGGACACAGCCACTTTAGCTGCAGCAGCAGTGGGTACTGTTATAGTTTTTGACATTTTAAAGTAATATTCTGAATGTGTAAAGTTTCAGGTAGCCTCACCTCTGCTGCAGGGAAGTAATCTGAAGTTGTAAGGGGCAGCAGTGTCTTTCTGGACATATTTCTTCATCCTACCTCAACTGACAGAACCAAGAGCATCTCACAAACATTTAACTGGTATTTCCAAACACTGTTCTCTTACCAGCAACATGAAAAACCGCTGTTGCACATAGAGATTATTTTTCAGTGACTGAAGATAATGGCATCTACAAATCTGTATGTATTTTACAACTCTGTAAAGTAAGTTTAATGACAAATACTAAGGCCTGATGTTAGAACACACACACTGTTACAGCTAAATTTAATATTTATCAAGTTGTACCACAGTAATTCCCTAACACGGCTACATTTAAACCAGTTTAAACCTTGTTTGCATATGCTTAGCTCAGGACGACTTTAACTACAAATGCACCTATATTAGAGTCTCGCACATACTGGTATACTTTTTCATCATTGATGTAATATTTTGTTAAGTACTTCAGTGCCCTTCTCCACGGACGCCCCCTTGTCACGGGGGAGAAGCTTGCGTGCCCTTATGAGGCTGTGAGCTATGCTGGCGGTGGTTGTGCCTCCGGTAGGGTCTCCCATGCTAGTCAGGTCTCAGCTGAAGGGTCAGACAAAGTGTGTCCATGGGCAGGATGGGCTCACCAGCCTCCCGGCAACCATCCTAGGAGAAGGACAACTCTAACTCCAAACCCGGGCAGATGGAGCTCGCTTAGCCCTGTAAGGCCATCCATCTAAGAGAAGGACACTCTAACTAAACCTACATCCTGAGGACTTCGCTGCCACCGTCCAAGCTTGCTAGGCCCTGGCAGATGAACCTTAGGACTAAAGGGTGGGGCCAGTTCCGCGCACGCTGCGCCTCACCTAAAAAATCCACTGCGCAGGCTCGAAGGACTCACCCGCATTTGCAGCAAGCGTGGGGAGAGCCCTTCCCAAATCTTCGTTCGCGAAGCCTAGCCATGACTTCAGTGCCTCACTAAACCTTCCCACATTCTTACTAGTACCTCCCAGTATGTAGTTGGTCTTCTTTACCTCAAAGGCATGCTGGTGACTCAGGTTCATTTTGCCGTCCAGTAGGTAGGTGGGGTTGTTTCATCCCAGATGAAGGACTTAACATTTGCCTTTTCTAAAATGCATGGGCTTCCTGGCAGCCCATTTCTGTCCAGATCCCTCCACAGCAGCCCTATACTTCATCATACTACAGGGCTGAAGTCCCACCAGGTTTGGTACTATCTAGGAACCTCTTGAGGATTCACACCATTCCTTCATTCCAGGTTTTAATAAAGACACATAACAGCATCAGCCTCTGATTCAGCCCCTGAAAGCCTCTATTAGCAACTGGCTGCCACTGGAATTCTGTACACAGATCACAACTCTTTGAGGTCAATGGTCCCGCTAGTTTTCCAATCACTTTATAGTCCACCTGACAAGTCCATATTTCACCAAATGGACAACAGGGATCACCACATGGGAGACCATGCTGAGGGCATTGCTAAGTCCAGATATACAACGCCCACCACTCACCTCATGCCCCCTGAGTGTTATGAATTCATGACACAATGGTATGGTAGCCCACCACCTGCACCAGTCTGAAATACTCCTGCTCAAACGTTTTTGGGCAAGCAGAAGAGCTTTTGAACTCTGTCCTCCCGCAGTCCGTAGAATGAGCAGCAGCTCAGTTTGCCCGTGGCAGGGGAGCAAGAACTGGTTCTAATTACTGACTGGAGGAATAAATAACTCAGAGGAAGTGATGTGCTGCCAGCAACCAAAGACAACTTGGGAGTGTCCCAGCTAACACAGTCAATTATTTAATCCCCTTTTTTCACCTCCTAAGATATCGATCACTAACATTGCTTTTCCCCAATACTTCATAGTCTCAAAGAATGTCACAACAACACTTTGCTAGACAAACCCCAGAACAGTAATAAAATGCTATAATAATCATCACCTACAATTTGCTGTACCACAGACAGTACTGTCAGCCTAAATGAGAAAAAACTGTCAGTATCTCCGTTTTACAAGTTATTCCCAATTAGGATATGTTTGTTAATGGCAGCAATAGAAAACCAAGTACCAAATTTAAACATCTGTTCTGTTAATACAAATTGATATTGCTGAGGCAGAGACAAAACTTCTGATGTTGACTACTAGCCCAACCTTTTAAAACAAATCTTTAAATACACATTAAACATTTCTTCAAATCTATTTGTTTCAGCACAATGTGCTAGCCTGCTAATAAACCAAATCAAGCAGAAAGTTGCATGCAAATACCTGAGCATGCTTCAAGGTGCAATCCTGTTGGTAGGAATTAAACCAATACTCCAGGAACTCTTTAGCATCAGTTTCAAAATCTCCTCACAGAATAAACCTGGAGGTTTATAAGATCCCATCTGCCCACAGTCACTGCCCAGCAAGGCCTACCTTCAAGGTAACAGCAGGTGACGATGCAAGGATTTAGTCATTGCATCATTTAATCATAGTCAAAGTTCCTGATCCTATAGTTATTCCCTCTGGAAAGAGCCTTACAGGATGTCTCCGATGACTTTGTGAAACTCACCAATCCAGAGTGGCTTTCAGGACCAGTGAAAGTGACTTTCAGCAGCCTTCTGGTCCTCCTTGTCGGGTAATGTCCTAACTAATCAGCACAAGACCAACCACAAACATGCAGAGGCTTAAGCAGGTTTCATCAAGGAAAACACCCTTGGATTTTTTGTGTTATCAGTGTAGCACATCTACTTTATAAATATGCACCACCATGTACACAGCTAAGAAAAACAAAAACACACTGCTCCCTAGCAGAAGTTTCAATATACAAATATTATCTCTGATCTTAAACAGCTCTAAGCGGAAGCTTAACATACATGTACGAGTTCATGGAACGGTTAAACACTTTTCAGGTAACTGTTTGTTCTCATACTTCAATCTGCTCTTTTGCATTTAAAAGTCCAGGAGAATCGAAGTTCTCTGACACTTTCAGTGGTTAATTATCTAATAAAAAAAGATGTCAAAAAAAAGAGTTATTTTAGTCTCTTCTCCTGTAAGACACATTTAGAATCTTTGAAATCTGTGTTACCTCGATGAAAATGGCCCTGTTCCAAGCCAAATCAGCAAACATACGTGAACACAGAAAAGTGCAAAAATTAAACATAAATTTAACACTAGGAACATACAGATACCATTCTAGAAGCTTAGTAAGCAAAGAATGTAGACAGTCCTCCCATTAACACATCCGCACTAGTAATTCCAATCATCAGTTTACCTAAGTGACTAGGGCAAACCAGCACTTAGAAACACTGGGGCCACATCTAGAAGATGAAACCCAGACGCCGGACACAACAATTCCCATGCACTCAAAGAAGCCTTAATTTTAAGTCAAGTGCCTAAACTTCTTATACAGTGCAGGAGGGGGCTGGATACTTCAGTATGAGATGGCTGAGGAAACGGGTAGCAAGGTGTCACCTGAAGTCAATGCATTCAGCCTGAAGCTGTCAACATTTTGCCACTAGGAAAGCACAGACAATGGGGAGAACTCTGCAATTCTACTCCAAGAAGGCCAAAGATGGAGATACAAAAAGGCTCTTTTCTTTCTGAGATGTGACTCCCACACCACAAATCTTCATGGTGGGTGAGTTGATACCATCTTAGCAATGCTGCTACTTTTTATTTGTTGGATTAGTGACTGCACTTCTTATAAGGCAGGATGGTAGCTCAGAAAGGGAAATACCATGGTTTAGTTCATTCACTTGTCAGGGAATCTGTACCCACATCTCCATCTTCCAGGAGAATACACAAGCTGCAAGTCACATCTTCCAGGCAGCATCTGCTCACCTCACCTATTTGAGGTTGGTTTAAAAAAAATGCTCTAGACTTAAGAAAACACACACGCAAACATAATGAAACATCGACCTCTACCAGGCACTTGGGGAGTAAAGGGCAGGAAATACTACGTTTTACATGTTTATTCCAAGAACATATAAAATAACCTCTTAAATAAAGGATCAGAGCCTGTACGTCTCCAGTCTTGGAAAGTAACATCTTCTTATACATCCTCTTCCTGGCTCAGTGAATCACACACTCCTTTTCTGGATAATAACACGCTTTCAGTCAGGAGAACTGAAGACGACACACAGCTTGACGACTGGGATATTTGCCTGGAAAGTGGAAGATGTAGGTTGATGCCTCCAGGCAAAAAAAGGAATCTGAAGCAGGGTCTACCACGTTCTGAACAAATGCTTTAGCTAAGCATCTCTGAAAAGCAGCAGCATCTCCTCTTCCAACTGCCTTTTAAAGCCACCGCTGTACTTAATAGAAGACTGACTCTGCAGCACATGTTGGGCATGACTGGAGAATTCTCACCTGACCACGCTCCCCAGGAGACTATAGCAAAATAACAAGAACAAGAAGGCAGAACAACAAGCCAAACAAGCACAACACCAGGCTTAAAACTGTAAGCCTGGCATCATGCTACTCACCTCTCACTCATATGGAAAAAAAATCGAGATATTCTAGGAACTTATAAGCCATTTAGCTGTACTGTGTACAGTACTTAGGCACCTTCAGAGCCTTATGATGAGATTGAGTTTCCAGGACTGCAGTCTTGACTGCAAGCAGTTACAGAAGCACTAATAAAGTATTTCTATGAACTTTCTTATTAATAATAATTAGGGGAGCAGGGGTTCAGAATCAGAGGTATAACCCCATGTCAAGACTGCAGTGAGCACTTTCATGACTTCCCAAGCTCATTACTGAGAGACAATTAACACATAATACTTCTGCTGAATCGATGTTATACTGAAAATCAGAAAACTTAATAATTAATTCCAATTTAAGTCCACTATCTACCCACAGCTCCTGTTTTAATGTAATCCAAATTAGCAACCCACACACGGTTAAAAAAGCTATCCATCATAACAAATGCACGTGTTTGACACCTATCAGTTTCCCTATTTACCATGCTTTCCCCAATATATTACTGGTTAATCTGGTCTATGTATTCAATTTGCAGCATCCATTCTCTGGGCAGAATCCCACAGATATACCCAAGCACGTGTTTGCTTTGGCACATTGTTTAAATAAACCTGCTGGAAAACAAACAGACAATAGAAGAGTCACAAAACCATCTCCACTGATTATTTTAAATTCACATATAAGGTTTAACAGCTACCTACATAGTATCAACACATATAAGATATTGCAATCTCAACCTTATTCTGTCATTCACGTAAGAGCTTTCAACATGTGCTCTGTAAGCGCAGCGACTCTGGATAAAGCATCACCCTGCCAGCTTTACAAGGACAACACTGCTGAACAGTGCTCGATATAAGACTAAGTATAGTACTTTCCAAATAACAAAAACTAAGTGAGCAATGACTCGTGCATAACACCTCTTCAATATAGCATATAGTATTCAATCCCCTAGCTTATATCACCGATTTAATAATGTAAACGTTCTGGCTGGAGAGTCAACTTCAGGTTCTTAAATACATGTGGAGGAGCACTGTCTCAGCATCTTGAAATCTCTTGGCAAACAGGAGCTGGGAAGGATCTTTGCTTCTCCCCCCTGCAGCCACTCTAAATGGTGTAGGATCTTTGTACTACAATTTACAAACTGGGGGTTTTTTGTTATCCATCTACAATACAAAGGAGAAAAAAAATGCCCCATGAATTAGAATTACGTATCAATTACACATTATATTTAAGTACAGGGAAGACGCTAAAGAAACGACCAGAAGCAGACCTGAGGGTTTTCAGGCAGCATCCTAAAAACAAAACGAGCAAGAACACAACGGAAGATGCCCACAACACAGCACTCTCACAGACCCGACTGCAATTCGGAATTTGTCGACAAAGGCGGATGCACTTAAATCCGAAGAGCAGCTACACTTTTAACCGCGATTTAATCGGGCATCCCGGACACATAACGAGCACCCCGCGGAGCGCGGCGAGGGAACACGCACTTACCCCTTCCCAGCCGCCTCCTCCTCCTCCCGCCTCCGCCGTGCCGAGCGGGGCACAGACAAAGGGCAGGCGGGGAACCGCTGGCGGGCCGGAGCGGGGCGAGCGCCCGCAGCTCCCACAATCCCAGCGGGCCCGGCGGGAAACCCTTCCCTCCTCCCTCCTCCTCTTTCCTCCCGCCCCGCCGGGAACTCCCGGCCCGCGGCCGCGCACGTGGGGCCCTGCGGATGGAGGGCGGCGGGCCGGGCCTGCCCCTCAGGGGAGAGGGGCGGCTGGAAGGCGCGGGGGGGCTCTCTGGGCGCTGCCCCGCGGCCTCACCTGCGGTTTGCTCCTGGCGTAGGGCGGCTTCCCGGCCCCCAGGTGGTGGTGCCTCCGGATCCGGATCTTACCACCGCCGCCGCTGCCGCCGCCG
>VWZG01004531.1:538942-553193 GCA_013396735.1 Grallaria varia
ACCCTCTGCTCCCCCCCGAGCTGGGGCAGATGGTCCCAGGGAAAAAGCTTCCAACACGGCTTTTTCTTCCTCAAAAAATGAGGAGTGAGTTCTTGTTACAAACTTAAAATATGTAAAAATGTGGGTTTGTTTTTTGGTTGGTTGGGGTTTTGTTTGTTTGTTTTTGGGGTTTTTTTGTGGGTATTTTGTTTTGTTTTTTTTAATTATTCTACTGAAAGTATAGTTGAGAAGAATCTATGGCTCTGCGTCTTATTTATAGGATTCACCTGCCTTGGGAATTGTGGAGCAGAGCAGAAAATCACAAGCACCTTCTCTAACAAGTCAATAAAAACGTTCACCCTGAAAAACAAACCAGGCACAACCAAAACCCCTCAGAATGTACTAAAAATTTACTGACACAGAATGACACCCAGGTATTTAACTGTGGAAGAGCCGCACACCCCTTCCACCAAAAACAAAAGCATCTGTCCCAGCACACACCTGAAAAATATAATGTGGAACTGGGAGGGATGCAGGGAATTTAAGTGGTTTGAAATCACCAAGGGCAGTTCTGAAGGCCTGCAGAAACATAAAGTAGCAGCAACAGCAGAGGAACAGCTTTTGGAAGAAATGTTTCTGCAGAATTTTATGCTGCCCAGACTCTGTTTCATACTGGCTTTTTCTTTAACCTCATTGGTGTCTTCCTAGCTCTCCTACGTGACTTAACTCCTCAATTTCTTAGTCCCATTTTCATTGCTATCTAAAGGAGATTGCCATTTCCAAAATCTCAGCAGGGTGGAATTACTTTCCAGATACTTCTTCTCATGAACTACACCTTTGGAACTCCAGTCTCCTCCCATCCTGCCCCACCCTTGTAAGTACAATTTTATATGCAGTGAGTGGGATGACTTGCAGTTATAGAGGATCCCTTCCAGAACATGGTACACGTGGGTTTAAAAGTCACCTGCAAGAAATACCTCATCTTTTGTAAACTGCTGATGTGCTACATCTGATGACTAACTTTAGGATGATATTGTTTCTACAATATGCATGTCAAGATCTACATCAACAGACTCACTGAAATACAAAATAATAATATTTTAGCCGGGATTTGTAACTTTCTTTCTCCAGGAACTAAGTATCATGCTAGCTTCCAACTCAGGGGAGAGGGAGGAATGGTATCAAGGTAGTTCCATTATGGAAAGAGCAAGATTTACAGAGGGATATAAACTGTGCCCTTTGGTAAAACACACTCATTTAGTAACCACGCTGGCTTCTAAAGTGGTACCTGTGTGGGGAACTGACTAAACACCCTCCATGTGCTGGACATGTCGGAGCTGGGCAAAGTGGAACCAAGTTGCCCTCCTTCTGATGCATGTTAAGTATATTCAGGTAAGCTGTAATCATGATTTTCTCTTCCAAGTATGTGTAAAGGCAGCTACACTACATTTGCTCTGTAAATCCAAGTGCTGCTTTATTATTTTACGTCCATTTTACTTATTAAGAACAATTTCCATATGGTGAGATGCCTTTAATGAAACTCATGACTCAGAAATGCTTATTGATGTAGTCAGACAAAGTCTATTGACATGAGTCACTGAAATTAAATAAATGTCATTAAAAATGAGACAAAACAAAAGGCAAATATATATATATCTCCAGCAGAATGATAGTGATCATCACCATTTGATCAATCTTCCCTGTGAGTTATATCTGCAAGTTACTTTGAGGTAGCGCTAGAAAGAAGCTGTTGGTCCAAGAGCATCCCTGCAAAAAGAAACATTCATGGCTTAAGTACCATTTAACCTTTTTGTACCCTTCAAAGTACTTTCCCCTTTTTCAGCATGTTTCTTTCTCTCTGTTCACTGACTGCAGGATCAATAGCCCCTCAAACCATGGTACTAAAGCTCTTCTGTGTTCAGAGAAGTGATGGAAAACAAAAACATTACTCTTCTCCAAGAAATTAGCAGGTTTTAGGTAAAGGCACTATCTATCACAGCTAGGTACAATAGAGCTTATAAACCCAACACTAAATAACATTTAAAAAAAAAACCCTCACAACATTTCAGCTGGGTAAAACACGGACAACACACAACTGGACCAAGTGAAATAGTGTGGCGTTGAAAACATTGCTTCCAATACTTTCTTTTTTTAAATGTTTCTACTGCAATCAGATCTTTGTAGAACTGACAGCAGGCACCTGTATGATGTACATGTTCAGGTCTTCATGTAAGCTGCCTAATGCAGGCAGTACCAGAGCTGTGTATTTCCTCAGTTAAGTCCCAGCAATGCATTCTAACAGTTTCTATGTGCTAACTTTTTCCTGAACTTGGGCTTACACCAATACAGAGTTTTTTCAGTATGCCTGTACAGTAAAGAATGTGCGCTGCACACAACATCTTGATCCCATATATGCACTCCTAACTGGAAAGCAGGATGGGCTAGTAAGGCTCAGGAGACAGAAAATGAAATCAGAGAACTACTTTAGAACAGTATCAGGTGGGCTGGGGCGGCAACCAGCAGATACCCTTCCTCACCTCACTTTTCTTGTATGTTGACTGGCAGAAAATACATTCCCCAATATTTCTCAGGTATGCAGAACTAATGGCCCAAACAACCTCTTTCAATGCATTTCATAAATGGTATTTTCACTATATGGCCAGAACAGAAGGTGCATACGTATCTGTAAAGTCTCTAATGCAGAGCATAAAGAACTTAACATGTAAAATCTGCATATATGTGGTGGCTGCAGATTGTGAACTTTGAGGTTTATGTGCTGGGGCAATAGTGTGAAACTAAGTTCGCACATACATCAACTTCCCAAATGCCAGAAAATCAGTAGATAGTCCACAGTGTTTCTGCCAATCCAACATACACCACATTTTTAACTGGTGACACAAAAAAAGGTTTCCACAAATTACTTGCTGCAACTCTGTCTGGTCTTCTGTAATGCTATGCAAAGCAGGATATGCACTTCAAAGCAGGGTTATCACCCAGGCACAGCCCTGGAAACTATCTTGCTGCTGGGGATGATGGTGCTTGCTAGATACAAAATCCTTTGCTTAGCAACTAGTTTATACTACCAAGCTCGCACCACAGCTATCCACTGCAACTGAACTGGCATCAAATCCAGTGTGGTTGTAAAGCTTGAACACTCCCATCCAAATTCAAGGGGCCTACATCTACTGTCTTATGTTTCCTCCCTTCTGCAGTCCCCTGAAATAATTCTATATATGTGTACAAGTACCCTCTTTCCCATCCAGATTCTCTTTGCTTTATTTATTCCACTTTCTGTCACATTCCACTTAATAAACTCCTTACCATAACCCTCCAAAGACTAACAAGTTCACACAAAGGAAACCTTCACCTAAGAAATCCCATTTTCCAGCCCCCGCACAACTAGTTCTCATCAAAGCAGGGAAACAGCTGCTAAAACTGCGTTAATACTCTCCCTGCCTAAGTGAGATTTTTGTTTTCTCTTTTTACATACACATCTGCACAAAATCCAGGAAGAATGAACTCCCTGTAGCACTCCAGAACCCTTTTCTAGTTTAGAGAATCTACATTTCACAGTTGGAACTTTGAAAAAGAAATTTAGCAGAAATTAAACCATGAAGGGAAAAGAGGGAAATTCTGGTAAGCAACCAGAAGTGACCTGCTGTGCTAAGTCATCACTCTGCAGTGCAGTATTAGTTTCACATTTAAGAACAGCATATAGGTTATGACCACCACTTTATGTAATTAGGCCATTAAAAAAATAAAAAAAATGGCAGAGGACTTCATTCCTATCTCCCATTCTAGCAATTATGGTTTGGATTGCCCTCAAAACACACATGGCAATACCAAAGTGTCTTGACTAACTTGAGCAGCTTTCATGGCTATTAGCTATCTGATAACTTCTACCTTTTTCTCTTCAGAGTATTCTGTTTCCAGCCTATTCTCTTGTATACATTAAATAGTAACTACTTTTGCATACACAGGACCTTAAAGTTGTCCCTATGACTGGAAAACACTTTATACCCTTCCAGATAATAAGTTTAGAGGAAGCCATGCAGAAGTCGCTATCTTAAAGCAGCACTGTCTTCACTGCCATCTCCCCTAATCTCCTTTGACTTCTGAACTGTCATCCTACTACAGTTTATAACCTCATCACTATGAAACCTCTAAGCATGAAGACCGAACAAGTAACAGATGTTTAGGATAGGGTGCAACTTAGCTGAAGAGTTGTTGCTAGGATACTTTAATTCCTGACGGATTGTTCTTCCCACTTAAAACCAAACTATTCTCCAAGGATTTTCATGTTTAAGAACATGTATTTATGTTACACCAGTTCCTTTGCTGTAAAGTGTCAGTTGAGAAGACTAACAGCAAGAAGGGCAGAAATAAAATTATCAAGTAGGTACTATCCTTAGTCTTTGGAATGTTTGCAGCTCTGGCAGCTGAAAGTTTGTCTTTCTGTATGTTAAAACTGTGCAGGTAAAGCATGTTGAGCTTGTAAAAGACTGCCTAGGTAACTTGGAAGTATGTGAGAGCTAGTTCCTGCTAGTCCTGCTGCCCATACCAAAGACAGGTGAAATACCTCTACTGCTCCCAGCTAAATTCAAGAGCCAGAAGAGAATGTGTTTCACACATGTAAGTAAAATCCCTTGCTGGCAGGTTTGCAGAAACAAAATTTTATTTACACAGGCAAGTCTATCTTTAGACCCCATTGAACTCTTTACATTTCTAGAATATTTACATAATTTCAAGATGCTCCAAGTGATGAACAAAGGAAAAAAAAGATTACAGAAACTGTCAAAAGCATAGCAAAAAAACCCAACCTATCATTGTGCTTTAAAACTTATGATCTAGAGTAATGTAGAAGAAATGTAGTTTTAGCACCTTGGTCATAACGGTCATGCTATATAAGACACTTAAATAGCAGGGGGGATGTCAGAAGTGACCGTATCCAGAGGTTGCCAGTGACAATTCATGAGGGCATCATAGAGTTCTTCACTTGTCTCCATGAATTGTCTGTTCATTTCATCAACATCCAAGTACAGCTGTGGATCTGAAAATAAAAGCTGGTAAGTACAAGTGTCAGATCTTCAGAGGATTGCACACAAAAGCCTGAAATAAATCCCTAATAAACTGTATTTTAGCCGACTTTAATAATTTAGTAGTAAATGATGTATGACGTCAAGGTTTGTTGAAATTCTAGGTGAATAAACAAGTCCAGCTTCTTTTGGAATTTGTGTGTTGGAATGTTAGGACTATATTGCTATTTCAGTATAAAGTGCAGGTTTAATGATGAGCATGAAAACCTGCCAAAAACCATTTAAATCATTTCTACCACAATGTGTTAAGCAGGATACAGTTTCTGAACACTAACACAACATGTGTCTCTGCAAGGAACTGTCTACAAACCTTCCAGGCCAAACAACTATGTTCTGTGCCAAATCTTTAAGAGCGAGTTGAGTTAAAGTTGATTTAAGGTCTGCAACACAGGCTTTTACCTCAGGTTTTGGAAAACAAAGCTTTTGCCTATTAATGAGTTTAACTTAGAATAATTTTACCAGAATCTATAGAAAGATTTGGTAAATGAAAGCAAAGTTAGAGAAACTTACTGTGAAGTTTTGTTGACAGTGTCCCATTCTACCTGACATGGTGTACACTATGAGCTTTAAAATCCTACCTAATCTTAGCTATAACCTAGAGAGGATCCTACTGTATCAGCTGAATTTCAAGAACTTTCTTCATCCAATAATCACTGGCTTGTACTGGCAAAGGGCAGAAATATGGCTAAATTCAGTTTGCAGTGATAGAATTATCATTACCTTCAGTTATTAGGTCATCATTGATTTCAGTCATAGCTGAAGCTTCCTAAGAAAAAACAAACAGAAAAAAAAAGCAAAAAAAAGTTGGATCAATCAATTTCAGAAAGTATCACAAATGCAAAATAGTTCTGTACTTCCAAACCATTTCCTCTTTCCACTACTACAAAATAGGCAGGGGCAGGGTTTTTTTTTGTGGGATGTTGTTGTTTATTAGTGGTTTGGGGGATTCTTTGTTTATTTGTTTATGTTTGGGGGTTAGTTGGTTGTTTAGAAAACTGTAGTATAGTTCAGCTTGAAAAGGACTTATGGAAGTTCTAACTGATAAACTGACTAATTCAGTTAAGACCTTACAGTAATTCTTTTATTTGCTTCCAGAAACATATCAAAAAAACAAAGAGGGAAAGCCTACACAATTATGCTGTTAAAACTGCTATTTGGCACACATTAACAAATAACAGTGTATAAATATCTAATTCCACAGATGCACTACTGAAGCCCTTCAAGATATGATGCCTGCTAATCTAACCTCCAAAGCTGAACACATGATTTCAGTTTTAGCACTTCTTAAGTCTTGCAAGATTCATACAACTTGATTTAAAAAAAAAAAAAATAAATTTACAAGTGTGTAGTATCTTTACCTCAAAAACAGCTGGAGCCATAACAGCATCTCCTAAAGAGCATTCCCCAACAGCTTGCATGCTATCATAGGGAGTATAGGAGCTGTAGTTGTAGTCACTGTAAGGATCATAATTCCACTGGGAGTAGTAGTTCTGATAATCTTGGTAATAATCGTTGTAGTTGTATGACTGGTACCGCTGGAATTCTGCTTTCAGTCTGAAATATGAGAGGTTATATACAGTTAGAGAACAAAAACTGTAAACCCACCATTGAAGTTAAACAATTTGCCACAATTTACAGACTTCCAAGTTTAAAAGGAAGCTTCTCTAAATAGTTGCCTAAGCAAGAGTTTTAAGTCACAGCACAGTATCTCACGCTTGTACAGAAGCAAATACTCTCACCTTCACCAATGCCAAAAGTAATTATTTCCATGGATTAACTCATTTATCTGTGATCAGTTTGAGTACTTTTAGTATCCATTTAGGCAAGCTGCTGATAAAAAATTATTTATTAAAACCAGAGATCTTTATCCAGCACCACTGATTTAAAGATGCTGAAAGTCTTAATTAGCCCTTGCATCTTTTGTTTGGTTAATACTAAATCTTGTTATTTCCAGAAACCAGGGGTAAAGTCAGTTTATCTGTTTTAGGGATGCATCTAATACTGCCTGCCCATTTAACATCTGCCCTCCATCTGCTCAATTTTTAGTCCATGGGCAGTTGACAAAGCATACCTGTCAGGAGAAGTCAGCATTGCCTTTATCCAGAATGAAGCCAAAGCAGCAGGAAAATGACAAACCTCATTGGTTCTTAAGACCAAAGGGCCAGCTGGTTAGTTCACACTGCTTTCCTTTTCCTAAGCCGATTTTTCTCAGGGACAACTTCACACACTAATGACAAGTATCACTGTACAAGTGTTGTCTGTACTAACACAGAGATACACTCCATGAAAAACACTCAGATAAACCAGCTACACATTCCAAAAAATCCCCTATGCTTAGGGATTTCTTCACTGATCAAGTGCAAGCAGACCTATGGTTGCAGAGTCCAATTTTTCTGTATCTCCACTTTGCTACAGGAAATTCAGATCAAGGCTATTTGCCAAGAAGACAAAGAGCTCAGAAATGGGATTTCCAATGGAAGTGACTTAGTGACAAACTACTCTGATGGCTAGATATTTTGATCCTAGCAGAGCACCATACTCAGCCATTCAGAAACACAGATTAGCGATATGTATTTCAATAGCCACATTTTTTCATTCCTGTGAAGCTACACATACATTCTAATAAAGATATTCCGTTGTATTACTACTGTAATAAACAACTATATAACGTCTCAAAGTCTTCTGCTTTCAACTTCTGTCCTATATTCAACTCTGTAGGAAAAAAAAGTCTGAAAATACTGCTGACACTTCTGGATAGCATATGTGAGGAAACCTGTTTCTTTGGGACCTCTTCTTGTAGTTTTTTTTTAAAGCAATTTAGTCAGAACAATACTGGACAGTGCTCTCTTAGATAAGAGCGCTGCTATTCCAAAGCAACAAGTTACACCTGCAGAATGATCCAGGTAAGAAGAAACAGAAGCTGTTATTTTTAGTCTTCCAACAGAACACACAAGCTAACCTCACAAATATATACTGAAAATTTTTATACAAAGTTCTATATCTGTCTGTATTCCAGATCAAAGTTAATCAAATTTCCTATCAAGACTCTAACTGAATTGCCTTAAATAACAGAGAGCTGAGCTGGCAGAGTAAAAAAACCCTCTCAAAACCAATCAATTTCATATTTCCTACTGCCCATATCACTTGGAAAGCGAAGAACAGTATTCTAAACAAACTGTTCGAGCAACACCTCCTTAGGCTTCTTCTTCCCCTCTATATTCTGTATTTTTCCACTGAAGAGTTCCTTCCTCTGCCAGCCTACTTTTAAACTAGCAACATGCTACCTTCGCCCAAACTAGGGGGAAAGGTCTAAAAGAAAAGCTTCCTAGCATAGAAACAAACACTTGTCATCCCTTCTACCTTCTTCAGTCCCAAACCTGAAAAATACAAATGCATTCAGCTTTACTAGTGTAAGAATTAATGCTGGTTATAACAACAGCTAAGCCCAAGTTAATACAATCTGGCTAGACTTGTTGGATTCCCCCAGAAGTCCAGAAAGAGGCTGATGAATCCAGGTAGCCCAAACATAATGCTTCTGTGATTTTGGTTTGATAGACTGCATCGTGTGTACAGCCATTAGAGCAAGGGCCACAGTCTTTACAAAGGCAGAGCTAAAAGAATCCAATTATTCAGAATTACTGTATCAATGCACAACTCATTTGTTACCTTTTAGAAATTCCTATGCTCAGCCGGATTCGTTTTCCCCCCAGACCTGGTGCATTCTGGCAGTCTTGCAGTGCCCTCATCTGATCACCTTGCTCACCAAATCTGACAAAGGCATACCCTCTACAATTTTCAAAAGGGAGAAAACAAATTCTAGTATTCATAACAGTTACAATGCTAATGACTTCAATTTCTGTCTTCATGAAAACAGAAAATAGTAGCTACTATAGCTTTTATTACCTAAGCAACCTCTCTGGCACGCACACATGCACAGAAGATGCTTTTACAGAATTAAAACCTTGGGCCAGAAGCAAAAAGCTTGTTGACAGCATTAAGATGCAACTTGCTGAAAGCCAGCTAAACATTAAATTTTCACTATGTAAGTAACCAGATTCCATATTTCTGCATTTACAGCAGTTAATTTATCGGTTATTATTAAACCACTCCTATCACTGTACAGCTCTAACATTCTTTTTAAATTTGCTTTCTCAGATTTCCTTTTTTTCAAGTTTCTTGAATTAGTCCATTACAGCCTGTGTTGTCTGAACAGCAAACTTGCTCATCCCTGCAAGACTCACCGCCTGGCCAGTATAACTTCAGTTAAGCTTGACTTACTAATATTGGAAGTTTGGTCTCCCAACCCCCTAAGATTTGCCAGGCCTTACACTTTTCTTCCACATGGAAAAAGGGAATTAGTTTGCCTTCAGTACCGCAGATGACTATGGAGACACATTGCTGTAGGTAAGCACAGCAGCACAAGCCCATGCAGAGTTCTCCCTTCTCCCACCATCTAACTTCATGTAGCTATTCATGCAGCTAAATTGAAGCTTATCACATTAACTGCTTAAACTAACCATAGTTTTAGAAATACAAGGATCTATACTCTTAAAAAAATAATGCCAGAGACTAATCTCTCTCTCTTCCTGCCTCTGAAGAAAATGCAGAAACAATTCAGATGCATGTTTTTATATATTACTTATAAAAGCAAGCATACTGACAGCATTAACACATTTTCACAGACATTACCTGGAATATCCCAGCAGGTCTGTTGCTATTTTGCAGTCAATACATGAGGGGTACCTCTTTAGGAAATAGTCATAAAGCTGGAAATCATCCACTTCTGGAGTAAGCTCCCCAACAAATATTGAATAATCTGGCCTTTAAAAAGGTAAAAGAGAACCATGGTCAAGTTTGAGACTAATGTAACTCATTGAAGTATTAAAGCATCCAATGTACAAGCAGGTAGTTATCACTGGACAAATACAGAGACAAAATGTAAGAGGGGTGTTAACTGCAAAACTCTGCTGAGCAAGGTACAGAAATGCAATGCCTTCACTCCAGCAAAAAGTTCTTTATTTCTCTGGGTCCATTCTACCATTTTCGTGAAATAAATGTTTTAACAAAGACCCATACTTATTTAAAAAAACCTTTAGAAGTTGGTTTAAAAAAGTAGTATTTGCTGTCCAAAGGGCAAGGCACCCAAGAACACCAAGAAAAACTACTGAGTTACAGCAGTGATTCAAAAGGGCTATGACTATTTTGCCACCTTTGCTTAAGTGATTATGGGAGAGAAACTAGAAAAAAAAAAAGCTCTATTCTTTTATTGACAACATAATTCCATAAGCAATCCTTAGAGCCTAAGCACTAGGTGTGCCACTTCAGGATTTTAAAAATAAGTGATGGCACTCACTAGCCATTATCAATTTAAATAGGTAAGAGGTGAGAGCTTTTCCTTCCTAAAGGTCTTTACCTGGTCGTGTTAGTACTACTAGGGACAAACTCTATTCTTCCTGGTTTTATTTTGTTCTTTTTCTTCCGTTTCTTCTGCGGTGTTCTCCACCAGCTGTATGCCTGGAGACATTCTCTTTTTTTCGCCATCAAGTCCTGTAAGGAGAAAAAAAATCACCTTTATAGTTTTTAGCCTCATTTACATTCCTCCCTCCCACTCCCCATCACCACAGGTGATTTCCCCATATTCACCTTGCCCTTGAAAGAAGCCTGGGGTCCCATTTCTCCCTCCGCCTCCCATGAGGGAAAGCAGCCTCTGGGGAAAACGCCTGGCAAAAATAACAGAGCCAAAGGATTGTATGAACAGCCATATTCCCCTGACTTGTCAAGCTGGCTAAAGGATTGACAGCTTCCTCTGGGAATTAGGGAAAAAGCAGACAGCCCTTTGATGCTGGCCAATCCTAAATGTTAATTAGCTTCAGGACTGGACTGTGTTCCTCTTGAGCTCCAGGACGCAAAAAAACCCTGCTGCAGCATAGTCTGAGTGTTGAAGAGGCAGGGGAATCGTCACTCTTCCCCAGAAGGGATCTCCACTGTCCCTATCTTCCCCTCACCTAGGAATTCTTCTTCTGTGAGATGCCTCTCCTCACTACCCAGCAGTGAGAGTGAGTCACTCTCCCAGGGCAGAACAACAAGAGGCCGATTAATGGAATGTAAGGAGAAAGCAGACCAGGAACAGACACTAGCTTGGCTGAGGGAAAAGATGAACCCAGACGCAAGGCCAGGAAGAGGCATAAAAAGTGCCTCTTGGGGAAGAAAAAAAAAAAATACAGAAAAAAAAAAAAGAAAAACTAAAACCAAGAACCACAGTTCAAAAAGGAAGTGAGTGGGGCAACTGCACAAAAAAAAAAGAGAGGAAACAACAGCCATATTAAGAAAGGTTGCCTCTCTCACTTAAGAGTCTGAAGAAGGACTTCCAAAAATAAGAATGACATTCCACAGCTTTTACTTACGCAGGCTTTAACGTTCTTCCTCTAGAACACCTCTACACGAGTCTTTATATAGAGAGTGTTATGTGCAAGGTCCTTCAGCAGAACTCGCACTCAATCCAAACTGAAAAACTTAACGTGATGCCCCCAATCTGCTTCAGTTGACACAATTAAGTGTCCAGAGGACAGCAACCAATTACCACATTGCCAGAAGAAGTCATAGGACTAAAAGAGCACCCAACTCAGAGCAAGCTAGCTATTTCAGCTTTACATTTACTAGGAATTCTGAGTATGGTTCTGGAATCCATTTAGGCACTTCAAGCCTGTATTTCTGACCACACGAGCTTACCTGGGTTGCCATGGTTCAAACTGTCTTCTGCCTTTCTCAAACAGTATGGCTGCACAGGTTCAGTTCACTTCTTCAGCTGAAAGAAGCGTGGGGGAGGAAAAAGATGAATTTTATCCCCTTATTTCACCTCATCACATGCTTTTGATGTCATTAATTCAGAATTTCAAAAATTACGTTCTGACTTGTCACTGCTAAAGCAATTGAGGTAAAAAGGATTTACGGCCAAAGGGATTATGATTAGAAGTAATCTTCACTGTCTTGAACTGCAATAGACACAAAGTCTTCCCACTGTCCAAAGTACTAGAAAATTACAGAGAACTTCTCAAGTCACCTATACCTTACGCTTAATTCTAAAATAACTACACATAACCACCTAGCACTTCAAAATACTCCAAAATAGTTAAAAACAAGGCAACAAGATAACTGCTTCAGCATGTTTCATACAAATCCCCAGGTTTCTTCCCCTTTTACCAAATTAAGGGTTGATTTACTTGTACCACAAACCATACAGCTGAAAGCAAGCAGGTACTTCCTATGTGCTAAAGAATAGGAGCACTAAAAGCAGGATGAGGGCACAGTACAGATAATCCTGATCTTTCTCTGCTCCTTTTCTTAGGACTATCTTCTCTTTTATCTTTTTCATATTCACATTTCACTCACTACCAGTGGGTTAGCCAACAAGTGACCTTTTACTGCTACCACTAAACCAGTGGACATGCTTCCCTGAAGAGATATGTATCTTTGTTCATTCAAATATCCTTTCTTCAATCTTTTCCCCCTAGTCATCCAACAGGTACAAGTCAGTGTAAAAGTCAAATTTCATTTGCAAAATATTCCACATTTATTTCCACACACAGCTGTTCATTCACCATCACTCATTTTTAATATCTGGTGTTGCTTCTTCTATGCAGAGACTTGATTGCTGAAGCTCCAATTTCTATTTCCACGCAAGAATTTAAGTAATGTTTTATATCCTGGCTGATCAAATCCACATTCACATAATGCAATGATCACAAAGTCCATAATGCCTTAAAGGCTTGCTCACAGAGGGGTGCAGTTCAGAGCACTGTTTCTGAAAATGGATTAGGTTATCCTGACATAAGGTAGCCATAAACCATAATTAGACCATCCATGCATGGTGCTGTTCAGAATACCTATGGACTTTACCCCATGGCCATTCTGGAGGCAACAAAACAGCCAAGTACAAACATGCCCTTAAAATACAGGCTAGTACTAGTCAGGTTAGCATATGGTAAACTGAGCATATGCTTACTAAGTGTCCATTATAAAGAATTAACAGAACCAACGTCTTTCTGCTAAAGGTGGTCATTATTACTACAAGTGTGCACATAACAGTGTTCCCTCTAACTCAAACATTACTTTTCAGTAAGAGGAACTATGAATTCCCCCACCCTCTAACACTGAAATACTAACTTCTGAAACTCACAGCTGTGCAGCAGCTCTATTTAAACGTACCGCTTTTCACTTCTGCGGCTCTAACAGGAGACTGGCACGAACGACAAAGTAACCTCGTTGCAAGAGACGATCAGGAGGCAATCGATGCTTCTCGATCAACACCAACTGCTGTGCAAAACGGTTTTCCTACTTTCCCCCCGTCCGACCTTAACTGCCGCCTCTTCGTCTTTTCACTAGGAAACAAAAGCAATTTAAAAGCCGTTAAAACAGCACGTATAAACCTAATGTTTTTTTTAACTTTTGCCTTAACCGTGGCTAGCTTTCATTTAGGCAGTGGGGCAGCAGAATTCTAACGCATCCTCAACTGGATCACCCACACACGTCATAGCGGCTTTTTAGTTTATTCCGCCGCCTTTTTTTTTGAGAAAAAAAAAANAAAAGGGTGGGCGATGCTATTCGCGGGCAGACCGGATACGAACAGAGGTGACAAAGCCGCCCCCTCGCTCCGGCGGCGATTTCGCTCCCACGAGGCGCTGGGTGAGGGCGGAGGAAGCCGCGAGAGCCCCCGGGGCCGGCGCGGTGACCCCGGCGGGGCCCAGGCCCGAGCAGTGACGCATTTCTCTAAGAGAACCACCCGGGCACGCCGGGAACAGCCTGGCCACAAGTGCGCCCCGCCCGGCCGCGCTGCCTGCGATAAGAGATTATTATTATTAAAATTAAAGAATAATTTTTTAAAAATAATATAAAGCCGCAGGATGGAATAAAAACAAAAGCCGGCGGGCGCAGCGCTGCGGAGACGGGGGGGNGGCCCCCCCCCACCCCGCGCGGGCTGCCCCGCGCGCCGCCTGACCCGCCGCCCACCCCGCGCCGTTCCCGCCCCGCCATTCCCGCTCCCTCAGGAGCGATCCCCTCACACCGGGAAAGGAGGGCGAATCCCGCGGGTGCGCGGCCGGAGAGGAGCGTGGCGGGGCAAGCAGAGCGCAGGGCGAGCGGGCGGAAGCGGCAGCGGGAAGCCCCCTCCCAGAATGGAG
>VWZG01004531.1:553283-586895 GCA_013396735.1 Grallaria varia
GGGGGTGAAATCATGGAAAGAGTAGCCTGGGATCACAGAGTGGTTTGCGTTGGAAGGGAGGTTTAAGGATTGTAAAGCTCCAGGCCGCCCTACAGCGGGAAGGCACAGCTCCCGCTAGGCCGGGTTAGTGCTCAGAGCCCCAGCACAGCCTGGGCGGGGACACGTCCGGGGGAACAGGGAAGAAACGTAGGGAGGAAATGTGGGGAAGAAGAGGGGGTTAGAGGAGAAAGTGTGAGGGGAAACGTGGGTGGAATATGACGGGAAATGTGAGGCGAAATGGGGAATATGGAGGGAAGACGGAGAGGAAATGTGAGGGGAAAAGGGGAAGATGGAGAGAAAATGAGAGGGGAAGATTGAGGGGAAACATGGGAATATGGAGGGGAAATGGGAGGGAATCATGAGGGGAAATGTGAGGGGAAACGGGGGGGAATATGGAGAGGAAATGTGAGGGGAAACGGGAAATACGGAGAAGAAATATGAGGGGAAACACGGAGAGGAAATATGAGGGGAAACAGGGGGGAATATGATGGGGAATTGTAAGGGGAAATAGGGGGGAACATGGAGAGGAAATGGCCGCCCCCATTCCCCAGCACTCACCGTCTCGCCTCTCCGCGGCCACCGGCCCGGTCGCCGCCGGGGCTCTTAAAGCTCGATCCAGGGGCGGGGCTCGGCCCTCTCGCCGCCCCGAAGGGCTCCCGGGAGCGGCGGGGCCCGCGGGAAGCCCTGCGGGTTCGGGTGGGATTCGCTGCAGGGCCGCTGCTCCCCACGCGGGGCTGAGGGTGGAGGGATGCGCAGGGGATGGGTGGGATGCGGGATGGGGCCAGGTGGAAGGCGTGTCTCCAGCCTGCCGTGGTGGGAAACGAGAGGATCCGCCTTCTCCGTGGCCGTGAGATTTGTCTCTGTGCAGACGCTTTTTCACTGACGGCTTCGTCTAAGCCCAGCGCTGATTACAAGGGGCGGCTTGCACGCTTAAATCTTCAGGACTAATCTCCTAACAGCACATTAACTCAGTAAGATCCCATTATGCTTATAGCTGAGTATAATTCCTCAGGCCACACCTCGAGTGCTGTGTCCAGCTCTGGGCCTCTCAGTTCAGGAAAAACACTGAAGTGCTGGAGCATATCCCCAGATGGGAAGTGGAGCTGGGGAAGGGTCTGGAGCATGAGTCTGATCCTGAGCAGCTGAGGGAGCTGGGGCTGTTTAACCTGGAGAAAAGGATGCTCAGGGGTGACCTTATCACTCTCTACAACTCCCTGGAAGGATGTTGTAGGCTGGTGGGGGTCCAGCCTTTACTCGCAGGCAATAAGCAACCGGACAAGAGGACACAGTCTTAAAATGTGCCAGGGAAAGTTTAGGTTGGACATAAGGGAGAATTTCTTCACAGGAGAGTTGATTAGACATTGGAATGGATTGCCAGAGAGGTGGTAGAGTCACCATCCCTGGAGGTGTTTAAAGAAAGACTGGACGTGGCACTTGGTGCCATGATGTACATACATTGGACTTTATGATCTCAGAGGCCTTTCCAACCTAATCAATTCTCTGATTCTGATTTTCACACATACACTTTTTCAGGTTTTTCTTTTAAAAAGTAAAATTACAGGACAGTAAAGTAGAAGCTTACTATGGTAAGCTTCATAAAAATGTGTTTGTTTTGCATTTCATTTACAGCCCTGGACAATCGTCCCTGATTTTACACATCATGCCCACTCTGCCTCGTTGTCAGCGGTAGCAGTGAATAACAGATACGTGGTCACTGGGAGCAGAGATGAGACAATCCAAATCTATGACATGAAAAAGAAGATAGAACATGGAGCGCTGCTACAGCACAATGGTAAGGGAGCATTTCTTTGTAAAAAAGCACTGATGATATAAAATTGTAGCTGAAAAGCTGGTCCTTGTCAGAAGAAAACTGATGCTTTTTTTTAATAAGACTTTAACAGTGATGGTGTTGCAGCCATGGTGGTCTGATGATACAAACAAGGTAAGCTTTGGGGCATAAAAGTCAAAAAATTATTTTGGATATTAGCCCAAAATAGAGCTTCTTCTTCCAACTATTTTTAGTTTTAACTGTTTAAGAAGTTAGGGCTTATGTGCCGTTTTTCTTCTATCAAGAGACTTACGTGTGTGAGAGCAGGCTGCTGCTGCCAGATGAGTTAATGTGGTACGTTTCCCATTGTGTTCCAACTGTAAAAGTACATCATAGAATCATGGAACAGTTTGGGTGGGAAGGGACTTTTTAAAAGTCTTCTAGTCCAACCCCCCTGCATTGAGCAGGGACACTTCAACCACGTCTGGTTATTCAGAGCTCTGTTCAACTTGGCGCTGAATGTTTCCAGGGATGGAGCATTGACCACCTCTCTGTGAAAAGTTTCAGTGTATCACTGCCCTCCATGTAAAAGCACTTCTTCCTTATATCTAATCTGAACTGACCCTCTTCAATTTAAAACTGTTAACTCCTTGTCCTATCACAACAGGCCCTGCTAAAAAGTTTATCTCTGTTTTTCTTACAAGCCCCCTTCAAGTACTGGAAGACCACCATGAGGTCTTCCTGCAGCCTTCCCTTCTCCCAGCTGAACAATCCCAATTCTCTCTGCCTGTCCCCACAGGAGAGGTGTTCCATCTCTCTAGTCATCCTCATTGCCCTCCTTTGGACTTGCTCCAAGAGGTCCACATCCTTCTTATGTTTATCATAACCCCTGTATGCTAAATCTGGTGCTTATGTTATGCAGTATGTGTAGTAAATTCAGTGTGTGTCAGGAGCAGGGCTTTGACATGGGAGCATTCCTTATCACGGATAGAAGCCCTGTGTCATCCGTGCCACGGTGTTTGAGTATTGCTGTGTCAGAGAAAAGACTTACTGGAGTTCAGACATGTATGGCTAAAGGGTGGCTCCTGAAGCACATCAGGGATTGACTATAACAAGAAAGTTTGAGGGTTTTGTGAAGAAATACCTAGGAAATAATTTAGATTTTCCCATTGGTAATAGGTGGGATGTTTTGATGGAAGATGCTTTTCTGTTAATTCATATGTTCTCTGCACAATAACTGTTTCCTGTGTACAACACTTAGTAGCTCTGGTTTGCATTTCTAGGCACAATAACTTGTTTGGAGTTCTATGGGACTGCACATCTATTGAGTGGGGCTGAAGATGGACTCATTTGCATCTGGAACACAAAGAGATGGGAATGTCTGAAATCCATTAAGGCACATAAGTAAGTTTCTTAAATCTGCATATTCACGTACATTTTCATGTTTATTTTCCATGTAAATAATACATGTGGCTCTCCTGTTTTTTGTCAGGGGGCACGTGACATCTCTATCTATTCATCCTTCTGGGAAATTAGCTTTGTCAGTTGGAACAGATAAAACATTAAGGTGAGTGAAAACTGATAAAGGAATGCAGAGAATCACAAATCAGTAAGTCTTAGTACGGTATTTAAGTAACAATTCCATGTTGAGATTAGACTGTGAAAAACTGATACAACATTGTTGTCATCAAATGTTTCAAAGATCCATTGGTTTGTCTGTTGAAGTTCTAGGTACCAGCAATATTTGAAAGTCTTTTAAGAATAGTTCCTGCTGTTCATACCTTCTTCTTGTGAACTCTGACTCTTTACAAGTCGCTTGTAGTTGTATAAATATGTTTGCATTTTGGAACACAATTTGCTTAACCTTCTGGAAACTGTCAGGTTTTGTTTAGTGTGAGAAAAGTAATTTTTCGCTTAGAGTGTGTCCATGTTGCTGTAGATACGTCTTTTAAAGATACAAAATTCTGTTTTACGAGCACAAACTTACTGGGCTCTTTGGAGCTCTGTATTGCGAATGGTGGCTTAGAAAATAAATAACACAAGTTCAGCCTTATACTCTATAAGCAATATATGAACTCATCATTTTCTCTTGCATTAAGAAGGCAGAAAAATGCAAAGAGATGCTTAAAAGATTCCTTTGGGTGCCTCATGTCAGCAGATCAGACTTCAGCTTCACTGTGCTGTTTTTAACCGGAACGTACATTATTGGTTGTTGTCTTTCAGAACTTGGAATCTTGTTGAAGGACGATCAGCCTTCATCAAAAACCTGAAACAAAGTGAGTTTATTAGTCTAAATTCACTAAATAAGTGGAATTAGATTTATTTTTTGTGTAAAGAAAAGATGATTGAATTAATCAACAAGTCAGTTAATTGCAAAGAATTTTCACAATGTCTTCTGTTATACATGGAGGCAAGCATATGTAAGTTTATGTCCTTAGTAATAACAGGAAAACATAGTATCACTAAAGTAAGTCCTTTTTTTTTCCTGTGAAATTTGAGGTCAGGACATTTAAATAAATGTGTTTTGGTTTGTTTTTCTTTACACGGTTCTGATAATCAGAAAAAACCATCTAAGAGCATAGCTTTACTTATTTATTCTAGGTTATTTAATTTTTCACTGAATATTTTCTCAGATCCAGGTAGAAAACAGTAGCAGTTCGTAAAAATCTGTACTTTTAGATTCTCGTGCAATATAGAGTGCAAAAGGTCAGTGTCTATGTTTATACAAATGTCTCAATGTGTACAGATGCACACATCATTAAATGGTCCCCCGATGGAGAGAGGTATGTGACCGTGATAGCAAACAAAGTGGATATCTACAGACTGGACACAGCTTCAATCACTGGCACCATCACAACAGAGAGGAGAATTTCTTCACTGAGATTTATTACAGTAAGTACAAAAAAGGAAAGGTGTTGGGGAAATTAACTGGTTTGAAACACGTTAAATTAATCCCACATGCATTTCTTTTTTCCCATTCCAAGGATTCCATCCTTGCAATAGCTGGAGATGATGAGCTTATAAGGTTCTACAGCTGTGACTCTCTAAAATGCCTGTGTGAATTTAAGGCTCATGAAAACAGGTATTCTATATTTGTTTACTAGTTAGATAGTTATGGAAATACTGAGTCCTCTGTAAAATTCCATGGCTTGTAATGCACAGCATGTGTTACTACTGATTTTGTTTTAGTATAGACAGTGAACTTATTTATGTGTGAAATTTCAAATTGGACAGACTTGTTTGCTTTTAGTATGAGCACCAGTCCTGTGCTGTCCATGCATGTTACAAAAACAACTGGGTATACAATTAGAAAGTTTATGTGTGAGTGACTGTGTATTTAACCGGTCTTCACTGATTCTGACTCTTTAGAATGCTTTAAAGAAAAGTTTTATTCAGTTCAAATGGGAGGGTAACCACATATTTTCTATTGTTGTTGAGTACCAAATACTTATCCCAACTTAAATAATGTGTTAAATAATGTATGTTTTAAAGTGTCAAAGAGTTCTGAATTGAATCCTAACAAGCCTGGCAAAGGCAAATGTTCCTAATATAAATGACAGCACTCAAACCAGATCACTGTTACAAGTTCCTGCCTGTCACGCAGTTCTGTTCAAACTGATTTTTTAAACTGTTGCCTATTTGTCTTTAATTTTTGTCTGCTTTCTGTTCTGAACTGCCATGCTATTAAATAAAAACATACTACTTTTCACAGAATAAAAGATATTTATACTTTTGAAAGAGAAGGACAACGTCTTATGGTTACTGCATCCAGTGATGGTTACATTAAAATGTGGAATCTGGACCTTGATAAGGTTAGTCTATTAAACTGCTTGTTACATGTATGAAAAATATCAGACAACCAAAGTTGCAGACTGCTCTGTTATAAAGATTAGCTTTAAATCACTGAGGAAGTTCTACTTGAAATCTGGATGTACTTGTATTTCCTGCATTTTCAAACAGTTCAGAGCAGCACAGTTCAACAAGAAATCATGTCTTATCTTCAGTGTTTACCATGTTTATTGTTTGCTCTTAAAATCAGAAATAACTTTTTTTTTAAATTTAATGCCTAATAGTGAAGGATCTACTATATTTCACTCTTAAGTACCTTGGATAGTTCAAATAATTATTTCTTAGCATTTATACATTTCGTATCTGAATTTGCCCGTTTTAATTTCACTCCCTCTGATGATTTTATACTTCTAAGTGCAGTAGTAAAATTGCTCTTTTCCCTTCACCTCAAATTCCTGTTCCCCTTGTTTCTGTTCCCCATAATTGACATAGTGACCAGGGAAATCTTCACCTTTCTCTGTAACACTATTTATTTTGACCAAATCTGTGATTTGCTTTCCGTGCAGGCAAAGTTTTGTATGACTGTGTGGGCTGCTCTGTCCAGCTCTGTGAGGTACAATATCCTAATACAGTAGTTTCTGATGGGTTGATGTTTGTGACACTTTATCCCCATGTCTGTACTAGGATATTTGCTCAAGTATTCCCAGAGTTGAGTGATACAATTGCCTAACAATGAAGTGGAAGGCAGGCAGTAAGATACCTTCTCACTTCAAATACTTCAGTAGATTTAAACAGAAATAAAATAATGTTTAAATATTTTTTTATGGTTTCTTCAGATTAAAGATGTGCCATCTTTGCTGTGTGAAGTCAATACCAAAGCTAGGCTGACATGTCTTGCAGTATGGCTTGATCAAGCTTCAGAAATGAAGGAAAACTCTGACAAAGCTGCAGCATCGTCTCAAGGTAACAGAACAGACAGTGAAAAGGAATATACCAAGTGGGAGATTCCTACCATATGCATTGGGAAAAGTGTTGGTATTTTGAAGAACTGGGGAGGTGACACTGGCAAATGATACAGATATACTTAATAATCTGATAGTGTCTCTAGCCTGTATGTTATGTTGGAAGACATAAGCGTCTTTTCCCTTTTATTAAAGTTTTCTTTCTCTTTACTGAGGAAGCCACTGTGAAGCTTTTGAGACAGATAAGAAAATAAACAGTTTGATAGAACTGCGTGTCTTGTTTTCCTATAAGTAAAATTAGGTCCAAGGTCATAGTTGGGAAAACTTACGAAGTCTGGCTTGGTTTTGTTTGGATTTTGTGATGTTGTTTTCCTGTATTGTTATCATTTACATCCTTGATCTTAATTTCACAGGCAAAACTAGCATAAATGGCACTTTCCACTGTAAAATAAAAACCTATTTATAACCCTGTTTTTTTAGATGAGATACAAATAAGTCTCTGTGCCATTTAGACTACAAAAACAGGACATAAAGATCAGTGTGAATAAATGTCTTGCTTTCTTTCAGCAAAAGAAGATGAAAAGTCACCAATAGTCAGGAAAAAGAAAGCTTCTTGGACTGATTCAAGTGAAAACACAGGAAAAAAAAAGAGAAAAATTATTCCAGAGAAACAGAAATTGGATAGTCCATTGCAAAAGAAGAAAAAGAAACGGAATAGCTCAGCATGAAGACAGCTACTTTCTCTCCTGTATAAAAGTAAATGCAATGTTTGTATTTTTTTATTAACAGTACCATACAGTTTTTAACTGGCTCTGAAAAAGCCAGCTAAAATAATGGAAATAGCTGCATCTGTCTCAGATACATTTTTGTCTTAAATGTATATTAAAAACAGTTTTACATTTTGGTGTTAAAAAAGTTACTTTGTTCATTTGACTCAAAATATGATCTGCCTTTGTCCTGCATCACTTTTCCTACTGTAAGATGGAACATGTTAAAACTACTTAAAATGTTATGATCACATTCCATTCATACATTCATAGAACACCTTGTTTTCTAGTTCTTGACATGGACTTACACATGGAGTTTATCAGCAAAATGTTTGACTTTTTAAGGCTTTGCACCCATGGTTTGCATGATTGAAACATTTTGCTTAGAATATGATACATATTTTTAGGTGAAAGATTTTATATCAACACAGTTTTACCTTTTCTTAGCCCTTCTAACTGTATTTTTTCAAGTCCTTGATCTGAGCCATATTGTTAGAAAATAATTAGATAACGTTTGAAATGTTACCATGCTGATAAAATGTCACCTATCTGTTTTGTTTGCACTAAAAGTGAATTCCTGACCTTCTCAGTCAGTGGGAACAGAATTTTATCCTAAGCCTTATTACAAATACACAGTGGGAAAAACAAAGTTGAGCTGGAGAGAACAAGGTCAAATAGATGTACTAAATGTTTCCTTTATTTTAAAGCGTACGGCATGTAAGTTACTATTTCTTCAGTATTCTCATGGAAGTGGGTGTCTGTATTTACCTTCTGTAACTGTTTTTCTTATATAGATAAATGATCGTAGCCCCTTCTTTGGATATTCAATATAGTTGATTTATGTGAGCTTAATTTAATTGAATATTAAAGGTATTTAGTTTGAGCTTACACAGATTTTCATTTTATTGATACTCTAAATTTAGTTTGTGTCCACAAACACAGGCAAAAAATGTAGGACTTTAAAGTGTTTGTAGACTTGACAGAAAGATACCAAAACAGATTTTTAATTCATAAAGCCCCTACGGTAAATATAGGACTTACAAAGTATAAGCATAAGTAAGAGAATTGTGTAAAGTGCTTTCACTTGTAAAATGTTATGTCTTTTTGATAGTGCTTATCTTATGTCCTTGACAAAATGGCTGCCACTAGTAAGCCAGTTTTTATTGTTTGAATTTTTAAGTACATGAGCTCATGGCCACAGACATCACAATTGCAGAAGCAAGCTTACATAAGCATCAGGAAAAATCCAGTCTGCATGTAATTTTAAAAATTAAAAAGCATGAATTCCACAGAATTTTGCTTCTGAAGTCTAGACTTACACAGAAATATTAGACAGTTATAAAAATCCAAACTCCCTGTGTAGTAACAAATAATTATGCATCTCATGAAACTCAGAACAATTTGAGAACTGGAGATTGTGGAGAACAGTCCTAACAGCTTTTAAAGTGAAGTATAGAAACAATCCTTAGGGGTGAACTCATTTTTCCTATACCTTGAGTGAATGCTCTGCTACTAACTAGTACTTGGTAATGTTTTGTTGTTGTCATTTTCCTGTGTTCATCTTCCTTTTCAGCACATTTTCCATTCTAGTTTTCAGGGAACTGCTTAGAATGGTAGAGAGGAGGCAGCAGTGCAGAGAGAGATGTCAGGAGTGAGAAACCTATCCCTGTCAGAAAGGGTGGGCATGCATGGCGCTGCTGCCATAGCTGCGAGAAACAGCCCAGGAATCAGCATCTGAGGTGAACCCCAGGTGAGTTTAACAGCTCCAGCAGCTGTGGATTTCTTCCAATTTTCCTGCTTCCTCCTCTTGGGGAACCCCTGTCGTGGATTACAAAGCAGAGCCCAGTGAAGCTTGAACCTCATAGCTATCCCACAGCTTGAATTGCAAAGGGAACCCCAGACAGTGTAGTTTAGATATGTGTCGGGGGTGGCACTTTCCAGGGAGAGAGGCGGTTTCTATTTAAACCACTTATGCCAACAAAGGAATTAAACTGCTCCCCCATTTCTGAACATTGGTCTAATTCATAAAGTTGGGGAAATTTGAAATGCAGCTGAAGAAAGCTGCATTTCGCAGAAAGTACAGACCTTTCATGTTTTGTGTCTTATGACAGAGAAACAAGCTCCTCAGCTCGGGGTCCTGGCTAGAGGAATGTGTTTTCTTTCCATTTGGTTAAATGTCCATGGGAGGTAAGTGCATGGACAACTGGAATAAATCACACAGCACCACTTACATGAAGAAAGCCAGTTTCAGCACTTGGAAAAGAGAAAGAGTTTGTACACAGTTATAAACATCTCCACATTTTTTCCAGATTAAAAGAAACACAAAACATTTTCAAGATGTTTTCCATCTCCCACTGTTGCATAACGTCTACAGCAGAAGTCTCCTTCTCTTGTTGCACTAGCTTGCATTTTAAAGGTTATGGAAATCCTCTGTATCCTCTGTAAAAGAGCTATACTTGAATTCCTGATCAAAGCCTGTAGGCTGCCCGGAATTGTGGCTCATGCCAAGGCAAAACCCGACCCCAAATTCTCAGCCGTACCAAGCACCTCCTCCGCAACCCCGGGCTGTGGGGCGCATCCCACCCTGCCTCTTGGGTAGGCTTTCAGTTGGCTCGTTTGTATGTTTGGGGTTTTTTTTCCTCTTCTCCCAGAAGTGCCGGAAAAGGGAAGCTTTGGGCGGTGCGTGGCTCCTTCGCCTCCCCTTCCGCCGCCTGCCCCGCCCCGGATCGCTGCGGAGCGGCACCGCCGGGTGAGACCCCCAACATCCCTGCCACCCCCAGCGCTGCCCTCTCCTGGGCTCGGTTCAGGGCTTAGGCTCTAGGCTCGTGGAAAACCCTGCCATGGCAAAATGTTGTGGGGTTTTTTTGTATTTTCTTTAATTTATTTCCCCTATAAAAAGTTAAGAGGTGCTGTTTCTCACCCCAGTTTTCTGTCCCAGGTTTCGGCATGGCAGTGGACTGGCTCGGCTTTGGCTACGCCGCCCTGGTGACATCAGGAGGGCTCATTGGCTATGCGAAAGCAGGTATGGTGCTGAAAGGTGCTTCCATCTCCCACCCACCCCTCCCGCCGCCCAATTACTTGGGGTGAGCCGGGCGGCTTTTCCCGCAAGGCTCCTTGCTCGAAGTTCGCAGATGTAAAGCTTATCATTTTGTGCCATGTGCTGATAACTTGCTGGTGTTGGGGCGTGGTGGGTTTGGGGTTGAGCTGGTGCTCTGGGCAGATAAGCCCACAATCTGCTTTCTGGTGGATGCTGATATCCCACTTCTGTATTAGGCTGCTTGAGTGAGCTGACATGAGTTTGCTTCAGAAAGGCTTTTCCCCTGCTGTTTAAAATACAAGCATGCTATAAGTGTTCTGTATCTTCAAATGACATAAATCACTATTTTTCCCCCCTTAGAGATTTATTCCCATTTTAATCTTTGATGATAACAGTATCCTGCAAGCTGCAGAGAGTTTTCAGAAGGATCCTTTTTCCAAGTAGAGCTGAAAAATGTAAATCAGTCCTTAAACTTGTTCCTTTTCTGGGCTCTGCATCATAAGCTTACCCTCTGACCTACTGCTTTCATTTCCTGGCTTCTTCCTGCGTTAGCCCTTCTCCAGGCAGAACTGTGGATTAATTCCTGCAACGCTGTCACTTTCAGCTTTGAAAATCCCTAAGCCATCTTAGTTTTTATGATAGGAAGGGGCATTTCTGAAGTCAGTAAGAATCTTACCAGTGCATTTTACTACATAGATGCTAGTGCCTGTTCCAGCCTGTTTTCTATTGGCTTGATTTATCCTTTGGATTGTGATTGGAGTTTAGGACAGGAGGGGCAATACTGAGAACTTAAGCTACGCATTGCATCTGTATTTCTCCGAGGCCATTATGAAATGGGAGGAGTCTTTCTTGTTCTCTGGTCCCAGGTGGGAGGACATGGTCATGCTGAGGCAAGGGAATCCAGGTCACAGGATTTTTGAAGAAGGAGCAGAAACTCTTATGGTGACTTCCAGAGAGAAAAAAAGACATTAAAAAAAGAGCTATTGTATCCTTACTAATAACTTGGAGAAACCAAAAGAAAATGGAACTTTCATCCATAGACCTAAGTTGAAGATCTGATCTGTTCTTCTACGACCATGTCTATTTCCTCACACAGACAGTGGACAGCAGTAGGTGCCTTGGGAAGAGTATGAGAACAGGGCAATCAAAGAGAGAGTGATTGATTGATTGATTGATTGATTGACAGATTTTCTGTCTTCATTTATTAAGTTCTCTGGGTCGTCATGTCTTATGCAAGACTGTTTGAACTGTTTTCTGGTGCAGATCAACATGGTCTCAATATCTTAAAAGAAAAAAAGCCCTTTATTCTTCTTTATAACAATGACTAATGAATACCTATCTTTTTGTGTGTGTGTTATTGTTGGTATTCTACAAAACAGATAAACTGATGAGCAAGTTCGGTTTTAAGTTGCTAATAAATGCATTATCTTTTACTTATTCAGGTAGTGTTCCATCACTAGCTGCTGGCCTTTTCTTTGGGGGTTTGGCTGGACTGGGTGCTTATCAGCTCTCGCAGAATCCAAATAATATTTGGCTTTCTCTGAGTAAGTAATTTAAAATTTTACTTGGAAGGGATTATATTTACCCTAAAACAACTGGATATTTAAAATGAGTTCCTAAAAGTCTTTGCAGAAGAATTGCATGGATGGTGTTAGATATCTAGTTTCAATCCAGCATGTGGGGAGGTGGGATTCCCCTGCAGACTGCCTGTACCACCAGCAGGTTATTTTATTACCACCGAAAATGGAAAAGATTGTGATTGCTTTGTGTTTATCTATGACAAAGATGTGGAATGACAGAAGTGCTGCATGCCTGGGGGGATTTAACAGAAAAGCAAGCTTCAGTAATGCAGTTTATTCTTCCTTCTGCTCAGAACCGGAGCTTCCCTTCTTCCTGGTTTGAGAAGCTGATTGTGCACAGTTACTGCTTAGTCAGTGTTCGAAGAGCTGCCACTGACTGTAGCATTTTTCACTGAAGCAGTGATGTAGCATCTGGCTCTTTGATATATGAAAGTTGAAGTGAAAGGGGAAGGCCTAGCATTTCTGTCCACCAGTTTTGTTTACGGTCCACTTCCACCTCTACTGGACAGGCCAAAAGCTGTGCATGGTCAAGCCTAAATAACTGGAATAAACTGTAAATACAGCAAGCTTAAGAAGGCTGTTTTCCCAAATGTCAGACCCAGTCAGATACATTTCTGTAACTCAGAAGCTCATGGAGTCTTTTCTGCTGAAGCTTTTGGAGAAGTTGTGTTCTCCTGCTGCTTTAGACAAAGCGACACTGTGTAGTATTCAGTTTTTATTTGAGATCCGGTGTTCCAGGGACTGTGCCCTTTCTGCTCTGCTGGCTCAGCGAAACTCCCTGGCTCCTGTCTCTGTCAGGTGGTCAGGGACAAGAGCTTTAACCCTCCTCTTAGAGGAAGGAGGTGCAGGACTGAGATGGATTGGTGATGCTTAGCACTTTCATAACACACTTCCCTGTTGAAGTCTTTGGAAAACATGAATTAGTTAATTCTCTGAACATTACAAGTTAGACATGAAAATGCTCTCTCGCTTTTGTGAGAAGTGGGGGAATTACATGCACAGTTTTAGTGATTTACCTGTGCATGGGGAAGGAGTGAGTTCCAGAGCAGTGTAGCATAAATTATTTCCAGCCTCAAAAAGAGCACATTTTGAAAAAGAAATTTGAGTATTTGCAGAACCATATGGAGTGTAGTCTGCTAGAACTCGATGCAGAATACTTTTTACATACTGAGGTGTTAGGATTGAACAACAATTAACACTGAGGCATTCCAGAAATTGCACAATTTATTGACTCTCTTGGTCCATCAAGTGAAATAACCCTGTTTTACTTTTTACTTGATGCTACTACTTTTTGCTGTTCTGATAGTTTTTAATTCTGTTTAATTCTGTTATGTCTCTTGCACATACACATCTGCTGACTGGTCTGTGCAATCTCTCATTTAAGTTACATCTGGAGCACTGTCTGCCATCATGGGAACAAGATTTTACAACTCCAGAAAATTCATGCCTGTGGGGCTAATTGCTGGTGTCAGGTACAACACAATATACCTTTTTTAACCTCCTGTGTGTCGTTTCTTATTTTCTTAATTAAACTGAAATGGAGTGAATCGTATTTTGTGTGTCCTTTTTGTTTCCGTGCAGCAGTTCCATGGGAAGTATTTGAAAATTAATCAACAAATTGTGGTTATTATTGTTTAATTATGTGTTTTTCCCCCCTTACGCAGTTTGCTAATGGTTGGAAGATTAGCACTGAAGATGTTGGAAAAGCCCCAGGAGAAGTAACTGATCGTTTTACAGCTGAGTTTTTGGATAAAGGCATAAATTCAGAAGGAAGTTGTATAAATTCAGAAGGAAGAAGATGGAACTATTTTCTATATCAAGACATTTTTCCCCATTTTTACATAAGGGGAAGTAGAATGATGAGGCAGATAGGTTATATACAAGGTACCATTTGTTTCAATGATAAGGTAGAGCTGTTTGTGTATAGAGAGAAACAGGGCCTGGGTTTGATTTTTCCAGACATGAATCATTGTATTTTAACACTTCCAGGTTTTATATTCCAAAATAACTGCTGACATATATGAAGCAGAAAGAACGTCTAATTAAGAAAATATCCACAAAGAGGCACCAGAAGTAATTGGCTGAATATAAGTGTGTTGGAAACCTTTTCTACTCAGTATTATAGCATGCTTTACCTGTTGCATTCTTAGTTGATACACTGAGTCCATGTAACACCAAACAGATCTTACATTTTTATTGTGAAATGATGCTAAAATGTTGCTTTTCTACAAGTAAAATCTATTACAAACCTTTATTTAGCATGTTTCTGTATAATTTCTGTGTTTTGGGTATAGGGGCTATTTTTTTCACTTTGTTTTCTTCTCAGTGGAAGTCTTTGCCATGAACTGTTTGTATCCACATGGTCTCTTCCAATGATTTTTAAAAATCGCTTTATTTAGATGGGGCAAAAGATTAAATTAGGGGCCTTCATTAACACTGCATTAAAGCAGTTCTTGGAAAGGAACTTACTCGGTGGATTAATTAAGCAAGATCTGTGCTAGGCTAAATGAACAGTTGAGTGTGATCTAGACGAATAGCTTAACACTGTAATTCTGATTTTACAGGCTTGCTTGACAACAGAATGTATAGCATTTTATTTGTATCTCTTGGGCCAGTGGCTAAGCCTCTTCCAATCTGTCTCTACTAGGAAACCTTGGAGTCAGGAGGGTTCCTGGTCCTGCTGTGGTGCGTGAGAACTGAGTACAGACTTTTTAATAAGGTGCAGTAACAGGAAACTGGTTTTACAGTTCACAGACTGGGCCGCCAGAGTTCAACACTCGTGAGTTTAATTGTGCCTCCAGAACTTATGTACATTATAGAAATGAGAGAAGAAGACAGGGTTCTCAAATCCTTATTTCCAGGGTGAAGAGCCAGGCCCTCTGTTGCACATCCACATGCCTTGTAGACGCTGGGTGGCAAGAGGAAATGGCAGGTGTTTCACTCTTCTCTTGGGGGGCTTATAAAGTTCCTGAGACCTCTGGGGAAAAGGAGCAACTATTTTTTCAGTCTTCCTTTAAATCTAAATAGTAACTGGCAAAAATACAGGAACATCCTGAAGCTGAGAGTTGGAACCCAGATTCCTCTCTGCCTCGGGGGACGATCCAGTGGGACAACCTAAATTCACCTAAGCTGTATGTTTACTTCTGGTTCTCTGAGGCAGCATCGGGCGTGTACAGGCTTGGAATGTTACTGAACACCCAATTAGTGGGAAGGTGAGGAAATATTTTGGGGTGGGACACTTGAGTGCCTCAAACATTCCTTAATCTTTACAGGTACAACAGTGAGACCTCTAACGGATCAATAATGTACTGAGGCTCAATTGCATCACTGAGTTAAGGGGAGGAAAAGCAGTCTTTTTACTCAACCATTGATAGTTGTGACACCCTAATCTGTTCTTCCAATTAATGTGACATTTGCAGGTAGCAAAATCTCTTTAATTTAGTACAGTTCTGTGGAATAGTGTAAGAAGATAAGGTTACACTAGTATTACAGACAACAGACTTTACAAACTAGCAAAGGAGAATGAGAGGAGGATGGAAAATGTTCCAGCTGAAATGGTTTAGGAGGTACGTAGTTATGTGCTGTCCTACTTTATCTCTTGTTCTAAGAATATGGTAGGAGGCTGTTTTTAATGCAAAGCAATCCCCTAACTCTTGTTCTGCTTCAGGCTTCGCAAGTGCAATTTGCCATGTCCCAGTTCTGTCAGTCATTGTGCTGGGAGCTGTTGGCACTTCCTCATCACCGGCTGAGGGTCGTTCTGTGCTGAAACTAATACTGCCTGAAGGATTACACAATTATCCCTTTGTGGTGTTAGAATTGCTGGCTTCTTGGCATTGTAGTCATGCTTCCTGACTGCACAGTTTAATCACCTGGAAAAATGGGAGGGGGAAAAAGGTCAGGAGAACCTCCGGGCAGGAAAGTCTTTGTTCCTCCTGAATCCCTACAAGTTAAAATGGGAGAATGTTGTGTCAATAATGGCACAAAGCCTGCCCACATCTCTTCTGCTTCCTTGAAACGCTGCCACACTGGAGCAGTTCGAAGCGCTTATGGTTTGGTGCCACATCCCCAGCTCAGTCCAGTAGACAAGTGACTTTGGGTGTTTCCTTTAGCCTTTTTTGTACTTCTCCTCTGAACTGTGAAATGCAGATAATGTTTTCTGTATCCCTTCCCTGCCTGGCTTTTACACTGCTGTCTTACACAGTGTGTGGCATAACATACTCCCTGCCCCAGAAGCAGGAATTGCTGGTTGGAATTGATACTGTTCTATTGCTGATAATACAGTCTGTCCTTGTTTTAAGTGAATACTCTCTTTGAAAATATCTAATGAGAAAAAAAACTATAACTGAAGTCTATTCCCTTTCATTAAATGTTAGGGTTTGCTAATACATTGCTATCATGTTTTTGAGATCCTGCCTTGCAAGTACTATAACTAAGTAGAATTGAGTGGAAAAGTACTAATACTTAGAATTATACAATATCCTGAGCTGGAAGTGACCCATGAGGATCATTGAGTCCAACTTCTGACACCATGCAGGGCAACCTAAAAGTGAAACCATATATCTTAGAGCATTGTCCAAATGCTTATAGAACACCAACAGGTTTGGGACCATGACTGCTTCCTTGGGAGCTTGGTGCACTGCCTGTCCACCCCCTCAGTGAAGAACACTGCCTTCCCCTCCCTTTTCCTTTTTTTTTCCTTCTCTTTTCTCTTTTTTTTCTCCCTGTTCTTCTTTTTTTTTCTTTTTTCTCTTTTATTTTTTCTTCTTTCTTTTTTCTTTCTCTCTGTTCTTTTTTTTCTTTAATTTTCTTTTCTTTTCTTGCCCTTTCCTTCTTTGCTATTTCCTGCTTTTTTTTTCCTTTTTCCTTTATTTCCCCTTCCTTTCCCCCGCCCCCCTCCCTTTTTGTCCTTTTTTCCTTGGTGTGTTTTCCCCCCTCTTTCTTCCTTGTTTTCTTTCCCTTGTTTGTCAGTCAGTGCCCGCCCGCGCTGGGGATGCGGAGGCTTTGGAAGATTCTCCAGCGCCGACAGAGGGCGGCAGCGCCGCTCCCAGGCCGGGGAGAAGGACACAAGGATAACAATTACTGTGCTGCTAATTGGGATTTGCCCACTCGGATTTACCTGACCTGGGACGCAAAGCGTCGACTCCCCCAGCCCTTCTTTATTACCCTGCGCTGACCTGAGCACTGAAAGGGAATGACCCCGGGGCGAAAGGGCGCTATGCCACCCCGGCCAGTGCTGCTGAAGAGCTGATAATAATCGCGTGAGGAGGGAACAATAAAACCCTTTTGCCACTCTTCTTACATTCCCCAACCCGGATCACTTACCTCTATTGGGAAATCAGGCCAGTCTTTCTCACCTATTGACAGCAAAGAACAACATCTGCCGGTTGTCGGACTGAGTCACAAGCAGAGAGCATTTATCAGGACAACTAAATCTTCTCTAAGCACTTTAAGAAATAGAGAAACCTTGTCTTTTTGAGGTATATGTGTAGCGAGGGAGGGATGCTGGACGCGTTTCTTTGGAAGCAGCACCCTTCCAGCAGTGCTCTAACAATAGGAAATGGTTGGGATGAAATTGCGTGCTGTTTGTTACCTGAGGGCATCCCATCAGCAGGAGAGGTTTTGGATGCGCAGAAATTCCTCCCGACCCCTCAAACCCCCAAGAAACCCGGGTACCGCTTCCAAGGGCTGTCCCATTAGGATGCAGCACCACAGACTGCAGGGCAGGAACACACACACCAGGTGGAGAGAAAAGAGAGAAGCGGCAAAGGAGCAAAGTAAACGCCTTTAAATCCTGCACCGAAATTTCCCTCCGCTGAGGTTCCTGCTGGGCTGGGCTATCGCGACAAGACCTACAACATTGTGAGGTGAAAGGAAGGTCGGTCCGCTTAAGTTAAAAGTGAAGCCTAAACCAGGAGGGAGAGGACATTTTTCTGTCATGGGGGTAAGAACTCAAAAATCACGATGGCGGACACGGAGTGACAACCCTGGAATCTTCTGGGAGTATTCTAATCCATAAAGCTGCTGGGAAAAGGATCATTCTGGCTGTTTCCACATATGTTTAGCGGTGGGCATTGTCTGTCCTGTGCTCGGCAGCATCTTCGCTTCCCAGACACGACCTCACCTGGCAGCCCTGCAGCACTTAGCTCAGCTCAGGCTTCTCCTCCTTGTGCCACTCTTGGTCTCATCCCTCCCAGAAAAATAGGGACACTGTTCAACTCACTGCTATAAATATCTTCTGTATAAATTTATTTTTATAGAAATTCACTTATTTATGTGAAGAACGGGAGGTAGTGTAGCAGCACGGAGAGACCCAGATCAACACAGACCCGGTTCCAGCTCCATCCTTCTCACAGCCTGGTGTGCATCAATACAAACATTCATGCTTGTGCACGGCAAGACAGTGCCATGATTGCACAAGAGCTTTATTTATACTTTTTTTAAAGCATTTTGTTTGCTTATGTATGTATAACAGTGATAAAAAAATGATATAACAGTGATAAAACCAACATAGTAAATAGCATTTGGTTCTGGATATCCCATTCCCACACTGTCAAGCAAGCAAATATTCCCAATGCTAAAAGGCACTGTGACTCTGAGACAGAGGTGGCAGCAGCCTGCAATTATTCCAGTTCCTCCTAGCTGTCGATGACTAGGGTACCAACTTCTCTCCTGAGTGCTGTGTGTTGCACAGAGGCAGAAAAGCTCCATAGATTTTGTTAGATTAGATCCATAGATTTATAGACTATATCCCATGGGATGCCCTTCGGAGTCAGATCTTCCCTCAAGAGTATTCCTTGCGTGCAAGCATTGACTGGATGATGTCACCTAGAGACACTGCTCGCTTTAGTCAGCGGTCTCTGCAACAAAGCACCAAAAGACCTGCTAAAAGACGCGTTAAACACATTCAAATCCTCCCTTATCAACCACAAACAGGGTGTGGTGCTTACGTTGTAATAAAAGGCAGGAAAGGAAGAGTTAACTATTGAAATAAGCGTGTTAAGTGAGACCTAATCAGTGCTAATCTCAAGTTTTTCCTCTTTTTTTTAGCCCCAGGAGCAGTAAGTGTATGCAGAAGAAGAGGAGGTCTGGGGGCAGGAAGGGCAAGAGAGGTCAGCCTGCTGTTAATTGCATTTGTTTAGCTGGGTCACTGCAGTTGACCTCATTCAAATCTATGCTGTACTCCAGGTGCCCACTGAAGCCACTCTTGTCACTCCCCTCCTCAGCTGGACAGGGAAGAGAAAATGTAAGGAAAGAGATAAGGACAGGGAGAGATCACTCACCAGTTAATGCCGTGAGTAAAACAGATTGGATGTGGGGGAAATTAATTGGATTGAACATTTAAATTCAATTGTGGCATTGCCCAGAGGTACAGTGATACTGCCATGTCCTGCCTGCTGCTGGGTCCTGCACTTCCACTGCACCCAGAGAATGTGAAGATGAGGTGTGCCCCTGTTTCCGTTGAATCTGAGGGGAAATAGGTGCAGCACCCTCGGGAATAAGGGAAAAAAATAAGACAGTTGGTTAACTTAAAAAGAAGGGGAGCATCAGAAGTGCTGTAAAGATGCCCTGGAAGAAAGTTTTGCATAGCACCCTGAGGAGTGGCGGAGCTAAGTGTTGCTGACCTGAGTTTCTGTCCTTCCACCTTTTAGTTTCTCATTTTTCAACAGGGAGAGCCATCTGTGGTCTGTAGCAAATCTATGTGGAGGTCTTGCCAAAAGACCTCTCAGAAATCCAAGTGTTTCCCAACTGAGGACAGCTGTAAGGAGAAGGGATTTTTGTGTTAATTTCTCCTGAAGTTGCTCTGAAATTTATGGAAGCAGAGAAAACAAGAAGCAATAAGCTTTCTTTTAGGTGCCTCTGGAGGCCATACTGATTCAGGCTTAGTTTAATCACCAGGATGGGGTAAAGTAATATTCTCTCCTCAAAATTGTTTTTTTAAAAGAAAATGCACTTATGGGATCCTCTCCTTGAAAACAAGGTGGTCCAAGGTACCCTTCACCCAAGCGCCCCAAGTGAAGGAGTGCAAACTGGAGCAGGCTGGGATCCTGAAATCTTGGAATCAGTGTCCCTTTTCCTCTCTGCCAGGAGAGTTTCCTAATTCCCTGAAGTTTCCCCTGCATGGGCATAGAATTGGAAATGTAACTCATCTCTCCCCAGTCCTTTTCCCCCTTATTAATTGTTGCCCTTCTTTATGCAGACAGCATCACAGTGATAGCTTGCAGAACAATCAGCCTCGCAGTCTTTGAACATTTATGCTTTTCTTATGTGGTCTCTTATATCTGTATTTTGGTGACTTTGTCTGGCCAGATGTGTAACCAGGGCTACACATCTGCGTAAGACTGTGCACAGCTGGAGCCCTGCCCAGTGAACAGCCAGGCAGAGGACACCCTTTCACCAAAATGTGGGAGCTGGCCAGGTGAGCTTATGGTCAAACTCCTTCGTGTGGTGCAGGGCACTGAATGATGGGGAGGAGGAGCAGCAGAGGGCAAAGCTCTTCGAGTCCAAGTCTCCTGGGCCATGGCTCAAAACACTTACGTATGGACAGTCAGTCCCCCAGACAAAATGCCAGCCCTAGAACATTCCCAGGAAGAGATATATGGGTGTTAGATGGATGGGTACCCCTGGCCAGCTGCACTCTGCTGCATCTTGGGGTGTGTCACTGCCCCTGGTGTCACCCTGCTCACCTCGGCCATCTCTGCACAGGATAATGAATTTTTTCCTCCCGACTCAGAGTAAACACTGTGGATTCAGTCCCTCACAGGGAGGAGGTACATCTGACAGCAGGCTGCTCTCACCAGAGTAATTAACTAATATTAATTAAATTAATACAGATCAATTAGTGTTACCACCTTCCTGAAGCCTTCTGTTGTGTGACCCGTCCGTGGCTGAGAAGGTCCTCACTTCCCTTGGGATAATAATGTCTAGGAATGCATTTCCCCAGCCAGGGTGACCTGAACTGATGTGCTTATTAGGTGAGAGGAAGGGAAAGATGGTTATTTAGAGGAGGCCAGTGCTTAGGTGAAATCTCTCTGGTAGGCTCCATAAGAGAACCCCAGAGCAGCCAGTCCTGAAGCAAAGTGAATTTCCTGCAGTGCTTCTGGCAGGGAACGGGTTGCGAAATGCTCCCAGTCATTATTTGTGCCATCCCTGTGAACACTTGTGCAGTTTGAGGTAATCACACTTCGCTCCTCCAAAGTGCTCCATTACGGAAGATGGAAAAAAAACCCACCCAAAAGAACCATTGCTGTTTCAGACCTGCCCTGGAAAAGGAACCAGGTAAACCCAACTGACTGAAATTGAGAATTTCAGGCTGAGCCTTTGCTTTTTCAGGGTTCGCTGGAGGGCTTGGGGAGAAGGGGAATGAAAAGAGATGCTGGAGCTGCCGCTGCCTGGCTCTCAGAGGAAGACACTTATCCAAGCATTTTCAGTGCAGTGTGTTTGTATTTTCCCTAATGTGACCATATTATATATACAAGGATATACACTATATTCTGAAGAAACTTATCTTCGAGGAGGATCAAAAAAGCATTTACTTAACAAATTATGTTTGTTTCTCAAGTGAATCTCTGATCTAGAAACCATACATATTTAAACTAGGAAGTTGTTTTTCTATATATAATCAACACAGATTTCTGATGTACACGGTATCACTTCACCAGCCATCTGCAATCTGCTTCATGACTTATAAGGGAAATTTCAGTGCTGTCTAGCGAGCTGTGACAGAGACAAAGGAAATTTTAGAGGACAAATGAAGGGTGCCCTTGAAAACCCAGGCTGTTAATTGGTACTCTGCTCTCTATTGATCTCCTGCTTCTGAGTTTGAGAGAAACTCTGCAACCCCAACCCAGACAGGTTGCCATTAAAGAGTTTTTTGCTGCATTAAACCAGTGGTATTAAACCCTCTGTGGTTCTGATATCCACCTCCTGAAACATCGTTCCTTTTTTTCACCAGAGATGCCCATCCAACAGACTTTCTGTCATTCCATACCCTGCCATAAAAACTTGGGAATTTGCCAATCCAGCTGATCTATTAAAAATCAGCCAGCATTCCCTGAGAATAACCACCCATATGGTTTGCAAAGTGTCGCTTAGTCTTTTTGCACTCTTATGCTTCCTTCTGCAGAATTGCTGTTAGTGTTGTGGCTTCAAGTTTCTCCACATTAATTGCAATGATATTTTTCAGTCTTTTCCTGCCAACGAAGCTGCTGGCTTTTGATCAGAAATCACATGTGTGCTAGAAAGAAACAGAGGATTGCTGTCAGCTGGCTCCAGTCTGTTTGGCCATGGAGGAAAGGCTGAGGTGCACAACACAGGGCTGCTGCAACCAGGGAGACAAAAGGTACAACATACACCTGGTATATGAAAATAAGTGTTAAATAGTGTTAAAACCCCAATAACCAAACCCAGGGCCCACTGTTTATACAATATTGGACTTGAAGGGAGTAGAAATTGTTTCTGTCCCTGAATTCAGTGATGAGCTGACACTGGCTGTAGACTGTCCACCTTACTGTGCATCAGTGTCCCCATATGTGAACCAGAGATAAAGATTCCAGACTCCTTTATAAAGTGCTTTGGGACCTGCTGATGAAAAGCAGCGTTTCTCGTGATGTGCCCTACGGGCACTTAAAAATCATTTCTGTGGTGCTAATATATATGTAACAAATAGATGAAGAAGCAGTCAGAGAAAAGTAAAGACCAAGAGAGCTTGGCTGGAAAGAAGCGTCATATGCAGCCTGTTGGAGCACAACCTGCATACCAGAGTTGTGGACAGGGGGATGTGCAGAGGGGTTATTCACTAGAACAGACAAGCCCTTCTGCAGGCAAACATCTCATGCTGAGGGTGGTCATGTTTCTCCCCAGGAGATTTTGGGTGCAAAAATGCCCACATGTGGGACACAGAATGCCTCCCCAGGAGCCCCTGGGTTTCTGGAGAGCCACCAGCATCATACAGATGATCATAGAGGTGTTTGTGTGCTGGCAATGTGCAGTGCCACTGGCAAGCGTTTGACCTATGGCACATCCACATGGTGATGCCATGCCCGTGCATGGGCAAGGCTGTGCTTCCTGAGCATCCAGTGAATGCCTGGGCAGCTTCTGCCCTCCAGGTAAGCCTGAAATTCCCAGATATGGCCCCCTTGCAGAAACACCAAATGGTCTGCCAGACAACCAACCAGATCATCCTGGATTAGAAGTAAACCCCTGAAAATCAAATGCTGATTTGCCATAGTGGCCATGCAAAGGCAAGAGAAGACACCCAGGCACCTTATCTGTGGCTCCTCTCCTTCTGCACTCACTTGACTGCTGGTCCCCTCTGGGCTCACTGGCAGCAAACACACTCGCCTCTTCCCTCAGGGAATTGCAGCTTTGCTTGGAAGGGAGGTTTGACAGGACTTGTGTGATGGATAGTGTGTAAAGTTTCCAGGGAGCAATTAAAAAGGGGGCCAGGCTCTTTTAGCATTTTTCCATTACTGTTTGGGTAACTGGAAGAGCTACTTGTGAAACTCTGAAGCAACGGGAGGAGAGAGACAAGATGCTCCGAACACTTTGTTTCTGACAAAAACTGTTCTAAGTTTTGCTCCCTACAAACAAAAAATGAGAACATGCCAAGCCAGTGGTCCAAGTAACCGCACAGTTCAGTGCTTGTTTTATGCTGTCTCTTTTGGAGACCTCTTCTAAACAGAGCTGGTTTTTTTTTCAATTTCCCTTCTTTCCCTGTCTAAGTCAACATTTCTTTTGAACACCTTCATCTTTCTTTTGTAAGGCAACAAATTCTTATTCTCTGTTCTCTTTTGTCTCTCCCCTTCCCTTGTGTCTTCTCTAAAGAGCACAGAAATTTCTTTCACAGGCATTCCTGCACCAATAATTTCTGTTTTGTCTCAGGCAATCCATCAGGCTTGTGTGATTAAAAGGTATGCCTGCACGTGGCTTGTATCTTTTCCTACTGAAAAGATTTTTCTATACCAGTATATTGGACAAGGCAAAGTTCTCCTAACCTTGAATATGAATGTAAAAACATTATGCATTTGAACCAGGCTTTCAGGAGTCAATTGAAGGAGCAACTAAACAGTTACAGGCCAGAAACTGGCAGGATCACAGTTTCACCATGCAAGCTGCAAATTGATTAATGTGGCAGCTGTTTGATGGGAAATTAGGAGAGAGTTTTGAGAGTCATGAGAGGAAATTAGGCCATTTTATGCTTTTAAAGCTCTTTAAAACTCAGTGGTACTCCTCCTCCCCTGGAGGTTTAAGATCATGTGGCAACTTCTGTATTTAATAAAGAAAGCAAGCACAGCAGGAAGATTGAAAATGTTTTCCAGGGGCAGTGGAGCTCAATTGTCACGTGATAAAAGACCCGAAAACTTGGTTTCTGGAAATCTAGTTCTCAGCATCTTGGTTTGCAGAGCCCAAATCTGCAGTTGTGTATCTTGCTTTATCCAGTGCCTCATTTAGGCATGTCTAATTAACCCAGGTCTAATTTAGAAGAATTCCACAGTATCAGGCACTGAGCGTGGCCTGACTGACACCTCTGGAAATCTCCTGGACCTCAGTGAGATCTCTCAGTAGGTTGGACTGCCTGGCCAGAAAGAACCTTAGTTCCCTCCAGCAGAGGAAGGCGGCCAATGTATACAAAAAAGGTCCCATGGTATGAATCATCTGCTTCCCCTGGTGGAAACAGGGTGGTTCTAATCAATGTGTTACACAAAGCCAGAGAAACCTCTTTCCTGCAAATGATCACCATATGCCATCTGTGAGACAAGTCTGATTCAGAAAGATTAAATTTGGGAGTTGGTCAGCAGCGTTAAGGATGCCTTGGAAGTTTCTTGGTGTTAATGAAGGCTTCACTGGGAATTTAAGGCTCTAAAACTGTGCTTTTCTACCAAATGTGGGAATGCAAAATTAATGCAGACCAGTGGAGAGGTTTTGGGCTGGAACACGGAAGATCTGGTTTCTGTTTTGGGATGTGCTGATTGTGACATGAGAAAATACTCTATGCTAGATTTAGGAGAGTTTAATATTTTTGGCAGTCACAAAATCCAGTTTTATCCTTCCATGCTCCCATTCTTTCTGCGCAGTTGGTTTTCCAATTGTTGAGTTCCCAGGGTGAAAGCTTTTTAACCTCTATTCTGGAAGATACCAGAAGGTGAATCTGTGGGAAGTGCCACAACTTAAAACCAAAATGAAATTATTGCCAAAGGCAGCACGAACAGACAGAATGGGGAAAGTACAAGTACTGAACATCCCTAATTGCATTTGGCTGCAAAGAACAGCTGCTGTGGTGTCTGCACAGAGTAGCCTTGTAGTAGCTTGTGAGGAGGTGGGGAGACCTGAAGGCCAGTCCTTGCTCACGTTAAATGCTTGGTGTTTTAGTACCATGTTTGCCAACAAGATTCTAAAGAAAGGCAGAACACTGAAATGGGGAGCCAAGGCATCACATAAACTCCTGAGACAACAGCTTATTGAAGGGATAAACAAGGTTTTTTCAGTTGGAGCCTTTGCTGCAAATAAAGAAAGTGTATTTCCTTTATTTCAGTTTCTTCATTTTAACTTGGTCAACCACCTGTGATTAGAGCTGAGAAATTAATTACAGGTTTAAAAAGCTGTAAATCTCTTTTTCCTGCCCACCAGTGTATGAATCAACTGAGACATCAGGACTAAGATTTAATCATTGCAGGCTGTTTAAGCACTGGTTAACAGTTATTTCATGAGCATCAGTTTTCCTTGTATAGTAATACAAAAATGCAGTCAACTTTAGATACAGAACATGTTTTGACACATTCTTCTTTCACATTCAAATCATTTGATATTGCTTTATTTGCTAATGGAAACCAATGCTGCCTTTTGGTATGTTATTGCAGCATAATTTCTATCCAAAGGGAGTTTGACATAACTCCTAAGAAAAAAACCTGAATTACCTAGTAAGTAGCAAATACAATTTGCTCTTTTCTAATATAATAAAAGGCAAACACTAAGCATTTGAATAAAAATTTTGATTGGTTAAGTATTTGAACATATACATATCACATTCTGAGTTAGAAAAACAAGAAAGTATGAAATATAACAAAAGACTTCAGGTGCTATGGAAGAAATCTCATTGGTTTCCAACTACTCAGCATCAACTGCTCTAGGGAGAAATGATTAAATACAAATGCAAAACAGGAATAAAACCTGATAACTTTAGCCAAGGTCACTTGTTTTCTTCCTGAAGTGACAAATAAAATAGATCGCTTAAATCCCACACATATGAATCACTCCACCCAGCTTATTTTTCACAACAGGAGGTAGCAAGGTGTTGCCTCTGCGGTGAAAAGAGAGGAGGAAGGAGGCACCCTGCTTGCCCTGTCACTTCTGGCAGCCCTTGCAGGTCACCTCCCTCACAAATGACTTCCAGCAAATGGACTTGTCTCCCAGTTCTCTCTATTGCCTTCTTGAAGAGCAAGGCACTTGTGTTTGCTCCCTGGCCTTTCAACTCTCCAAACACTGGTCTCTCTACCCTTGTCCCATTTATGTTCCCCACAGGTCTTTTGGTGATGGAGCGATACCTCTGAAACCACCAGGCTGGCCAGAGCAAAAAAGTTTGGAAGAGCCCAAAATTTCCATGGAGTGGCAAGTTCCAACAGGTGAGGCTTCCAGGGCATGCAGGAAACTGGGACCTGCTGCATTTGAAGGAAGAAAAGCAGCGAACTGGGGTTTGGCATCCTGGGAAGTCAGGAGATGAAAAGCAAAGCAGCCTTGCTGCACCAGTTGAGCCCAGGGAAAGAGATGCTCTTTACTGTGGTGCTTCTTACCTGGGACTCGTCCGCCTCTTCCCTCCTTTCTGCCTGACTCTCAGAGTCGCCCCAGCATTGCACGTCCTGCCCACATTTTGTACTAAACCAGGCCAGCCCAAATGCAGCACAACTCCCCTGGGTGCCTATGGGAGAGAGTTTCAAAATCCCACGAAACCACTCACTGCAGTTATACCTTTTTCCAGGGACAGGAAGGACTTGAGCTCTGGGGCATTTCCAAAGGCAGCCCAGTCCTTCTGCCGTGTTACAGTGCATGCAGGTTACCACATTTTCTGATGTCTCTGAATTATTCCAAGACTGTTTGCCATTGCATTTGCATTCTGTTGGTTTGTTTTAGTTTTGTGGTTTGGGGATTTTTTTCCAAAATAAGCATGCTTAGTGTAGCACTCTGGCAGCCATCAATATTCAGATCAAATACCACTGTATGATGCTCCTCCCTGAGGGATGAAGCGAAACAGGAGATGATATTGGGTGCTGCTAAAACTTGTTATCTCCTGGTTAGCTCCACTGCAAGTGTGATGTGGGGGAGCTGTCTCAAGGCAGGTTTGTCTGCCTTGACTGCAAGGCATGACTGCAGAATTGTAAAGCCTTGTGACTGTGCTCATTTGGGGAGTTTAATGCAGAGAAGAGCAGGATTTGTACCCACATGAGGCTGCTTGGAATCCAGGCTTAGGGCATTTTCTGTGAGAAAGGAGTTGATATTTCCTCCTCCTTTAATTGTCATGAAAATGAGTCACAACTTAATTCTGGGCCATTTTCTTTGCCAGATGAACATCACAGCGATCCTTTGTTCACATATCTGAAATTATAAAAACAATACAAGGGTGAGAACATCGGATTGCAACACTCAAATCAGAGATTCTCCTTCCCTCAGCTGGGATCTAAATGCCTGCATTTTTTCAAGTGTGAAATGAATGAAAGAAAATGCAAGCATCTCTCCTTTCGAGATGTCATGATTTCATGGTAAGTGCTTCATGCTTATTTTTGACTCACCTCTGAGCCTTTCCCAGTCACAAAGTTCACTACATTGAGAACTGTTTCTCTGTGTAATCAGATCTGGTTAAGTCTAAAGTCTGAGGGCAAATGCTCTAACCTGGATTTTTAAAATGGTTTGCAAATGTGATTAAAGCCAGCCTAGCTTTTGATGGTAAATTATAAAAGTGATGCATCTGACAGAGATACTAACCTGAACACTGCTGGTGATTGCAGTGCTGGATTCAGCACCATCCTTGTCATACATTTGACAGTGTCCTGCACAGGGTACTGTGGATATATGTGGGACACGGCCCAATGTGTACTGCATTAGATTGGTGATTCCATCCTGTCCTTAATAGAGCTGCCCTACTTTCTTTGTTGCTGTGATATTCTAATATTAGGAGTGCTGAGTGCTATTGTGTAACCTTATTAATATTAAAAAAATAAATTCTCCTACTCCTGAGCAATCCTCATTCATCCACCTTTGGTCATGTGTCCTACATTGAAGGGTGATGTACTCTTAGGCATCATAAAGGCATTTACACAACTAGAACACCATCCTGTGCATTACAGGTGAAACATGTGGCAACTGGAAGCACTCTGAGGAGAAATTACAAAGTCCTTTCATGAGGGTTTATTTCACAAACCACTGTTGCTGCACCAGTTAGTAAAATGCTGAGTATCCATTTTATTCCTGGTGATTAATGCTTGAAGCCTGATGACGATGATATACATAGTATCTGAGCTATTAGAATATTTTTGTATAAACATTCTCTTCCTAAATAAAGTTCCCTTGAAAGACTTATTTTAATTTCAAGAGGAAGATTAAGCCTTGCTTAAACATTCTGCTGTGGGTATTATCTGTTTATCTTAAGTTGGGAGTCAGTCTCTAGTAGTTATGATTTCAAAGATCATCTCAAAAATATAACCTCATTAAAATTGGGGCCTGTTTGCCTGCAGATTTCCTGAGAGAGCTGCTCTCTCCTATTCATTTTGATGGTGATGACTCAGGCCTGGATACCAGAAATCATTGACTTTTACTGTGTTCCTTTGGGCACACCAGGGCAAGACCTGCTCTGAATGATGACAGACAGGGAGCAAGGCAGGAGAGGAAGGGGAAGCATTTAAAATTTCAAAAGGGAAATCTCCGGCTTTGAAAAAGCCAAGAAACACCTTTAGCTCTTAGGAGGGAGAGAATTAAAAAAACCAAACAACTGACAATTTTTTGTTATAAGGAAACCACTGAGGCAAGTCCAATCCCCTCTGCTCACCTCATGGGGATGGGGACCCAAGGCACCCTATGGATGGACTGGCCTCCCTGCTCTGGCCTCCAGACACTATTGCCTGCCTGAAGATGACAATGCTCACCTTCTCCACTATAGACATTGTACAGGTTCAATACTTGCCTGGACTGAAAAAAGAACCTCCAGAAATAACAAAAAATAATGGATTTACTTCTGCAGATAAAGGAGAAATTGCAAAGATCCAGTAGCCTAGAAACTGGATTGGACTGAAGTGACCCTTTGTGCAATTAATGAACACACGATTGACCATTATTGATTTGATGAAGCAAGGTCGCAGAGCAGGGAATGCAGGCCAGACTTCAACAGGATCACATCAGTACAGCTGGCAGCTCTAAGGCCTGAGATTTAACAGTGTTAAAGAGCATGATTTCAAGGGAGCAATAGCTGTACAGAGGCATGCCAAAGTCTGGAAGCAAACTGCACCAACCCAGCCAGTGTAGACCTAAGTAATGGTTTTTCCTCTTCTTTTTTCCTCAATGCATAAAAAAGAAAGACTCATTTACTTGGCATTTATTTGTTCAGATTAAAAATAATCGCAGTACCAATCCAGAGGTCCAATTGTGTGTGCCAAAAGGAAACAAATGAGGAAGGCTGCTTAGGATTATACTTGGGGCCAACAGGGCGCTTGGTAGGTAATGCAGCATAAGTGTCTGTACTAAATATCATTTAAAAAATATATGTGTAAAGACCCAGTAACAGAACACAAGCCTGCATTAGAAAAGAGCACTCTCCAGGCAATTACCTGGGTTATCTATTCCCAAGAAAGAGATACTCCTGGGATTCAGTATCTTTTCAGTGTACAGAGGACATGGGCTTGTTTCAACAGGTAGACAGAAATTCCTGCCTCCTCTGCCTGAATCACTGAGCCTTTGTGAAACAGCAGCAGGGTTTCCATTGTGTAATGAAACTGATTTCAGTATCCTGAAAGGCTGTCCAAGCATTTAACATATCTGACAATTAAAAATAATTCATGCAATAGATATATTTTCCGTTACAACCCGTCTCTATTAAGATTTCTTTCAAGTCATGTTGAAATCCCAGCTGCCTTCAGAGAGAGGACAGCTGAGGAGGGAAGTGACTGATTCCAGAGTGGAGCAGTCTTGAGTTACATTTCCTTGGCCACTTTCCTTGAGCATGGGAGCTCTCTATCCTGGTGTGTAGGAAATCAAGCGAGGAAGGCCAGAAAACAGCATGTCTGAGCAAGGAACTGCTCCTCAAACCAAGTTCTGACCCTCAGCCTTCACTAGCAGTCAGGCTCCCCACTTCTTTCAAGTCCCTGATCCGCAGGTTGGGTGTGGGGGCAGCAAAACCCCTCCCACTACAAGCAAAGAGCAGGTTTGGGATCACTTGATGGAGCTGAATAAGCGTCTGTGGGACCGGGTGACAGGCATCCCAAAGGCTGAGGGAATTGTTGCCAAGCTGCCCTCCATTGTATTTGAAAAGTCATGGTTGTCAGGTGAAGTCCCTCGTGACTGGAAAAAGGGAAACATTGCTCCCATTTTTAGAAAGGTGAGAAAAGAAGGTCCAGGGAACAACAGACCTATGACCCTCCCCTCTGTGCCTTGGAAGATCATGGAGCAGATCTCCTAGAGGATGTGCTAAGGTACATAAAGACAAGGAGGTGATCTGAGGCAGCCAGCCTGGCTGTACTAAGGGCAAATGGTGCCTGACCCATTTGGTGCCTTCTGTGATGGAATGACGGCAATGGTCAACAAGGGAAGACTGGCAGATGTCATCTACTTAGACTTCTGTAAGGCCTTTGATGTGGCCCACCATAACATCCCAATCTCCAAACCAGAGAGACATGGATTTGATGGATGGACTCTTCAGCGGATAAGGAATTGACCGGATGGACATAGCTAAAGGATTGTGGTCCAGGTGGAGATCAGCGATGAGAGATGTCCCTGAGGGCCCTGTCTTGGGATTGGTGCTTTTCAATGTCTTTATCAGTGACACAGAGGGTGGGAGTGAGAGCACTCTCAGCAAATTTGCAGATAGCACGAAGCTGAGCAGTGCAGTTGACACAACAGAAGGATGAGATGCCATCCAGAAGGATCTGGACAAGCTTGAGAGGCCCAAGAGAGCCTCGCAAAGCTCAACAAGTCCAAGTGCAAGGTGCTGCAACGTGGTCTAGTGGATGGCATCTCTGGCCATGGCAAGAGGGTTGAAACTACATGGTCTTTAAGGTCCCTTCCAACCCAAACTATTCTTTGATCTTATGATTCTTTGATAAAAGGGGGATTTCTACCAAACTGAACCCTTTCAAATCCTGCCCTTCATGGGCAGGCTTAGAAGTCTAGAAATCACACATGCTTGCTTTCATGCACTCCTGCATGACTAATAAAGTGATGATTCTCTGCTATTTTCATCCCGAAATAACATCTCAGCTGCCCTGCAAACAACATGCAATGTAATATTGCTAAAATAATAACTACTTCGGCAGCACATTACAGCTATTTGCACAGCACTTAACAAGTGTGATATGACACAAACTAACACGTAGGCTCAAAACCAGTTTTCAGAAATAAGAATTTCTATATGATTCATTCATGCCATTGGTTTTTTTCCCTATTGAAGCATGAGTAGGAGAATCCCCTTCTCCATGGGTCTACATACATAATTCCAAAACCATAGATTTGGTAAGGCGGTTAGGAAGCTTTAGCTACTGCTGCCCCATCCATGGCATTTGTCTAGGCTCTCTGGATGCCTGGTAGAAGAATCCTGACTCCTTTGCAGACACAACGCCTGCTGCTGTGCTCTGGGTCTGTGTTAGGAATGCCTGGTTTGCTGAAGGCATGTTAGGGGTGTCATCAGCAGGTCTGTAGCACACAACACACCTGATGATGCAGTGCTTGCATGGCTGCTGTCTGTTCAATACACCCGTTTCTGTCAGGAGGGAGTGACTGATGTCACCTTTAGGCACATATTATACCATCATAAGTCCTGGTTGCACCCCTGCTGTGTCCCTCTTCCCTACTTTCATTAGGTGATGCCTTGTACATCTGTGCTAACAGGTTCTCTACCTGCTTTCTCCTGTTGTTGAACTGGGACTGATAGGAGCTTAGGAAAGCCAGCCAGACCAAAACAGTGTTTGCCAGCTGAGTGTCCCATTTTGGGTGCCTGGTTGCCCTCAAGCACCCAAAAATACCCAACAGAGAACATTGCACTAATTTTTTCTGAGCCTTAGTTTCTCTGCATGTAAAGTGAAAATACATGCACTTGTCTTTGTAGAATCTCGTAGATTGTCAAGAGTGGAAACTGTACTTATATATATCCTCCTCTGTGCCTTAGTGAACAGAGCAGCTATGCCTTCAGAAGTATCTTGTTAGTGATGTAGTTTCTTGAAGCCTCAGTATCTTCCTCACAGCCCATCCACACTTGGTATCTTCTGGAGAGTCTGGAAACTGGGAAGGAAAAATGTAGAAATTGTACTGAACATGCTCAGAGCCCCCAGACACTGTCACAGTTCCCACTGGTTAGAAGAGAGGAGAGCTGAATGTATTAAGAACCCTTTGCTAGCAATGTAGTCTACTCTAGTTCTCTCTGTTGGACCATTTAATACTACAAAGTTAAAGCAATTCCTGCCTTCAGATCTCAGTGCAAGAACTTCTGTAGGTTGTCTCAGTGGAAATGCATTCAAAGAGACACTAAAACAAACCGACTCTTCTCAAGAACAAATTCCTGACAGCCTGAGAAACTGCCAGTTGTGTGTCATTAGATGTAAAAAGGGACTTGAGCAACTCAGCTCACACATCCTTTCTCGTGCTGCACATTAAAGCTGAGGATGAGTCAGTACAGCTTAGTGGGAGAACGAGACAGGTCTGAATCACCACTTTTTCCTCATCTCTGAAGCACTATTATTTCCATGCAAATAATTTCAAGCCTCAAAGTTGTAGAGGAAGCCCAGTCATGGTGTTCACTAACCTCATAACCCAGAAGGAATTGACTGGTTAATGTAAATTCACAGCTGCTTCACGTTTAAAGACACTGAACTATGTAAAAGGAAATGAGCTAATTAATCTTAAAATCCTGGAAACTGAGAAGTATCTGGAGAGACAGCAAGCTCCATTTCAGGATTTCACTGAAGCGATGTATTATTCAGCTCTTCCCCTTGTAGTTCAGTTGGACATACAAGAGGTTTTTGAAACACAGGTGTGGAACCTGACTGGATAAATGTTTAAAAAAATCTGAAAAAGACCATATTTTCTTTTATGTACAGAGAAGTAAGAAAGAAATAGTGTGGGAGCCTGGTACTCTTATCAGGTGGATCTTATCTTGGTGAGTTGAGCAGGCTCTGCAATAGAAAGTTCTGCAATGCGTGGGAAGACACCTTCACACATTTGGAAAGTAAACTGAGGGTGTTTATTGAGTAAGTGCTATCTGTATCTGGGAAACAACCAACTTTGACTCATGCCTATATTATGCATTTTTTCATGTCAGGTATGCTTGATTGATTCTTTTATATCTAGCACTTTCAACTCAATAGCTACCTTAATAATACTAAGACTAAATATAAAAGCTAAATAACACTTCTAAAAGTAACTAAATAAAATTAATTTAAATAAAAAATATTTTATATTATTAATCATTTAAAATAATTAAAAA
>VWZG01004531.1:586926-665727 GCA_013396735.1 Grallaria varia
TTTCAACAGTTATTTAAGAAGAAACCAATATAGTTGTACAGAAAAAACTTGATACCATATATAAAATTCAACAGAGAAAATTTCAAATCTTTGCAAACAACTGTATCAGAATTGTGTAGGAGTGCTATTGAGTTGGGATTTCTCACATAAAGTGGGTAATATACCTAATATGTACAGTACAATGACCCAGAGCCACAAATATGTACAAGGAACAGAATTGTGACTGCAACACTTTTACTAGTTTCCTGCCAGTTTCTTTACGGAATTTAGATACAGAGAAAGGATGTATGAGACATATAGTTTCATTTGTTTTTTTTCCCTGTGTGCAACTTTATTCCAATAACTTCCATTTTCAGAAAAAGAATCAACCAAGAACAAAATTGCTGCCTCTGTGGGAGAAATCTCTGTGTGTGTGTCTTCCTTGAGGGAAAACGCTGGCTCTCTTGACAAGACTGACAGGTTTAGAAGTATAATATACAGAGTACCAGAGGCTTCACAGTTCAACACACTCAGCCCAAGGAACCTTGGTCCTGGTCAGACATATCCTTCAAAGTGAGGCACTTGGTTATTGTCTTAATCTTTTTTGTTTTGCACATAGTGCTCTACAAACCTATGCTGACCTAACTTGAGAAAAAAAAAAGTAAGGCAAGGAAAAATTCTTTTTAGGGAAACAATGGATATAGCAGAATGCATAATTTCATTCCCTAGTCCTTAATGCCCAGTTTGAATGTCTTACTGAATATTTCTCTAAACAGTAACTTCACCCAGATCTTCATAAAGTATCTTGTGCCTACTAAAATAATAAAAACTATATAATGACTCTGGAGGCCCAGCCTTCATCCCACACAGGGACAAAGGTGGAATGAGCAGGATCTGGCACAGGGCGCTGCAGCAGTTCTGTGAGGTTTGCTCTCCTGTGAAGGGAGTTTCTACAAGGACATACAGTGCTAGGTGGGTTTAGATCAGATATTAAGAAGAAATTCTTTACTGTGGAGGTGGTGAGGCACTGGAACAGGTTGCCCAGAGAAGCGATGGATATTCCATCCCTAGAAGTGTTCAGGGCCAGGCTGGATGGGGCTCTGAGCAACCTGATCTAGTGGAAGGTGTCCCTGCCAATGGAACCAAATGATCTTTAAGGTCCTTTCCAACCAAAGACAAATGTGTTCCATGCTATTCACCTGCTGATGAAACCCGTGACATGCCTTCAGCAAACCAGGCATTCTGGAGGCAGACCTGGAGCACCGCACTGAGTACGGTGTCAGCAGACGAGGCAGGATTCTTCTGCCCATAATAAATTTAACTTTCTGTGCCTGGTCTCTTTGCTGCTCTGCCTGGGCTTCTGCCAGGCACCCAGAGAGCCTGGACAAGTGCCATGGACCGGGCAGTGGCAGCTAAAGCTTCCTAAGCCGCCTTAGCAAATCCATGGTTTGGGAACTATGTAAGTAGACCCATGGAGAAGGGGATTCTCCTATTGATGGAGAGAGGGGGAAAAAAAAAGGAAAGAAAAAAAAAAAGAAAAAAGAAAGAAAAGGAAAGAAAAAAAGGGGAAAAAAAAAAAAAAAGAACGGATGCGCCAGTAAAGCTGGAGCGACGTGATAATTGTAAAGGGAGCGAATGACCAGCAAGGGATGGGCGGTGGGCACACTGGGTGGGCACCCCGCGGGGGTGGCGGCTGTCCCTGTGTCCCTGCACCTTCCCCGGGGCGTCACTCCCCGCCCGCCCATCCCCGCGGCCCCTCTGCCGTTCTCCCGTGCGGGGCGGTGGGTGGGTATCTCCGGAGAGACCCCCGCGCCGCCGGCGGAGCGCAATCCCCGCGGGCGCTGCCGGGGCGAGCGGCCGCCAAAGGGTGCGGGGCGGGGACGGGGGCGGTGCGGGAACACCCGGGAGGTGACAAGCGACGCGCCGCCCCTCCCGGCGGCGGGCATGGCAGGGGAGCGGCGCTGAGCCCCGCACCGCCACCGCCACCGCCACCGCCACCGCCACCATCGCCCCCCGCGCCGCCGAGCCGAGGGGGAGGCGGCGGCAGTGCGGGTGGGGGTGAGAGAGNNNGTGCGTGTGTGTGTGAGAGAGTGTGTGAGTGTGTGATGGTGCGGGCATGGCGGGGCAGCGGGCGGGCGCGGCGCTGCTGAGGCGGGGGGCGGCCGGTCCCGGTCCCGGCGGCGGAGGCTGCGCTACCCGGCGGGGGCTGCCCGGCTCTCCCCGCTGAGGCGGCGACGAGGAGGAGGAGGAGAAGGAGGAAGAGGGCTCGGCTCGGCGCCGCCATGCTGCCCGGCGTGGGGGTGTTCGGCACCGGGCTGACGGCGCGGGTGATCGTGCCGCTGCTGAAGGCGGAGGGCTTCGCCGTGAAGGCGCTGTGGGGCCGCACGCCCGAGGAGGCGGAGGAGCTGGCCAAGGAGATGAGCGTGCCCTTCTACACCAGCCGCATCGACGAAGTGCTGCTGCACCAGGACGTCGACCTGGTCTGCGTCAACCTCCCGCCGCCCCTCACACGGCAGGTCGCCGTCAAGACCCTGGGTGAGTGAGTGTCAGGGGCGAGGGGGCCGCGCTCTCCTCGGGCATCGCTTCCCCTTCAGGAATCGGTCCCCCTCCTCAGGAATCGCTCCCCCCTCGGGAATCTCTCTCCCCCTCAGGCATCGCCCCCACCATGGGAATCTCGCCCCTCGGGAATCGCTCCTCCCTCAGGCATCGCTCCCGCCATGGGAATCTCGCCCCTCGGGAATCTCGCCCCTCAGGAATCGCTTCCCCCTCAGGAATCGCTCCCGTCATGGGAATCTCGCCCCTCAGGAATCGCTGTCCCCCTCAGGCATCGCGCCCCTCAGGAATCGCTCCCCGCCTCGGCGCGCAGTTTTCCCTTCGCTTTGCCTCTCGCCTCCCTTTCTCCCTCCCTTCGCCGTGTCCCCGGAGAGGGGCCCGGGGGATGTCGCTGCGGCAGGTCGGGGTGCCATCCCCGCATCCCCCTCGCTGCCCCTGCCAGCGGCCACCGCGCCTCTCTCCGGGATGCTCCGGCAAAGCCAGGCCCTGACACCAGGAGGAGATATCAGGTATCATCCTTGTCGCGGTAAAAAGAAAAGAAAAGGGGAAAATAATCATCGCTGTCAGGGCAGCGGGGAGCCGAGCATCGGTCACCGCTGGCTGCTCGGGGAGGGCGGCTGGGGATGCGGGCGGAGGGCCGGGCAGGGCGGCAGGATGCGGTGAGGGCAGAGGAAACGCTGTTGCAGCCGAGGCTCAAGCGAAGCTCACGTACAAAGGGAAGGAGGGACTGAAAAAGTAGGCATGCACCGTGGCGGGCGTCTCTGGTTTCAGGCGTGCCAGAGCGGGCCGCATCTCGCCTTCCCTTGTGTAGAGCTAAAGGCTGGGCTTTGCTCTGCCAGCGTCGTGTCCTCGGACACGGGATCTCCTGATGGGCTTTAGCGGGAGCACCCTCTGGGGTAAAGAAGTCTTGGTTCGTCCCTACAAATATAGGTGGAAAGAGAGAGAGTGGAGGTTAACGAGGCTGGTTTGGCTCTGGGGCTGCAGCTGTGTGGGTTGATCGCTATCGCTTTCAGCCTCATAAATGTGTGTGGTTGTGTCTTAGCCTTCCACTGCTACTGGCATGCTCATTAGAATTAGTCACCATTCAAATGCTGCTAATGTCACAGCCAGCTAGTGTTTTCAACCTTTAAAATTAAGCGATTAAGGGAATTAAGGCAGTGCCTAAAGAAAAATACCCTGACTCGAGTACAGTGTGGGCATTTATGTGGAAGCTTTGCTCAGTGTTGCTTTCTGTACTCGGCTTTGCTTGCCTTTGAGTCAGAACGTTTACTTTTCTTTTATATTGTACTTTAGACTTTTTTCCTGAAGATACAGCTCTTGCATCAGAAGCCTGACTTGCGTGCCAGAATGATGTGGAAATTAATTTATAATGTAGAAATACATGTACCACATAACTTCTATAAAGGGCAGTATCAAGGTAACAAAGTTTCACGTCTGACACACGTTAATTTGGTGACAATTGTGTCAGTTTTCCTTTGACACTCTTTCCTGCAGCTGTTGCTCATGGAAGTGACCCAGCTTGCCTGTGCTCCGAGGCTCCCACAAGGTTTCAGGTGGACACAAGGCATCTGGTAGAACAAAATTTCTGAAATAGTAAAGAAATACAATTGGTGTGCTTTTTTGCAGAGGGCCAGACACACATGTCTAGCATAATAAAGTAGTAATATGTTTTGTCCTTCTCTGAATATTTGAATGTAGAGAAGAAAAAAAAATCTGTTCCCAAACATGAGCTGAATTTATGAATGATTTTATGAATTGATGTAGCTGAGGTGTTACTGATAACTTGGCTATGTAATCTGCTAGCAACAGACTGGGAAGGAAAAAAGGTGTTTTCTCACTGTTTGTTAGTACAGCACCATTCTCAGTTCCTTTTCCCCGCTAGTCAGTAGGGTTTTCTCCGGTTCCCCAATGGTCATTATTTGTACCTTGCAGGGATAGCAAAGTTTGTGTAAAAATGCATGGAATGATCATTAAACAGGGATTAAACAGGTTACAATGTGATACTGTGCAACATATGATTTATTTTTTTTTTTTTAGTTTATTACTGAAAGGATTATTATTTAGAGAAATGTATCTTGGACAATAAGTGACTCTTCTCTCAGTTATTTCAGAGGTAAAATTTTTTTTTCTAAAATATAGGCACTGGATCTGTAACTATACAAGTTTTTCCATGTTCAAATAGGTGTAAACAGGGAGCTAGAGCAGCGGTTCATGAAACTGTTCAAAGGAATAGCTCCCTGCTGGCAGCTCCATCTCCTAATCCTGCTTGTGCTTCATGGCTTGGGAACTGCTGTTCCCTGGAGCGTTTATTTTGCTTTATTTTTTGGCTTCAGGAAGTCTAAACCTGATGCCCTGCATTGCAGTAGAAGAGGCTGAGGAAGACATGAGTTACTCATGAGGTCTGGCTTCCCTGTGACAGGATGCACATCTGGCCTGGGAAGAGACAGAGACCAACTTGTCTTTTGCACCTGTGTTTCATTTTAAATTGTCTTGCTGCCCAGAGCTGTGTTCTCATTTGGTGAGGTTTCATTACTAAAAAGTAAAATCCTGAGGAAGCATTTGGTGGTGCTTCCATCACCCATCTAGAGTTGTGTTTTCACTGTGAATTTGCAGCATGTTAAATCTGCTTTGGCCTATTTCTGCTGTGGACTCTGAGGGTAAAGGTGGGGTGAAACAGGTGTCCCTGCAGCTGTGTTTAGCTCAGGCCTCTCTTTGGGAAGGACTCATTGTTTTGTTTTCACCGATACGCCTGACATGTAGATGTATTGCCGCTTGAAATGTATTCTTGACAGGGCGGCCCATCAACCGCTGATGAAACAGAAATGTGTGAATGACTGCCTCAGCTGAGGAAGTCCCTGAACTGTGGCTTCCTGGCAGCTGTTGAGGGGAGAAAATGGGAGAAATAAAGCTTTAAGCTTGCCCTGTTAACTTTTCCTTGAAGCTTTTGCTGCTTGTCTCTGCTAGAAACAGGTTCCTGAGCTGGATCTGACACTGTATGGTAGTTTTCTTATAAATGAGACCAATATTGGGCAAATTTCTGCAGCATACTGAGTTCAGGAGAGAATTGGTTTGAACAGTGACCAAAATCACAAATAAAACATGTGGCACTTAACGTGAAATATGCTGATGGCCTCTGTCACCTCTTTGTGAAAGGAATCAAATTCCTTTCCTGTATCTATAAAACGGGTCTGATTGACCCTTTCCCTTTCTGCCTCTGGTCTGTCCTGCTCACTTAGGAGCTCTTTTTTTATTGCTTTGTGTTTGTTCCCTGTAGAATAATACAAAACTCATGTCCTGACTGGCTTGCTGCTTGGGGGTCATTAAAGATCAATGGCTGAATGTCTAGGTAAGCATAGAGAACAGTCCTACTGTTGAATATGAGTGTTTTCCCTTCTACTGAACTGAAAAATTTGGCATGTTTCCTAGAAGTGGTCCACTTTTCTCCTGCCCCTGTGCATTGGCAATTCAGTCGTATCCCAAGCCTGAGCTGGCATGGGAGATGTGTTTGCATACAGGGACATACAGAATATGTCACCAGAGTGCTTATTTGTGCTCAGCATCAGAAGGATTGCAGCAACAGACAGTATGATATGACTCTCCATCTACTTCAGAACTGTCAACATGACTTTTCGCAGTGTAATCCCTCCCCCTTAGTCAATTAAATATGACATTCTTCGGATCCTGACTGAAACTGTGTGACTAAACAGGTGCCATATCAGGTGAAGTGATTCACTGTGGGTGGTACTGAGAAGGCCTTGGTGACATTTCATCTTGAAGGCACTGTTGTTTCTATGTGCCTGGTCCTGTTGGTGCTTGGGTCAGATCGATTTGGCTAAAGAGAACTTACTCCTGAGGTTCACTTGAGTGTTTCTGGAGAAGTGCATTTGGGAAGAATAAAGTACCAGATGTTTTTAAAGCGTATCTCTGGAGATGTTACCCTTAATTCTGTTTACAGTGGTTTTACATGCTCTTTCATCCTAAGTTAAGGACAGGAACACTGAGCTGTGTGCTGAGTATTCATTGGACGTGTTTGCAGCCATGTCTAGATAATAGTACTTTTTAAAATGTTTATACTGGAGTAGTGCATGGTAGGACTCTCTTTTGCCTGGGGACTATACAGAGTATGATTTCCCCAACCCTCCAGAAGTTGCTCCTCTTAAGGAGCACTTAAATTTTTTTGTTGTTTGGTGCTTCTTCTATACTTGATTGTGGTCATGAGGGAGCATCTGTATTTAGAGAGGAACATAAACAGTACTGCTCAGATGCTTACCTTCCCACCCCTTCCCAGGAAGCACTGGCATCACATAGGCCTGCTATCCAGAATATGTTTGTGAGAACTCCTTGTTAAAGCACTGGAAGTGTTATTGCTGGATCTACCCCTGACGTGGGAGGAACATCAAGCTGCAGTGAAGTAATTCACTGATCTGATGCAATCTCTAATTAATGTCTACATACCTCCGCACCCATGCAAATCAAGCAGAGGTTGGGGTTGTAGCAGTGGATAAAACTTGGTCCAGAGTTTATAAAACATTAGGATCCTTTGGGAAGAGATGCTCTATTAAAGGAAAACATTATCATGATTATTTATTATTAATAGCAATGTAATTTCTGTCCTGTAATATTGAGTTTAAATTTGACCTAACAGCAGTGACTTTCAGCAGAACACGCTCCTGTACTTGAAAGGCAGATGACTTTGCAGCATATTAAATATGAATTATGGTCATCTTATTGCGAAAGAAGTCAGATGAAGTGCTGTCTATCTTTAATCGGTGGAACTAGCAAGGGCCATGATGCCTTTTTTTTTTAACATTTATTAGAAAGGCAGTCCAAAGACCCTGCTGGCACTTGGCTGCATGTTGTCTTCCTACTTGAGTGATGACAGTGTACCACAGAAAATGGCACCTAGCTCTTCAACTAACCTTTTTCTTTTGGTACTGCAGACCTTTAATTTCAGTATTATTCCTGTAAAACTCCCACAGAGATATTGTGGGATTTGGCCTCCAAGACAGTTAAGGTAAAGACTACTGTTCAGGTTTAAAAATGAACAAATAATAATAATTAAAAAAACAGATAAGCCCCCACCCTTTGTTTCCTTTCTGGCCTTCAAATCAAAGGTGTGTTTTCATTTTTCCCAATTGTTCTCTTCTGTCTGAAAGTAACCACCAGGAGCCCAGTATGGACCAGACTTAGGGTACTGGGACACTGAGCTCATGCCATGATAACACCCCCAAATTTGCCTACATTAAGGAACAAACAGTTGCAATTGGAGTGATTGTACCAAACAGGGTTAGGCATGAAGTTCACCACTGCAGTCCTGTGTCCACTCAGGTCAGTTTGTATTGCTGCAGTTTCCTCTGTGTTGTTTTTAAATGAAGTCCTTGGCCTTGCGGATCCCAAAATGCTGTCTCCGGACCAGTGTGAGCAGCTGAAGCAGAATGGGCTGAACCTCCTCAGGATGGTGGCAGGTCTAGTTTGTGCCCAGTCACCTGGAGGCTTTAGAAATGTGGAAAGCAGCATCTCTCAAGTTTAGGAAGTTACCATCCTCTGTCAGAGGTTACCCTGTCCTGTAGGTGAGTTGGCTGGAAAAAAATGCCTGCCCAAGCCCTCAGCAGCCCCAGTTCTTCCTGTGAATTAAATGAGAAAATGTGGTGCTGGAGCACAGACACCCTCCATGAGTCAGGGTTGCTAGTGAGGATCACGCTCTGTATTTCTCTTGCTGGCACAGTTGGTAGAGTGGATATCACATAGACAGCACGTGTGCAATTTTTTTTTTTGTTTTTTTTGTTAAAATGGCACAACTGTGCTGTTGCTGCTGTTGCACAAAGAGAAAATGTGTAGCATGGCTTTATTTTATGAGAATTTGAGAGAAAGTCTTGCTAAAAGCTGTGTTTATACCGTTAGAGCTGTGCCCAGGCTAAATATTGTAATTATTTAACTTTTGGAGTAAATTAATGCACTCATGGGAAATGGCAGAAGACAGATGTTTTATTATGATTATTCTTATTCTTTCTTGCATAGCTTTGTGGCTTCCTTCATGATGGGCAGTGGCCACCGTGACAGCTGCTGTGGTACGGAGCTGTTTGATCTGTCTTCAACAGACCTTCCCTCTATGACTTTCTGTCTTGTTGCTTGTTTTTAGGGACTTACGTTGCTGAGTGCTCAGTGGTGTAGGTAAAGGAAGGAACTGCACCCACCCTGCTTCTGTTGTTCCAGATTTTGGAAGAACATTAAATAATAAATGGAGGAAGAATATATAGATAAATGCAGAGAAGGGAAAATATGTTGGGCAAGTAAAATGACAAGATTTTCAAGCTTTCCCCTGTTGCCTCTTTTCTTTCTCTCTTTTCTTTCTTTTTTTCTTCTTTTTTTGCTTTAAGCCCTCTGGTGCCTGAGATTGACTGATGTGACAGAGGTTTCCTGTATGAGTTTGGACACAGGTAGTTGAGCACAGCCCCTGATGGAGGCCGGGTAAAAACTCTGCAAGATACTAAATAGGTTGTTCTGTCAGCTTTTGTTTGATGAGTAGGTAAATTGTGTTGAACCATAATGCAACTCACTGTGCTTTACTTTGTACATGGAGTAGATGTTGCCTGTTGAGCAAAGCACCAAGGATGAAAACGGAGTTAAATTTCTAGGATGGCCAAGATGGGTGTTTTTTCACAGATCACTGCAATGCAACGGCACCCTTCACTGTTAATATGTTTGCCACAGCGTTACCTAAAGTTGCTTAGAATTGTTCTAGTTTCCTCAAACTGCTGAAGCAGAAGCCTTTACCCTACTGCTTTTTGTTTATTATTCATGTAACAAACTCTGAATTCATAAAAGTGAGCTGTCAAATTCAGTGACTTAACTTGCAAGGTCAGTGTGCATGCAGGTAACAAAACCACACTCTTTACAAAAAAAAATTTCAGGTCTTAAGTCTTGATTTAAACAAATTTGTTTAAATGACTATCTTAATTAAAGAGGAACAGTCCCTTGTGTCGGTTCCCTGAACTGGTTTAAGGACTGGTCTGCATGTAGATTTTTGTGCCACTGTAATTATGACTGCAAGAGGTTTGATTTCTTTAATGCAATAATGCTGTGTGGCTATTAGAAGTCTAGCTGGTGTGACTCCTGTCAGGAACACTGTTCTGCCAGCACAATGGCATCTGTATTTCTTACAGGTTATTCCTGATCCTGTGCAGGTGTAAGTTGCATATACATTTAGAGTCTTCAGCTGGTATAAATGTGTCTGTGGTACCAGTATAGTCCAGTTCCAGATGTGTTGGCACAGCTGTGCTCTGCCTAAAGGTGGGTGATACACTCATTTGGGTGGTTAGTTGGTGTGGGCAGGTCTAAGTCTGAGCATGGTGAAGGGCACAGAAAATGAGAGCACAGTGTGAGGAACTTGGTAGTAATGTAAGAATAAACATAATGATCTAACACAGGGAGTAAAATTGCTTTTGTCATTTGCTGCTGTGCTAGAGTTTAATCTCAAGGTGAAAATCTGCCTTCAATTCCATCGCAGCAGCAATCACAGCTTTAGTGAAGCAGATGGAGGTGAAAAAAAGGTAGCAACTTTGTTTTGCATTCTGATGTTTCCACGGCTTTTATCAGCAATAAGGACCCTTGTTTTGGCATTTCCTTGCAGTGAATGTTTGGCAGTCTTCAGCTCTTCCATCTGGCCATGTTTTGCCAGGAAATGCCCAGAAGGGAGGTAATGGTTGAATTAAATACTGTTTCTAGGGTACTGGGCTTCACATGGCTAATGAGAAGCCTTAATATAGAGAGCTTTTCAAAATCCAAATAGAGTCAAGCAAGGAGAGAGCGCTATAAAATAGTAATTATCTTTGCTGTGCTTACAGGGCTGTTGCTTAAAAATGTGGAACCAAGGGCTGGGCTGAGCACTCCAAATTCTTGCTCTTGGTGTCCATACATATAGTTTCATATATGTATGAAGAAAAAAAAAAAGGAAAACAGCATTAAGATGAAAAATACATAAATTAAAAATTCCTGGAAATCCCTCCCCTTCCTTCCCTTCCTCAGCCCATGAAAGACAATGCAACTATTACTGTCTCATGTGGGGATAGGAAGGGGTAGAGAGAATAGCTGGGAGAACATCTGAAACAGTTACAGCTAAGCTTGTGTGTATTAAAATAAATTCCAGAAATGTGCCTGAAAAGTTGCGTGTAAAAGGTTGGATTCTGATCCTGCTTGCTCCACTGTAAATGCAAGTAAAGCTCTACTGGATCAAGTGAAATTGTTGAAATCTATGATGCTATTACTGAGAACATGTTGTGACCCAAAAAGAAAACTGACTGCACCTCTGGGAGGGGAGCCTGGCCTTGCCAGTCTTTGTCCTCTCAGCAAAGGCATCTCTGTCAATTTAGGAAATGATTGGTGGGAGTCTTGGGACACAGTTCTGCAAACCTTTGCTTACTTCAGTAGTCTCCTTGAAGACAAAAATCACTGATTCCTTACAGGGAATATTTGTCAGGCACAGTAATTCACCTAAGTAGGCATTTGCTTGCAGACTGCTTTTGTACCACTTCACAAAAAAATCCGAAGACATAACTACATCTGTGCAATTCCATAGCTCAGTATGGTATGGCAGCATTGTCTGCAGGAATAAAAAATAAGGGGAAAAATATTGGAAGCACAAGTGCTTACCTTAGCCATAGCCCATGAAAATCTATCAGTAAATGAGCATGACAGAGCTTGCAGAACTCTTTTTGTGACTTGCTGCTTGCCTTGAAGGTACTCGATTTTAGTGTTTAGTGTTGGGAAAGATAAGGGGTGGTTAAACAGTATGAGATGCTTTGATAAGGACTTTATTACTCAGGCGGAGTGCTAAGCATTACTCTCTTGAGACTAGTGCGTGGATACAGCATTATCCAAATACATGAGAAGGTGTCCTGAATTTTAAATCCTTGGGTAACAGGTATTATTCATGTTGCTGAATAATTCTGTTTCAAAATCTGTGCCATGAGGTGCTTGGTTTGCAGGGGTGACACCTTTGCTAAACTAGCTAAAGCACACGTGGATGTGGTCTGTGACTATTGGCATAGCTTGAGAGAACCATGAACCTGAAATGTAATTCTAGATATAATTTTTACTGGACTCCACCACCTAGCCATTAGGAGAAAATACTTTGATGCCTTGTGTGCCTAAAATGAGGAAAGTCTGTTCACAAGCCATCTCACTTCTGTCTCAGAAATGCTGATATATTTACTTCTGAGATTCGCTGCTAGCTAGCAGACTTATTTATGCCTTTGATTATAGTGCTGTCTCGCAGCTTTTCATATAAATTTAATTGTGATAGTACTGTGGTGGTTGTTTGAAATTGCAGATTCGTTCACATTGGTGAAGGTGATCCCTCACGAGGCCTGATGTGCACAGATGTTCTGGCAGTTGCTGAGACCACACCTGCTGCCATCTGTGTGCAGAGGGACCTGACCCTTTACATGTCAGGTGGGAATAAAATTGTTTCACTTACCCGTGGCATGTGTTTGATGAGATTTGTATTTGAGAATAAGCTTGAGGATTTCTGTCCTGAGCTTTCATTCTCTGTAATGTAGGTTGTTGGAGTTGAGGTAGATTGCATTTACCTGCTTTCCTGAAGCTCATTTCATCTTTCAGGTTTCCCAAAACTACAAACGGAGGGTTAGGAAGCACAGAGCACACAGAGTCTCTTAGAGACTTGCTGAAGTTTGCGTGGGAAAGTGGTGGCCGGGACAGAAGCTGAGAAACTGAGTCCTCTGATACCTGCTCTTCTCTCTCACTGCGGGATTTGTCGCAGCAGAGTGCTGTTGAGGGGATCATGGTGGGATTCACAGTTGAAAATAAGCTCTACCACTCTTGTTGGTGTCCCTTTTCAGTGTGTACGGAGCAGCTTGTGAAGGAATTGCAAGTATTAGTGGAGGGACTCTCTTCTCCAGGAAAGATCTGTGTCTGGGATGGTGTGATCTATATCAAGTTTGAGGACTGTATCTGGAACTGAATATTTTGTGTTATTAATGTCAGTAATCATCTTTCCAGTGTTGGAACTTTGTTTAACAGATGCTACAAAAAATCTTAATAAGACAGCTTGCTGTGAGCAGTGATGGCTCAGCAGCTAGGAAATTTGTGTATTTATTTTTAATGAAATGTGGAGTTTCTCTTTAGTATTCTTTATGGCCCTCTGTGCACTGGGAAACCCCCTTCTTTAGCAAACAGGCAGGACCTTTCTGGGCTTACTGGAGCAACTGCTGTTTTGGAAGACAGACAATACCAAAAAACGTTGGTTGCAAGTACAACCTTGAGCATCAGCTTACGCTGGTGTGAGCAAGTTCAGATTTGCAGCTGCTGTTAGGAGGTGCTCAAATTAAGTATCTAAGAAGATAGGTAATTTCATGTCTGGGCATTTTTTCAGCCTGTAGAGTGCTTGCCCATGGCCTCTTGCATCAGGCAGAATCAGCTGATAGTGCTTGATGAAAGAGAGTAGGGTGCTGGTAGTTGCTGGAGCTGCATGTACCATCTTAGTGGTGTTGTGCTTACAGGGAATTTACACTAGATGGAATTGCACTGAATGATGTCTTTCCCTTTCTGGGTACATTTGCATTTTAGTGCATTTCACCAAGTTGGCAGAGCATTTGAAAACATTTCCTTTCCTTGGTGCATGAAAAAAAAATTGTGGGACGCTGCTCTAACTACTGAATTGGGTTTTGGCAAATCATTTAAGGTTCCCTTGAAGAGTCTTATGTAATGCAACAGGTGTGATATTAGCTGGTCTTTTGAGCAATTCGGTGTGATGAACAAGGACTGGATTTTGAGGCATTTGCTTATTTTGGGGAGGAATTACTCTCATATCTCCCTTTACTGGAAAGGATGCATCAAAGAATTATCAACACAGAATTAGAAGAAACTAATTTTTTACTCCTAAAGACTATTTATTTTACCAAGGCACTGACAGAACATGGCTTTGGCCCTCTGAGGGGACTGAGTTTTTTTAGAGTTCTCCTAGCAGATAATATCTACACTGATAAAGTATCTTGGTTGCAAGTGTCAGATGTTTGCACTGCAGCTCTGGACTAGGATGATGGGTACATCTAGTCTTTATAAACTGTCTGGTCTTAGTCCACTAGCCTGAATTCCGTGTGGATTATGTGGTCCTTACAGCTGGGAAGTCCAGAGGAAGCAAGCAGATCACAGGGATTATACTCTTGTGATTGTAATGAGTGTCAATATATTTATATATTCATTGTCCATGGATCAGAAAATCTCCAGAACAAACTTCAGATGGGCGTGTGCTGAGGCATAGGCTTGTGAAGTTGCTGCAAATATTAATGCAGGAAAAACTCAGAGTATCATATTCTTCCAGTCCTGCCAGCAAAGAGAATGATATTAAGTCGTAATTTAGTATTGTTCACAAAATACATATCTCTACTAATAAGATTGCCTTGTCAGTCTCTCCGTCTTTTTCTCACTGTCTATTCTTTTATTCCCAGGCTCACCTGGCACTGTAAAGCCTGTTAAGAGCCTGAAACTAATACTGAGGAAATCAGTGTGGGTAATTGTGCTGCTTAATTTTCTTGTAGCAAACAGTGGGTGTAGTTTCTCGATTGGGGAAAAAATTTAAAAATATGGCCAGAGAGGAAGAGAAGTCAGAAAATTAGCTTCTGTAGCTTTGTTTGGACTGTGTGCCACGAGTCTCTGTTCTGATTTAATGCAGCTACGCTGTCCCAGTCTCTAAACCTGTAATTACAAGACTGTGAGAGATGGATTGATGTGGACAGTAGTTAGGATATTAATTAAAATGCTGTGGATGATGTGGGGAACAGTATGCCTTATGTGCTTTAAATAGAGAAACTGGAGAATGTATCATTCAAAATGCCATGAATTGTCAGTTTTGGATTGTGTTTCTTCTTTTGGAAGCCCAAGCAATTGTAAATTGCTTCACAGGGTGCAAGATAGTGGAAATTCGGGGCTCTAAGTCAAAACAAGGTACTTACAGACCAAATTGTTCATTTCTGTAGGATTAAAGTGCCCATTGATTTGAAGCATATCAACGGCAGCGAGTGATCAGAGCCAGCATTAAGTTGCAGAGCTCTTCCAGAAAGGGGGAGACACGCTTTGGATTTGGGGAGAGGAGGGAAATGGGTATGTGGTAAGGACCTGCCAGCCCTCACCTCCGGCATGTTGCATGCAGTTGTTCTTATGGATTGCAGTGGGTGTTTCGGGTTAAGGAGTGGGAAGAGGCTTATCTGCCTGGGCAGGATAGGACCCCAGGGCAGTTTGTCCCTCTCTCCATCCATGTAAAGCAGTGGAATAGATGCAGTTGTCCTCTAGGCAGTTGGTTTGTTAATCACTTGATGGGAGGCTAGCTGGGGAAACTCAAGCAGATTTGCATTCAAGGTCATGTGCTAAAAGACTCACAGCACTGTCTGTGTTGAAATTTTTGGTCCTTAAAAATCTTCCCGATCTGGCCCATGAGAGTTTGATCAGTATTAGGAGTGTGTCAGGCGTGACCATAATTGAACTTCCACATGCCTGAAACCTAAAGACTTGAAAGCCTTCTGATCTTCTATTGGCAAAAAGTCATCTGTTTGAAGTTGTTTTTTGTCTCATGGTTGTTGTTTTCACAGAATATTCCGAGTTGGAAGGGACCCACAAGGGTTCGAGCCCAAATTTTAAGTGAATGGTCCATAAGGGGAACAAACCCACAATCTTGGTGTTTTAAGCATCATGTTCTAACCAACTGAGCTTTGGAGTTTTGTCCAAAACTCCAAAGAAATTGATTTTCTACTGAAAACAGCATTACAAGAAATGGAAAGCCAAACCCACTCACTTGCATTGTCTCAGCATTCTGTGAAATTGAAAGAAGTGGCCAGACTGATTTGTTTTTTCAAAAAAACAAATACTTTCATGTGAGTGTAGTACTTGTTTTGTGGCATATGCCTTTTTGCCAGGTTTTGTCTCAGAGCAATAAAAGGCTGTGAATACGCAGAGTGGGATAAAGAGAACATAATTTGTGATGGAAATGTGCAGTGGGCCATAATTGGGCCATGCTGCTACAGCTGTCTGCACAGCAGCAAACTTGAGTCAGATTGGAGAATATTGTATTTCTTTCTGCATGGCTGACTTTCTTACATTTGATGGCTTGTGTTTGGCGTGTTACCTTTGTTTAGAAACTGCCAAAAAAAAAAAAAAAGGAGACTTAGAGGGGGCGAGGAGTAGCATGGGCTGTTGAGGTTGAAGTCCTGGATTAGGGGTATAAACCACTTAAGTCTTCCTTGTGCTCGCCTCACAGGAGACTGACGCTTACTGCAGGGCTCCTGAATGTCACAGAAGTGTGGCAAGCCGTGCCCAACTTTGTGTGAAGCAGCATTTCTTGTCTTTGAAAACACACTGCTCCAAACCATCAGATAACATTTGCCTGAAAGAGGAGGATGTGTTTCAGTCAGATGATAAGAGGGGAGGGGCTGCTCTCAGGACTGAGCGTGAGACACCTCCCTTGCTGGAAAAGGGGGAAATAGATGAAAACACAAAATGGAAAGGCACCCTGTCATGCTGACAGATTTGGCCTGAGGAAACCAAAAGGCCATCAGGGGAGGGAATGGAAGAGAGCCAGAACAGGAGGGAGCAAGTATTTAAGTAGCAGGCTGTGCTTCTGGAACCAGGCTTGCAAAAAATGAAGGGGAAAGAGAGTGTCAGTGGTGGTTGTGGCTGTGACTCTCAAACTCCCTTGTCTGTTCTCCCTCTTACCAGCCACAGCCGATGTTCCCCATCTCCCTCCTGCTAATGAGTTGCAGGCTGCTTCCCTGGGAAGGGCTGTGCACCAGCTGGCTCTGGGATGTGCTGTGGGAGGGGAGGGTTCCTGGCAGTGAGATGCACCTAGGAGGAGAGGCTGGGGCAGGACCTGGAGTGAGGTTTGCATTGCACTGGGAAAGGCTGGACTGGAAGGGATATTGGGAGGGAGGAAGACATCACTGACTTCAGTGGGAGCTGTCGCATTTCCAACACTAGGGTGCAGTGAATTAATGAACCCTCACTGGAAGGGAGAATGCCATCTGTATGCTGTGGTGATGAAAAAGGTTAAACAAAGAAGTGTGTTGCCTTTACTCTCCTTTCTTCAAACTGTCTTGAACTTTCCGGAGAAAGACTCTGTAAAGGCTCTCTCCCTGTGGAGGTGAACTTCAAAGATCAAGACTCCTGAGTGGAGAAATAAAGCAACCTGTCTGGCACTGCTGACTCCACACTGGCTTACCAAGGGCTGTTCTGGTCAGGCAGAAAATGCTTTGGGAACCAAATGCAGCAGGTTACTGGTAACATCATTGTGCTGATGAAGGATGGAAAGTTAGCCTTCCTTTAGAAGAATAGGAAGGCAGAGAAAAGTTAAGCACAGTTAGAGGTTTTTGTTTATTAAACAGGTGATGAATAGGTGTTTCAGCATCAATAAGCCCTGAGACATTTGATAAGAGCCTTGTTGAGTAATTGAGAAGTTTTTGCCAAACACAGTAAGGTCTGTTTGAAGTGACCTGTGATGTCTCTTTGTGTGGTATAGCATCATGTACTTTCAAGTATGTGAGCTGTCTTCCTCCTAAGAAGCTGAAGGGAGCTATCTTCTGTCCTTCCTTGGTTTCTGCAAAATGCTGTAGGCACACAGCCAGTCACCTAGCCTGAATTCAACCTGTGTGTAGAAAATGGGTAAGAATGTCTGTTTGAAAATCTGGGCTTTGATTTTTATTTATTTATTTAGTGAGGAGGGCCTTCAGGACAAAGCTTTTCTCCCATGGTCTGGGACATGCTGGTCAAACCTCCATCAAGGCTTGCTCCTGGTTGCTGCTTTCAGCTCTGTGTCACAACCCTGCCATCTGCCTTGCTTTGCTGAGGCCGCCCAGCTCCTCTCAGTGAGGGCCTCTAAAGATGCATATGTATTAGCCTGACCTGTGCTGTGATGCTGCCTGCCTCGACAGTGGTTCACCTGCAGGGTATTTCAGTTGTGCAGCAAACATTCAGGCCATATGGGCTCAGACTTACTTGCTGTTGTGTTTGAATGGAGTTAAATGCCTCAGTGATGCTGTTAACAGCATCCCTTCGTTTTTGAGACACTTGTCTTAGAGCATACAGTACTTGAATATACTCCAGACTGCCCCAGGAGTCCCCAGCCAGTGGCTTTTAGGCAACAGATTGTTTGTGGGTGTCCTCAGAGTAATCTCTTGCTCTGCCAGGCCCAGGTGGAGAAGGAAAGCAAACTAAGTACTGCTTTTATCTGTTTAGTGTGGTTTCTTCTAGGTCAGACAAGGCTTAAGATTATTCCTTGGCTCTGTGAGCAGGGCTGGTGCCTGCAGGGGGAGGAGAGGGGAGGAAGAAGGATGTTAGGGCCTAATGAATCCTTGAAGCTCTTGCTTATTATCAGCCTCCAGAGTGGGAATGGCGTGACAGAAATTCTCTGCTTTCTCCTTTCCCGGGGCAGTATTTCTGCTTTGTGAATTAAAGGGTTTGGCTTCAACCAAAAAATAGGAACAGAAACACAGCTGTGAGGATGTGAGTGATGCTTCATCTTCTGAGGGGTTAAGGATCCAGTATAGCAGTGCTACTCAACCTGAGGTCTGTGAGATAACAGTCTGAAGATACATACCTGCCTCCAAGTGCAGGCAATCAGTTTGCAAGGGGGAAAGATGCAATAGATTAGTATGTGAGGCTTAACTGAATGGTCATATGGCTGCAAGTGTCACAAAAATGCAGGACCAAGATACAAGACACTTCCATTTTTTTTTGGTGGGGTAGGGGGAAGGGTTTTTTTGTTTGTTTTGATTTTCCTTCAGAAAACCTTAATGGCCCTTGGATTAAAAATTGCTGACAATATTTTGCTTGTGAGTTGCAGCTAATTGTCGTCCATCTCTCACTCTGTTTACAGCCTACACTGGCACTTTTTTAAACACTGGGCTTGAAAGGGAGAGCTAAGGGAGCTGTCGCTGTGACTTGCTTGACTTGGCCCAAGGAACAGCTTAGCCTTTTCCTAACATGGATATGTCTGCAGTTTGCATGACTTTGTTTAGCTGAGCTGTGTTTTTCTCCTCCTGGCTTCTTTTTGTGCAAGTTTTTCTCATGTGAAATATTTTGGATTGAATGAGATTTACAAGGAGGAGTTAACATTACATTTGAAGGTTTGCTTCTGCTATCTGACATCATATCCCCTGGGGTCAAACCTCTGGGCTGAGAGCCAGTATTTTAAAAGATTTTTTTTTTCAGGGTGGAGGAATATCTTGTAATTTCACCTCCTGTGAGTTCAACCTCTCCCTCTTGGGCTGCTTGTTCATTATTTCAAGTTTCACCTCTACAACATGGAAGAAAAGACTGTTTTAGCCCTTATTGTGATGTTTCGTGCTTAACCATCTGCTTAGAAGGCTTGATCTCCTCCTGACTCCTTTCTGAATTGCTAGTACATCCCTGTATGCTGTTAAGCCATCTTTGAACCTCACTGTGTCACAGCAGTATACACAAGGAGTAAATCTACTGAAGTCAGGCAAGTAGTACCAGCGTGAAACTGGAGTGACCAGAAAATCATGTCTCCTTTCTTCTGGATTATGTACAGCAGAGAGGAGAGAAAGCTTCAAGTGAGCAGAGAAAATTTTGAAAGCAGCTTTTTGATTTCCCTACCAGAGAGGCTGGCCAAGTATAGTGAAAGTAATTCCAGAGACCACAAGCTGATTTGAAGTGGGTCCCTGGAGCTGCATAAACAGACGGTGCATTATTCATGAGCTAACTGAGCCTTTGCCCTCCTTCAGCAGACTAGGACATGCAGAAATGTGCCTGCTTCCTTCACCTGGTTGACTGGCCCTCTGGGAAGGGTCTGCTCTTTGCAGTGTGGAGTGGAGAGCAGGAATTGCTGACACAATTAGGCTGATGTGCACCATGATTTAGGAGCAGTTACGGGAAGCCCTTGTGGGTTCACTTATGACTTGTTAATGCTGTGTTTGTCTGACAGCAGTCAATGGGGATCAGAAGTCTGGGGTACACAGAAGTGGTGCAGAAGGGAAAGACTGCTTAGGCACCAGGGTACTTGTGTGCTAACCCCATGAGCTCACATCATCTCATCCTTGTTCCTCCTGCATCTCACCTGCAGGAAAAAAAAGCACAGTGATTTTTCATTAGAAGCTGTTGAACATGGCCTCCTTCAGTGTATTTCTGAGTCATAACCTTGTGGAAAGCGTACCTCACTCAGCAGGAATTCAGAAAATCCAGTAACAGGCTTATGACGCTGGATCTGGTGTGAGATGTTTCAGCTCAGCTGACCAGAGAGCAGAGAGGCCTGCCCTTGTTTGTACCCAGAGCTGTGATGCTCATGTGGGATGTGTTTGGGGGAGAACTGGGTGTTGTGTGTGGTTTCTTCTTGAAGTCTCTTGTTGCAGGGGAGTTAAGTAGACACAGGAACATGGACTTTGAGCAGTTGAGGTGGCTATTGCCATTTCCTTCATGCAGTGGTTGTCACTCTTGCAAGCTCCACATCTGACTACTTCTTTGGTAGCTGCTCTCCTCTCTGGTTTTAATCCAGCAACAATGGTAAAGTGATGTTTTCTTTCTTATGTGATGTTCTTATCCTCCACTGCTTACTTTACCATCTAAGCACTGAGCTACAACAGCTGTAACATTAATGTACCATGAGCAAAACCTACTAAAACAGTGTGATCAGAGACCAGGTTAATGCTGTCACTTGAATGTATTCTAGCAAGTTTTATTTAGTGTTTCATGTGTAGCAGTGAATATTTCAGATGGCACAGATGTGTGATAACGTTCTTAGTCCCAGGACTGCCCTTTCTTGTAATAGTCACAGTTCATTACAAAGAAATAAGTGTTCAGAGAGAGAGCTGGCATGATCATGGAAGAACAGGTCATATTACATCTTTGGAATAAGCTGCTGTGGATTCATCATGAAAACAACTCTACAGGTTTGGGTTTGTCTCTGACAGACAAGCTCTCCTTCTGTGTCATACGTTCATAGCTGTTTGAGACAGACAAAGTTGTTGAGGTCACCTAAGCAATCTCTTGGCAAAACAGACTTTTCTCTGCACCATATTTTTGTGATAGATCTAATCTTAGATATTTTCCCTGGTGGGGATTCTATCACACTGATCTCTCTGCTGGAAGAGGTACCTTTGTAGTCAGACTATGTTGTCCTTTATTAATTCAATCACAATTTCCATGTAACTCCAGCTTTTAATACCTTAATGAGTTCCCTTCAATCCTTGATGACTTGTTCTTTGAATTCAGATCTATATGTATTACAGATTTCTACACAGGTGTGTCATACCTGTCTTTCAGTGTGATTGATGAAATTATCTCAGTTTACTAATGATTTGCATAATTTTTTGAACTGCATTCAGTTGCCATTGAAGTGGGTTGGGGGTTAGACCACTGTGACAGGGAATCTTGGAGCTGGATAATCCCCTATATTGGTTTCCAATTTAAGCCATATCCCAGTGGTACAGTAAAAAGCAAAAAAACTGCTTTCATGATGCTGTGGTTGCAGTTCATCTTCTGGTGTGTGGTCAGATGATCCACGAGAGGATCTAAACCATTTAAGGCCTGCAAAATTGATGCTGATTATGTAAGCAGTCAGTGTTTTGGAGCTGTATGGATCACAGCAGCATGTACAAGGACACTGTAGAGTGTTTTCTCAGCCCTTTTGGAATGACTGCTTCCAAGGGGCTGTATTTTCACTCTGTGTAGGATGTGGTGTGCTTTCACTCTGCCCTGCACGGAGGCAGCATGCTGATCACAACCATGTCAGATAGGTAGACAGTAGCTGTGATTTTTTTCTTTTTCAGCTCTTCAGCTCAGTCTGTTCATGCCAGCAGCTCTTGCCATTCAAGTGGGTAATGTTCTAGCAGCATTTGAGAGCTGGCAGAAAAGGGTGATGATCAGGTGCAGCCAGTTAAAAAAAAAAAAAAAAGCATATGCTTTACAGGAAAGTTTGTTCTGTATCCCTGAGCTGAAGATGAAATTTCACAGCATCAAGGCAGAACAGTCTCACAGCAGAGTCAGTGGCCTTTTGGAAAGCCTACTCAAATACTAGATGCACTGAGAGGGCATGTCAGCTCTGCATTTAGAAACTCAAGGATTTTGTTTTGTCAGGAAACCCAGAGGTGGACACAGCCTGCTAAACACAGAGGTCTTGTTAGTGAGTGTGTTGTGGGTATTATAGAAGTACAGCTAGAGCAGATGGGATCATGTTAAACGTTAATATGGTTGTAATAGCACATTATAAAATACATGTAAGGGTGTAGTTGAGGTGATACCTCATGGTGAGAGAGATTCCCTCAAAAGACACCCCCCCCCTGATTGCTGTGCTGAATTTCACAGGACAGTCTCTTCTGTCTCTGTAACGTCCTGTGGGGGACCAATCTCATCATACGATCAAGTTGGGTTACCCATCCCGTGGCAGTGCCCTCAGTCTTCCTCGCAGAGGGCTGCATGACTGCAGAAGTTAAAACCCTCAGATTTTCAGTATTTGGCCCCTTCTGGATTGGATGCACTGGTGTGAGTGCTGTGGAAGATGTTGTAGTTGCTCTTCTGTTCAGGAGCAGATGTAGGTCTCTGGGGATGTCAGTCTCATGCTTTAAATTCACAGAACAGTAAAATGCAGTTGTTGTATTATGAGACCCAAATGTAATAAGTGAAGAATGTGTGGCACGTTAAACCTGTCTGGTTCATACAGAAACTCATGTATAATTCACAGGCTTTGTAAATATGTCAGCTTAATGCCTCTCTGGCACCTATCAGCAAAGCTGTGTCTCCCTTGGGTTAGTCGGACTTGACAGCTTCTGGAACTGGACCCTGAATTGTGTGACAAATGGTGCTGAACTCTGAACATCACTGAATAACAGCTAGTTTTGAAATCAGAAAAAAAAATCTTAGAATGAAAGCCATTTTATTGAAGTTATTCATTGTCTCCTTAGGACAATGTTGAATCATAATCCTTGTTATGATGGAGAAACCCTTTACTCTTTTAGTGGAGCAGGATTGCACCAGCACCAACCAAGCTTTGGTTATTCTTCTCTGCAACACATTGCATCAACATCAAGAAATGTAATGAAGTTATTGGTCATCTGATAGTTCTTTCAGGCATTTATTTGTAGTTTGATGTACAGTATTTTCCCTGTAGCTACTGAAAAAGTCACTAACCTGTGACAGAAATGTGCCATGCCACAAGGCCCTTAGTGACTGGTGTGATGTATGCCTACTTTTTATTAACTGAATTGCCTGTATTCTGTGGACAAATTGAGCTGTACTTATGTAAAGCCTGTGAGAGTGCATGGACTTACGTGTTTGGTGCATGCAAGCTCTCCTTTTAAGTGAAAACTTTGGTCTTTTAAGTAGTCCAGAGTAAGCAGCAGCTTGGTTTAGTTGCTGCTCCCCTAAAAAAAATCAAGGCCCAAATGTACCATAGGCACTATGAAAATAATGTTAAATAACAATGTGTTTTACTGTGGCTCAGTCAGAGACACTGAGAACAACTGAGAGCTGTTGGATGGTAAATTGTTAAAACACACTGCTCTGCAGGACACTAGCGTAGATTGTAAAGTAGTCTGTAAAGTCTAAACGAGTTAGTTGTCCAGGGAATCAGCCTGCTTTGGACTGGGTCCTTTGGATGAGATTTTCAGAAGCAGTCAGCAGTGCTCAATTCCATTGACCCCAACTGCAGTGGGAGTGGTGAACACAACGCTGAGTTTTGCTGCTGTTAAATCTACTGGATTTAACATTATGTTTTGAGTGACTGAAAGGCACTGAGGGAAGGGAAAATAATCTACATTTTTAAGTCCAATACAGTATATATTCTCTCAAGAGCTGGTTTTACAAGTTAAAATGGTCTCTTTACCACATGGCCAGTATGAGTTATTTTGCTGCCTACGAATGTGTCAAATCAGGGGCAGTGAAAGGTGAGTCTGCATTGCTAAACACAGCTTTTTGCCTGGAGCTGGGACTCCTCTTGGGGAAATTTAAAGTGTGTGTCTATGCGAAGGGAGGTAGAGCAAGAGGTTTTAATATCTGCAAGCCCTCCGAGGGCACATCTCCTTAAACTCCACTTGTTTTCCTGAGCTCTGGTTTCTTTTGCAATCTTCATGCTGCCATTTATCGCATCTGAACAGCCTGTGGAAGCTGTGTGGCAACCTTCCTACTGTGTTGTAGGGTGCTATGGTAATTCTTTATTCTCTGTTGAATTCCTATAATTCCTCTCTTTGGGAAACAAAACAAAACCTATCTACAATAAAAACAAGTGCAAGTCTTTCTGCAAATACAGCAGCACAAAAGCTGGCTGCTCTTTCCCACTGAGGCTATCTGAACCAAGCAGCCTTTCCCCTATCACCTCCAAAGCCCTTGATTTAAGGAAGGGGAGTGATTACTGAATCATTAAGGATAATGGCTATTTACTTTTGGAAACAATGGACTTGATGAACCACAAAAAAATAGCCTAATTTTCAGAAGTGCATTTGCCTTGGAGCAAACTAGCAGAGTTTTGGGATGGAAATGCATACCTTTTCTTGAGATGGTAAGAAGTGACCTTTTGTTCTGAGATAAGTCCAATTTTTTTAAATTTTTTTTTTTAACTTGACGATGGATGTGGACTCAAGCATGGAAATGTTGGGCAAGAGAACAGATCTAGCATTTAAAGTAATGAGCACAGGATTTAAAACTTCGTAATGATTACAAGTTCTCAGCCTTGCCTGGCAGCTTGCTAGGTTTTCCTGTTTTCATCTTGTGTATGCTAGATGTACAGATTTGCTTTGTAGGATTTTGCCATGTTTTCATCAATGTGTGGAAAACTGCTCCTCTTTTGTAGACCCACAGAATGGTTTGTGTTGGAATGGACCTTTAAAGATAACCTTGTCCAACGCTCCTGCCATGGCAGGGACACTGGAGTTCTAAAGATGCGTGTGTTACCTCCATCCTGGGCTGAAACAGTGACTACTGCTCTGTTGTGAGCAATCTTGGCATTTATATGGACTTACTTCTCAGGGTGTGTAGTCTGAGAGTCACTCCTGACTTGAAAGTGTTTGGCCTTTCAGAAGAGGTGGGTGCTTGTCAGAGTTGCGGATGTGCGTGGCAGAGACTTCAGAGATACTAATAACTAATAAACTGTGCAATGGCCAGCAGATAAATAACACAGGAAGATCAGAACTGGGAGAAAAAGACAACAGAGTTTAGAGCCTTTGTTGATAGTTCTTTGTAGGCAAGTAGCTTGTCAAAAAACTTACATTGAAAGCACCACAAAAATGGAGCCCATCAGAGTAATCCAGGGTTCATGTGTTTGATAAAATGGTGTGGCTTTGGCAATTTGGGTGTGCAAGTTTAAACCCTTTGCATGCTATGAAACCCTAAGCTACCTTTTTGATGCCCATGCATAGTTTCTTCCTGTGGAGAACTCCAGATGTTTTTCTTGTCAGACAGACATGTTATCTTTGTCTTCTGTTGGGCCTCTGCGGGGGTGCACAAACCCTAGCAAATTATATACTGTGAAATTTATGATCACTGTTTGAGGCTGAAGTCTCCACCAGTACCAGTATTGAGGGCTGCTTGCAACTGGATGTTTTGTTCTTAAACTCCTTGTTACCTGTTTCTGCAAAAAATGCCCAGTGATTTCACTGGTAGAATATGAAGGATATGAATCTCATTTATGCTACTGCACTTCCTCATATTGTAAAAATACTTTAAAATGATCCTGTAGTAGTTGTATAAATATTTTAAAGCCACTTTAGACTAAAGGAAATGTAGTGAAGTGACCTCTGGGCTCTTAAGAATCAGGCTCGTAATACCTCTGAAGGGGATTGTTCGATTGGCATCTGATAATATATTCCAATTTATGGGGAATTTTCTCTTCAGTGAGCATTGCAAGCTTAACTCTGTCAGCTGGCTGAACTCTTGGCATAGGGACAAGGTCATCATTCAGTGCTTGGTAGTCTGAAGGAGTGAAGCCTCCCCTTTTCTGCTCCTGTCTTTGCACTTCAGGAGACACGTGAAAGATTTTGGCAGAGCCCAAATTTTTTTTAGATCATTTCAGCATTTATTGCCCTTCCTGTTATTGCTTAGTCCAAATGGAATTACATAATCCATCTTGTCTCCATACAATGGATATTCCCTTGTCACAAGCGTGGGATCTCCCATGTTTTAATCAACTTCAACAAATAAATGCTTATTCTCTCCTGGCTCAACACAATAATTAGATGCTTAATAATATGTATATTGGCAGTTTCATTTCAGACATAGGTTCCTGAGGGCTTCATGATGAATCAAAGGAGTGATTCTAAACTACAGTATGGCTAATTTGTCTAACAAAAAAGCATTTTTATGACAAAGTAATAACTTTGTGATCTTTCTTTAGAAGTACAAATAAGCATGTGTATGTGTATACAGCAAGGAAGAGCACTGCCCTTTAAGAATTGCACACACCCTTTGAGTAAATTTTAAGCTGTTTTACTGCAAATGCTTTGTTTTATTGTCAGTGTGCAGTTCTGGTGCTCAAAAGTGATCTAAGGTACATAGAAAGGCACACTGTCCTCTATCTGATGGACTGATGAAGTTGGGGAAAACCCCCAAGCTTTCAAGCACACAAAGCTTTGTGTTGGGGTTTGGGTTTTTATTGTTGCTGGTTTTGTATTTTGAGGTTTTTTTTCAGTGTTACAGAAGCCTTAATGAGTGAGACAGAGATTCTAAACTTCAGCAGACTTTCTGTTCTTTAGTTTAATTTTGCATCCTGGGCAGTGAACCATGCTAAAGCTCTTTTCACTTCACTGGTGCATGCTGGAAAAGTGTAACTGAGAGCTGATGTAGTTTGAGCAGACACTGCAGTAGAACTCCCTTCTGACCCTTTTTGCCATTTAGGCTTTTGGCAATGCTGCCAAGTCAACTAAAGGCTGGATTAAAAATATCTTGCACTGTCAGACAGAGCTGGTTAATCTATGCTTGGTTCATGTGTCTGAACAAGCAAAAAGTTCTCATTGATGACTGGATATGCTTTTGACTCGTGCCATTGCCTTGTTTTAGGACCTTCTTGTACTGTAGATTTGACCACATTTGAATGTGGTGCCATCCTTTCAACACACAGAGGAAAAGATACCACAGAAGACAAAGAAGACTTCTTCAGGCTGGAGAAATGGCACTCATGTCCCAGGCATTATCAGCACACCCTGTGCGAAGTCACCAGACATCCTTTGGTCTGTGAGAGTCCACGCCGCTCTGATTTCATTGCTATTGCTGCTGGAGTAAAACTCACTCAACTATTTCAGCATGTGTGGCTGTCACATTCTCCTTGCAGTGCAGACATGACCTCGGAGAGCAGCAGTGAAATGCCATCTGCACTGACTCCCATGATTTGGAGGTGGACTTTTGACAAGGGCATGTAGTTATAGGACAGGCGGGAATGGCTTTAAACTGAAAGAGGGTGGGTTTAGATTAGGAAGAAATTCATTACTTGGAGGGTCATGAGGCACTGGAACATGTTGCCCAGAGAAGCTGTGGCTGCCCCATCCCTGAAAGTGTCCAAGGCCAGGTTGGATGGGGCTTTGAGCAACCTGGTCTAGTGGAAGGTGTCCCTGCCCATGGCAGGGGAGTTGAACTAGATGGTCTTTAAGATCCTTTCCAACCCAGACCATTCTATGATTCCAGATTTTGTTATAACTGCTCATCTTTAAAATGGGGACAAAACTTAAGGCAAAATAAAGGTGGGATTACCCATGTAGACTTTCTTGATGAAGCACATTCAGGGTGGTGATTTCATATGATAATGCTGTATATGCGTCTGTCTGACTGAATAGGCTAAACTCAGGCTTGGCTGTTACTTGTTAATCACTATGAAACCTAAAACAGTTACACTGTCAGAAGCAACACTGCTGCAGCTGTGTGGTTATAAAGGTGGTTTACACCAGTGTAGTTTCTTCCTTTAAGAAGACTGGAATAAGCTGTGCTAAAATGAAGCATGATACAGATAAAACTGCTTCCACAACAATGAATATTTTGGAAATGTTTTAAGAATTACTCAAGAGTTTAGACTAATTGTTTCCTGATTTCTGTGGGTGGCTACTGAATTAAATTAGGATACTTCTACTGTAAATATTTATCTTACCTTAAAATTTCAGATTTACATTCAAATAGCAAAAGTAGTGGTGTATTTTGCTCACTTCCCTCTACCTCTTGGCTGTTTTGGTACACAGACTACTTGTATCCAGAACAAGTGGAGATGCATGTGACCATATATTAGATCTGCACTGCATTACCATTAATTAATGGAACAGAGATACAACACATGTTGTCATGTTACATTTTATAATACTATAGGCCATATCTGGCACACGGACAGGACTGTGCTGTGCTAGGCACTGTATCAGAGCAGAGCAGAAAGCTGATTCTGTCTGATGAGCTTTCCATCTTAACAGGAGTCAATATATAACAGATGGATATAGATAGCACATAGGGGAGTGCAGAGAAGACTAGGGCATAACGTTTTTCCCAAGCCAGATGTCATTTCTGATATAGGTGGCACTGCAAAGTTGACACAGAAAAAAATGGAGACAAGCAGTAGCAATAGGAAAGACAGGGTGAAGGAAAGCACGAAAACACCTATCTGTTCTACGCTCTGATAGTTGGGTGATAGTGGAAGGCTTCATAGGGTGATTGGAAACAGGAGTCGCTATCTCAGTAGTGAGTGAGCAATGATAGATAGGGTGAGGGTGAGAGATGAAAAGGCTTGAAACCAAAGATACCTTTGATGCAAGAATGCATTTTAGAAAGAGCTGATGATGGTGACAGGCTTGAACCGTGATCTTTGCCAAAACCCTTTGGGTGGAAGAGAACAAGCTTCTCTTTATTGGGACTGGAGGGAATGATGTTGGAGTCACTGAGATGTTTGGTACCAGATGCTGGAGAAAGGAAGAACTGTACAAACACCGTGTAAAAAAATACATTCAGGATACGCTGTCTGCCCCTTTGCATTAACATAGACTAAAATGAGATGTGAATTTAAAGTGAGTTTTCTGCTCGCAGGTAGCTCTGCTTGGGAAGATTCTTCTTTTTTGCTTAACCCTTTTCAAGTGAAACTTCAGAGAGGCGTGTTTCTGGTCCAGAAGGAAGGTGTCCTCTTGTGGAGCTGAGGAAGTCAGGAGAAGCTATTAGGCTCAGCTCTATCTCAGCATAATCCAGATTTGTAGACCTAAATGCAGTGCATATCCAAGATGACAGGTAATGGTGCAGGCATGAGCTGTGTCATCCTCACGATGAAAAGCAGGAGAAGGCAAAATTTGATTCACAGTGAAACAATCCCTTTTATCGTGTTGTGCTTGAGCTGAAGCCTCAGTGTTGTGGATATGCTGTCCAAAAGACAGGCCAAGCATTTACTGGGGGCTGAAAGTGAGAAGCGTGGAAATAGTTGTACATTTTTGCGTGTCATCAGTTCAGATGCAATTGAAACTGCAGATAAAATTAGCCAGAGATCAGACGCAGAGGGGGAAGAAAAACTGGTCAGAGTACTGTATGTAACAGGACCACAGAACGTGGGAGAGCATGAGTAAAGCAGGAGAAATCAGGACAGTCATGAAATTATGGGGTTTACATGTCCTGACAGACAACCTGAGCAATTGTATTAGTACTGTTGTAGTATTATAAGGTCACATTAGTGATGCTGAATGATATATGATTAATATTTTATAATGTTTGTGTGATAACGAATATAAGTATTCAGTGGTTATATAAGCACTCTAATCTTGGCACCAACAATTGAATTAACATTGTGTGTGAGAGTAACGAGACAAAAACCTTACACAATGATTAAGTGCTCAGTGCCAGCACAACTACTCCATTAGGGAAGCGTGCAAATTGTTTTGTTTTGTTTTGTTTTGTTTTCCTAATTTTGGGAAAGATTTCAACTGTAGTCAGTGTGAATTTCTGCCCTTAAGAACTGAGTAATGCAGCTCTGTTTTGTTATCCTGTGATTTCATTAAATATTAAACTTTTCAAGAAGTGAATAATCAGTTAGTCAAATATAAACTATAACATGGCTTGAATTCACTATTCTGTTTGTCTAGACAGTTTCATCCAAAGCAAGCGTAAAGCTGCTGCTGTTTTGATGGGATAACAATTTGTGCTCTGCTGGATTCCTGGGCTGGTGCATGGAGTAATGCAGTATATAATATAGTCCAGTTGTGACAGGTATGGTTAAGTTCCAGAAACAAGCCTAGAGCAGAAAAAAAGGATCATGTGCAAGGTTGTTCTGCATAGGGAGCCTCTCATCTTAGATGATCCTGTATTTTAGAGTGGATTTTGCCCTGCCTTTGCAGGAGAAAACCCAATCTGTTAGGTGTATTAATGGCAGATGAGGAATGCTAATGCCTTGCTGCTGTTTCTAACAGGCTTGGTGTAATTCAGTGCGATCACCAGCACTTGTAGATAGGACATTTTGATTCTTATTTTCCTTCCTCTTTCTAATAATCTTTGCCCTGTTCTTCCTCAGCCTGCTACATCAATTTGCTTGTAGTTATAGGGCTTCTGACTGTTCTCTGTTATGAGTACAGACATCTGGTTGTGTTCTAGTTTGTTTGTTAAAGGTAAAAAGAAAGGGAAATGATTGAATACCATTCTCCTTACTGGAGACCGGTTCTTGTCTGAGCAAAAAGGTTTCCTTTTGGGAAATGTTCAGGCTGAGTTCACCAGATTTGCTCCTGGGAGCTTGTTCAGCAGCTGGATCTCCTCTGCCTATGTAAACCTTACAGAAAATGTTTCTAAACAGCTGATTATCACAGAAATGCCCAACCTGTCAAGAAGCAGTAGTAATTGGCTTTGGGAGAGAGTTATTGATCCGTAAAAGCAGAATAATTATAAGAAGCAGCAATTAGTGAAATCAAATTTCACTCTACGCTAACTGCCCTTGCATATTTATTATTCTGCAGTTGTTGGCTATTTCCCATGTAATTCTGTCACTGGCCTACCACTAAGAATGAAGTTTTAAATCTGTTGGTAACAAACTGGTCAAGTCATTAAATTTCAGAATCCACTGCTCAGCCTTGCTTTGCAGAGCCACAATAACTCCCTGTTAGTCAAACTTTTGCAACACTTTGGCAGTGATTCCCACAGACTGTGGCGGTGGCACCGTGTAACATCCCGAGATTCTCTGAGTCACGTTAAGATTCAGGAAACAAGCATATAAATAGAGCTCTCCAAATAGTACCTTTACATCATCATCATGTGTTTCCAGTCGTGGGATAAATACTTCCTCATTCCAGTGGTGACATCACTTTTCCAGACCCTTTATAAAACTAAATATAGTCATAGAAAGTGTCTCTGCACTTATAAGCTGAAGTGATTGAGTCATTTAGGACCCTGGAGGATCAGAGAGGATATGCAGTAATACAGGGTGGCTTCATTGTCTTTAGTAAAAAAAGCAAGGTGTGGTCTTGAGTTCAAGTGTAAATTTGGAGGTCAGTAGTTCATTATGTATGGACTGGCCTTGCACAGATGATTCTGTCTGTTTGTCCATCTGTTGATAGATTTAGAAAACGCTGCCCATCAATGGGACATCTGAGTGCCTTTCACCTGGAGGAAGGTGCAGTCCTTTCTGGGAGCTTCCACTTGTACATGCTAAGGTCCACTGGCAGTAGCATTCCCTTTGAAGGGAATGGTGAGGAAGAAGAGTGAAGGGATGCTTTGGGCCTGATTGTGATGATTGCTGAGCATGTGCAGTCATTGCATCCCTCAAAGCTCCTGAAGCAACTATACTGCAGGCTTCCATGGTTGACTCAGATTCAGAGTATCAAAAATTGGTGGTCACTCCTGAAAGTGTTGACTTCTAATGTTCGTTTCCCTCTCAGTTAAAAAAGACATTGAATAAGTGGTATTACAGATAGAATAAAATATGATTGAGTGTTTGGGCCCTGTACAAAAGTCAATAGTAATCATTAGATCAAAAGAACTAATGAGGTGTTTTGTCAATGAGCAGATCTCCTAACACCTAACCCTTCCAGGGTTAACCCCTACCTTAATTCTCCTATTGCTACTGACCATAGTGGGATCTTGCTGCCTCTTATTTTAGTGCAGTTCAACGTCAGAGGGCAAACAGTAGCCACTATACATAGACATCACACCAAAGGGATGCTCCCCTTCCAGTTTTTGGATGTAGAAATACAGAAAGAACATCACTAGTCAGGCCTGTAATTTGCCAGATGGCCAGGGGAACTGATAATCTGGAGAGGTCAGAGCTCTGCAAGGCACAGAGCACTACTGCCCAAAGCCTGGGGAGGAATGCCATGCTCCACACTGGACTTGTCATCAGGGAAGGCTGTGAAGACAATTTTTCACTTGTAAAAGGAGAAGGTTAAAAAGGACTTCCAATTCTGGCTCAAAATCATCAGGCTAAACTAATCAGTATGCTCGTTTGCCTGTTGATATCCGGAATGATTTTCTAGTCTGTTGCCTTTTCACAAAAATACTGGTGTTTCAGCCACTAGGGGAAAAAAAAGGCATGCCAGGTGACCAGAGAGATGTTTCCTTGTCATATGTCTTCCAAGTAGGAATGCCAAGACCTCTCTTTATATCTGGCTTTTCACAATTTTCTAAATAGCACTTAACTACAAGATTTTTGGTTGGTATTTTGAAAGAATTAAATCTTCCTCTTAAAAAAAAAAAAACCCAAATCAGTATGAAGCTTCAAGAAGAAAACCTGGGGGGAAAAAACAGAGCTCTCAATCCACCTGTGAACATCAAAAGGAGAACCTTTTCACTCCAGCATGCCTTGCAGTCCCCTCAGGCACTGGATTCCAAATGAAGGCAGACTGCCCCAAACATCTTCTGCTGGGGAGAAGGGGTGCTGTTAGTCTAGCTGATGAGCTAAGGTTGGGATGGTGAGCTGGGCAGGGTGAGTTGTACTATCAAATGCAAGTCTTCTAATCGGAAGAACTGGAGAGAACCACTGCCCAAGGGCTTTTCTTTATACCAGGGAGTTGTACTCTCCTAATTATATGGCCAGATAATCTGGATATACAGAAATGGAGGGCTGCCTCTGAAGTTTTGCAGCTTAGCTTGCAGATCTAAGGACAAATATTTGTGGGAAAGGCAACTGGTGGGTGCTGCTTAAGTCTTCAAAATAATGAAATCACTTAGGTTGGAAAAGATGTTTAAGGTCATTGAGCCCAACCATTAATGCAACACTTGCCACCACTAAACTGCATCCCCAAGTGCCACATCTGCACGTCTTTTAAATACCTCCAAGGATGGTGACTCGACCATTTCCCTGGGCTGCCTGTCCCAGTATTTCACCTATTAGTGATGAAATTTTATCCTGGTTTCCAGTCTAAGCCTACCCTGGTACAACTTGAGGCCGTTTTCTCTTGTACTTTCTAGCAAGAACCAAGTGCATCCTTGCAGTTACAATCCCAGTGAACTGCATTCAGTTTGAATCCCTCTTATGATTAATTTGGATCTGGCAAATACATACTTTATCAAGCATATATCCTGATTTATGAGGGCATTTCTGGTGTCTGATTATTTTTTTTCCCCATAGACAGTAGGGGCTCAGTCACCAATTTCTGAAATGCTGGCTTTCCAGTGCTGAAAGGTGCCTCTTGTCAAGCAGCACAAAGAAATGCTGCCAGAGCTCACTGAGCCAAGGGAGGGAGTTGCACGCTTGCTGTCATTATGGTGGGGTAGTCTGTAGGTAAATGGTAATTTTCCAAACCAGAATTTGGCACAGTGAAACTAATACACTCTTCCCCTGGAACAAAAAAAGACTCTAGGGTTGGTACTAGGCATAGTGATTTGACTTCTCTGAGATCCAGCAGGAAACAAATTGGGAAAAAGCAAACAGCAGTGTCTGCCTGCAGTTCCTGCTTCTCTCTTGCAGAAGCCTTACCAGTATTTGTGTGTTATCTAGGAATTGCAGTGAGAATGTTGTCCTCCCCAGCCTTCAGGTTACCCACTTGAGCAGTAACCAATCTCTGTGGTGCCTGAAAAGGTCTTCTGTATGTGAGGCATCAGCTTAATGCTTCAGGTGCAGAGCGACTGGAAGAGCTTCTTGTGAATTGCCAAGAAATACTCTGCTAAAGTAACCACACAGGGAAATTAATGTTAGTGTCAATTCAGCATTGATGTGCTCAGCTCTGTCTCACAGGCAAGGAATTGTTGCTGTTTCCTTGCTGGTGCCCTCTGACTATGTGACACCATGACCAGTGGCTGCTTTACGCCAACGTCTAATCTGTGTTCCAAAGGGATTTGAGGAGGGAGGATGGTGTTAAGTTTTCTACCTCGTTAAGCTAAATCAGGCTGCTGCTTCAGCTTTTGCACTTCAGCATGTGGCATTCCCCTGGTATGTACCTTCTCTGTTTCCGTTGGACACCCCTTATAAAAGGAGACAGCATCTGAACTCAGGGAACACGAGTGTTTAGGACTCTCTCAGTTATGCCTGTTTCTTTTGGTGTTTATTCTTTGGAAGCTTTTGTGGGATGCAAGGACTGGCAGGATGTGGAAGCATATGATGTGGTCAGCCCTGGATTACGGTTTCTTTTGTAAAGCCTTTTAGCCTGGAGTGACATTAATTCTTTTACCGCCCCTGGCTGTAAGGAGCAGGGAGATTTGCCACAGACCAGCCCAGATTCAGGTCAGTGATCTAAAGAAGTTTGTTATTTATTTTCCTGTAGCATCCGTAGGCACCTTTCAAGGCCAAAATAAGGGTATTTGGAGGGTGAAAATATATATATATTCCTTCCTCTGAGAGCTTATGATCCTATTGTGCACACAGGCCAGGAGGAAATTGTAGTTAACCAAAAGTGCGTCAATTTCAGTGTACAAACATATATCCTGATGCTGGAAGACAGAAATATTAGGAAACTTTCCAGCCATTGTTGGGTCATAGCTTTATCGTTAAAGCATTTTTGGGGAGCACATTCAGCGGAGCAAAGCATTCCTAAACTACTTATCACCTCGTATCCATGCAGACAATATGTGCTAAATCATCAGGAAATACCTTCTGCCTGTATTTCCAGCTACAGCAGCATCAGCGTGAGCCCTGCACACTTCCAGCAAGAGTCTGCTGGAGAAAACCACAGGAGAAAAGAGCAAAGAGTCCCTTTCTCCTTGCAGCTTTTGGGGAAAATCTTTTGTTTAAACCAAGGGAACAGAGCCAGGAGTGCCTGGAAGGAACTCGGGCTTCCTGCTGAGATGTAAATCATTTTTGATTCTGTCTGCAAGGTGTATTCTGGGAACAGAAATGAGCGACTGGAGGTGCTGTGAAATGGGAAAAGTGGTTGGTGACAACTTTTACATTATGTGAGCGGCTGGTGGCTCTCTTTACACTCTTGACAGCACTCCAAAAGGAATGGAGAAGTTTCTCACCTTGTTACCGAAGGTACATGATCTCCGTGCAGTTTAGTTGGAAAAAACAAGTTAAAAGCCTTGTCCTCAGCTGCTGTTTTTGGGTTACCAACGATTATACGTGAGCTGTGTTAACACACAGGAGTCGAACGTGAACTCTGGAAACAAGGAACAAGAAAGCAGCTCCCTCATCAGCTGGCTCACAGTTTTATTTGTCATATTTCTGTGTTGTTTTTAAGATGGCTTTCTTGCCAGTGTTGCGGTGTGAAAACCCTGTTTAGACTTTTGGGAGACAGGCTGATAACACATGCAGTGGGCTGAGATGTAGAAACAGCAAATGGGAGGAACAAAGCAGGGGGATGGAAATTTCGTTTAGTCTTTCTTGTTTTCTTTTTCCCCCTTCCTAAGCATAGCACGGAAGGTTCTCTTGTTGGGTAATAGTTGGGTAATTTTTTTAGACAATATGAAGCCAGAGTAGGCCTTGACCCTTTTGTGGAAATCAGGAGTAATCCCAAGGAAGTCATTGATGTTTTCCTGGTGCCCAAGGAGCTTGGGGATCCTAAGGGGCTAATTACGAATAGTGTATGTATTTTAACTTGCTCTTGAAGGGAATGGCCTAATTCTTGTTACCTTTTCCAGTGTGACACCAGGGAGGGGACAGTGATGTGACCAAGGAGACAGCAGAGAAATGGACTTGACCATGGTTTGGGTACTGCAAGTGCCAAACTCCATGGAACATCAGTTGCTTTATGAAAAATCTAACTGGCTTTGCAAATGGACTTGAGCTGCTTCAAGGGTGTTTTAGCTACCTAGCAAGTCACAAACTTCCCTGACTTCAGGGCAGGACTGCCCTGGTTTTATGAATGTTTCCACACAGCAGCTGCCGGCACCACTTTAAATAACTTCTGTTCCCCAAAACGAAGAGAGGTTTCTTTATCAGAGCTGCAAACCAATAATCCATGGAGGTTTAAGATGCCCCAGACTAGGATGAATCAGACTTTTCAAGTTTTGTAGGTCATGCTCTTTTCACTGGTGACTCAGAAGTCCGTCTTGTTCCTTCCTGAGGCTTGGGATCTTACTGGATTTGACAGTAAAGTTTGTCATCATGAACAGTGTTTCACATGAGTGTTCATATGACTAAATGACACATAGAGCTGAAGTTTCAAGATCCTATTTCATGAAAAAAGTCAAAAAACAAGAAGTAAGACTCAAAATTGATTTCTCCCTCCCAATATTTTAACTCAGTTTGGTCTTTTACAGTCAACTGGAGTCCCTCTGACCTATTTCTGCACCCTTTACAGTATGCTAAAAGATTAGACGCAGGTAAAAGTTAGAAGAAGAGTGAGAAAAGGCAGCTAAGTTCTTCCTGTGACTGGTGTCAGGCATCACCAGATGACCACTAAACATAAAGTAGCTCCTTTAGGAGCTACTTAGGGTGGGAAATGCTAGGTTCATACAGTGCATGTACAAAGGCTTTGCATGCCAGATAATTATTACAACAGAAAAACAACAGTGATGGAGGCAACAAGGGAACTACCCCTCCACATCCTCTGACATCTGTTGAAGTCCCATCTCAGTGTCCTTCTGCTCTTTTTGTTTGGAGCATGTGAGTTCCAGGCCCGGCAGGCATGTTGGTAATTAATGTTTCCGATGTAATCCTGATGCTTCTTGCTGCTCCGTGGAGAACACGTGTTCCCATGAATCCAGGCTGTCATGTGGACTGCTCAAGGGTAGTGCTGAACTTTTATCAGGCTGCTGCATTATAAGCTGGTCTCTGTGCAGAATAATAAAAGCATTGCTGGAGAAATGGGTGAGGTTGGATTCTTAGGTTGAAGAGGGAAAGGCATCAGCCTGTTGGGGAGATCCATGAAGGGAGTTCACCAGGATTCTTAATGCTGTGAAAGTGAAATAACTACAAATACATGGTTGTATAAAAGAGCGCTTATGTGCCAGGGAGTTAATTCCCCTGGGACAGTGTAAAGGAAGAAAATGTACATAGCCTTCCTGTTCACTAGACTTTATGAGTATTGGCTGCTGCCTTTTTTGGATGCCCATTTTCAGACTGGTAGAGCACTCAGAGCTGCAAGTGAGGTAATGGGCACTGTGGAAATCAATCCCAAATTAAGTCCCTGAAACTAGCAGTCACCTAGCAATCAGGTGTAGAAAGATGAGATAAATATCCCCTGGGTCACACCAATGGGCTTATCTGGCCCAGGATTCTTCTCCAACAGTGCTCAGAAGATGTGCAGATCAGGAGGAGCACAGGAGCCTGGCCCGTGCTCCCTTTCACTCTCCTGCATCCACCACTCTTGTATTGGGAATGTTAGGAGGATCATCCTGTGCTGTTTGTTTATGGACCTATTGTCCCTGGATTTGTCTAATCCCTTTTTGAACCTGCTGATACTGTCTGCCTGTGGCAGACGTTACAGGTCATCACTGTGGCAACAAATGCCAGAAATTCGCTGCCACCTCACTAGAAATGTATCTTCTTTCATTAACTTTAAGTGATTCGGTTTCAGTGAATGTCTCCCACATCTAATAATACTGAATTTAGTTAAAAACAGTGCTGTGAGCACTTTGTCCGTAGACTTCATAATTTTGTAAATCTTGATCACATACCTCTTGAGACCTTTTCTATTTAAGCTGAAGGCTCATAGACTTTTCAGTCTCTCTTGGTAAAGCAGCTCCTCTGTCCCCTTAAGCATTGTAGTTGCCTGTCTCTGTGCCTTTTCTGTGTTCACTCTGTCCTTCTTTAAGGGCAGAAACCAGAAATGCCCCCAGTGCTTGGGAGGCCCATAGGCTGTGAGTGGATTGAATTTGGAAGATGGAACGAAAGACCTGCAGAATTCACCTCACACAAGAACCATTACAGATGCCAGTTTGAATATTCATGGGGCACAGAGATGGAAATACATTTGTAAACTCCTATTACAAATTGCTGTTGTATTTTATATTTGATATTGAGTACTGTGAGTATGCCAGGCACATTACAGAAAGCAGAGGTAGGGTGGGTCAAAATAACACAGCACTGTGTCATGCTTTGTGAACAAAATAGTTCACCACATGGTCCCAAGCTGCAAGCAGTTCCAGCTGTAGTGTTGCCAAGAACAATCCCAGGAATTTGCAGGAACTGTTTGTGGCAGTAAGCAGCATTGTGACCTCTGAGCCCATGATGCTTAGGTGTGCACATACATCTGTGCATATGTAGGCAAGGGGATTTTTTTTAAAGCCTTATTGTGTTTTTCCAATGTGTCAGTGCCTTAAAAAGGCAGAGTAGAGGTTGGTGTAATGCTATGGAATGACTAGAGGAATTACCCCTTTGTGTACATAGCTGGTAGCTAGACTGAGGTAATCTATTACACCATCTTTAATATTAGGAATGGATCTGAAGGAGCCTAAAAATCCTTACCCATATGGTCAAGCCTAAATGTGGTGGTCTGTTCTGTAGAGAGAATTATTTTTGCTAAGCTTTGTTCCCTGCAGATGGAGGGTTGACCTTGAAGGGGCGACTATGTGTGGTAAGGACTAGTGCTTTTTTGGCACTGCCCACTGCAACAGTGAAAGAGAACATCCCTTGTTCTTGCTGTGTTGTCAGCTTCACGTGAATTTTAGCCCCTGCATCCTCTGAATGTTGTTTTTATGGTTTGAACCTGGTTAGTTGTGCCTGGGTTTTGGTAGATGGTTTCTTGAAAGCCTTAAGAGACCCCCAGTCTTCCCAGAGAGGAGCTGTGAAGTTTTGCCTTGTTGACCCACGCTCCAAGGATGTCTATGAGTAGACCGAGTTTGATTTCCCAACAAGCAGGGAGACAATGGAAAGAAGCATTACTTGGCTTTCACAGTCCTTTGTGCACAGGACACAGTGACAATACACATCGATCTGAATTTCTTTTTCTGTGAAGGTAACAGGAAAACTGATTTACAGTCAATGCTTTGTCCACTGAACTTTGTCTTATGAATCTGATTTCCAGTGTTTTAAAAAGAGCAGCACATTTTTGAGGATAAATATGGTTTACTTTGGCATCTCTTTCCTTCATTTTTCTGCCTTTTCCTACTTCATTATGAATGATAATCCATCCAAAAAGCTAGAATGGCTTTATGGTGCAGCTGTACTCTATGTGTAAGCAGTTTGGCTGCCTTCCCAAAATGGCACATTTCAGCCATGACTGCCATAAAAGCTGCTAGCAAGGATTCTGACCATACTGATGTGTTTGGATCAGCTTCATTATATTTTCAAGTCAGGTCACATTCAAGAATATTCCTCGCCCCTGGCTACACAGCATAGTAACACTTTGAAATTTTTTCTCTTGAGAGATCAGCTGTCATTTTTAAGTCATTGAGAAACGTGTTTGATGATACCTACCCAGTCCTTGGTGAAACATTTGCTTGTAGGACCATCTGCCCCTTTTAATAGAGTTGTCATTTCAGCATCTCTTCAATTTCTGCTGCAGCTGCCCATTGATAATAAGTCAGATGTGGGAATGTCATAGAGGAGAACAGTGGAGCCTGACTGCAGTGCTGTCGCTGCCTTCAGCTCGCTCTGCCAGAACATCATTTCCCCAATTAATGAAATTCCTGTTGTGCACTCTGCCTGATCCATCCTTCAGATTTCTTCTTGAACCATCTCCAGCCAGAGAGGCAAGTCATGTGGCGGCTCAGGCCAGGTGCCTTTTTCGTGGCCTCCACTTAGAGCGAGCATCTTTCTGTGCCTGCTGGGTTGTGTTTTCAGCTTGGCTTGGCTAACTCAAATTAAAACATTGGCAAAGACACGGGAATTTGCTGTTTCACATGGATTAGCATTTTTAAGTTCTTTTTTCTGGGCTTGAGCTTGAACTGATAATCTCTCTTTATTCTTAGACTTGCCAGACATCTGCCTTCCAGCTGTCCAAGTGAGCATCCTACAGAACCTCTGCAAATCTGAGCTGTCTGCTTTTGTAGCACCCCAACACTGCAGTGATCCTGCAGGGCATGAGGGACTGTTGGGAATGCTGTGTTCTTTTGGACACAGGCATCTTGTTGCCTCTTCAGCCTTGTTGGCGGTTCAGCCTGAGTGAAAAACCTGTGTTTTTAAAACCAGGCCCAGTATGAGTGGCTTCCTGCAGTGCTTCTCTGACAAGTGTTCTCTCTTACCAGGCACAAATGTGCCAAATGAGGCATTAGGAAATACTGCAGGGTAGGAAGGGTCATTCCAATAGTTTGCCCATTACTCTGAGATCTGGGAGATGCAAATTAACTTTTCTGTCCTGCTACTGATTTTCTGCCTCCTCTATAGTGGAGGTCTGTCTCAGTCAACTTTAAATGATCTCTGTGTAGACATCTGGTCTCAAAGTTACATACCTAGTCTTGACTGGTTACCAAGTTGCTTCATAGGTGGTGGAAAGGCAGGCACCATCCTAAAATGAGTGCCTTAATTAGGAAAGGTAAATAGGCCTCCTGGTGGTGTATGTTTGTTTGTTGAGAAATACCAGATTATTATTTTAGACTAGACGCTTAACTTGGTGATGATAGAAAGGAGCAGAAATGAATCCAGGGCTTATATTCTCTCTGTACCTCTTTTCACAGGCTGTACAAGTCATTAATGATTATCTGCTGTTTCACAGGATGCTGTGGTTGGGAAAGGTGAAAGTGCCCAAAGACTTTATAACTAACCAAGTTATGCAAAAGGGAAATGTGACCCTGTGTAGTCAGAGGTGACCTAAATGAAGTGACAGTGGCTTCTTTTGATGGGAAATCAAAAAAGAGAACTTTTATCCTCCTCCTAAACAGCTAGCTTTATAAAATCTATAAAGGCAAAAGCATAAGCAGCTTTTGTGGCAATCTTGGCTCCATTTTCTGCTTTGCTACACTTGAAGTCTTTCATGGATGTACACATTTCTGTATGTGCACTGTCTGATCACAAATCCTCTGCCTCCACCCAGGTATTGGAAGTGGATGAATTTCTTTTCTTTTTTTTTTTTTTCCTTTTTCTCTTCTGTTCTTTCACTTTTCTGATTTTAGAGTCCCCAAATCTGGTTTCAACAATTTCAACAGCATAGTCTCTTGATTCTCTGATGGGTGATTTAGCTGCAGATGGACTCTAGCTACTGCTTTCTTTGATGTCTCATTTTCTTCCTGTTCTTCTGCAAGGCATGTGGAAGGCTCTGAGGAGCTCTGTGCACATTGCTGAGTTGCTTTGCCCAGGACTTATAGCTGCTTTTTGGGCCTTTGGGTCATCTCTCAGGCAGAACGATGATGGCAATTGCTTTTATGATTGGAGGAGTCACTGTATATTAACAGAGTAGACTGTTAGGCAGAAGTGCCACATGCTTCCAACCCTTTTGGCATCGTAATAATTCTTCCTGTGAGAGGATCTCACACCTTTAGTGAAAAAGTTACTGTTGTCTTTCTTGGAGGGGCATGGTCAAGTTCCCTGGGTCCAGCTGCCAGGGAGCTGGGCATCTGCCTGGCTGGAGCTGGCTGTGTGGGCAGAGGGGGAGTTGCCACATGGGACACTGAGCACTCGGTGTGTGTTCTGCACAGCGGTGGGAGCTGTGAAGCTCTCAGGGTTCCTCTCATTCCGCCCAGGTTAGTAGAGATGATGACATACTACTTGGTTTAGCTCAGTGCCCACCACTGAAAGGAGTATGAAGGCATTACAGCATTGCCTGGTGGGTTTTGGCTATGTGTTTCGTGCCACTTGACACCTTGACAGTTGCAGTGTGTGATGCCTCGTGCCAGGTAAGAACTGCTTAGTCTCAGTGAGTTGGTTTTTCCTTCTGGATAAGATTCATGTTGGTTTAACAGAAAATGACCCACCAGACCAGATGCTGTATTCACTCACACCTCTGAGGCACTGTTTGAAAATAAATTCACCAGTTTGGAGAAAAACAGTCTGTTCCTTTCAGTGTGAGATCCAGTGTGGAACGATGGATGGGGTTTTGCTCGCCTTATCCTGCTCTACTTCCATCATAAAAATTATTTTGTTAAAAATTTCTTGGTCAATTGTAGAAGCCACCCAGGGACTCAGACTTTTGTATTTGCACAGCTCTGACCCAGCAAGCCCAAATCTTCGTTTGTGAAGGCTAGCCATGAACCCCAGCAAGGCATGATTCAGGATAGTAGCAACTACTGGAAACATTTTCCCAATCCTTTGTGCCTGCGCTTATTGAAGAAACTGGGGAATGAAGTTAAGCCTTAAGTGCTTTTCCACAGAAACCTGCTGTGCTGGCTCTCAGTTGTGATACAAACAAGTGACTTCCCACCAGGCAGTCTGCATGTCACACTGTCCTTGATCCCCACAGTGGCACTGCCTGCCTTCCTCGCTGAACAGGGGATGTGACACTTCCCATTTGCTCTAAAGGACGTTCCTGATGGCACATCTCCACCATGGGCTGTGTGATGAGAAGGGAAGAGTCTTTTCCCCTACAAGATGCATGTGATGCTTGCGTTCCAAGAGCTGCCTTTAAAGAGGCTGGCAGATGTTGTGGCACTCGCACAGCTGGGCTTGTTTTGAAGCTGCATGTGGTGCATGTGAGACCTTTTTCGGGTGTCTTACCGTTAGATGTTTTGCACTTCATCTTCCCCTCAAGAACTCCCCCCTGCAAAACAATACCCTGTAGCACTCCAGGTGAGCTGGCAATCTGGTTTGCATTGAAGAAAGCCCCGTGTTTTTTAACTCCTTCCCCTTTGCGTCTCACTCAAACCCACACACTAATGCGCATTAACAGACACCTTAGACTCCTTTTGTCATTAAGGCTGTGGATTATGACCTGGTCTGATCTCAGTGTACCTGTACCTTCACTGTGTTTACCTGTTTCGCTCTGTTTTGTTATAGCAGTGCCAAGTCTTTATCTGGGGCAGGGGATTGCTGGATGTGAACTCTGAGCCCTGCGATAGCCTCCCGTTTCTCTGACTGAATGCTCAGAGATCTCACATTTTGGCATCTGGCCACAGATTGAAACCCTCTGTGGCCTGCCATGACCCGGTAATTGCATAAATCAGCCCTAGAATTTGGCTTCTGATGCTCATTTTTTGTGTTATTGTGTATTGTGTTCCTAGTGCAGTGATGTATAAGAAGATGAGTTTCTGAAAGAAGATGTAGGTCAAGCTGAAAGAAATTGCTGTTAAATAACATTGATTTTGGTTTATGTAACTGGGACTCTTTTTGAAGTCCTTCTTTAAATATTTAGTGACACTTTTTCCTCTTTAACTCAAGGGACAGTGTCTCATACTGGCCAATGGTGTGGGTTCCTTTGCCAGCATACAGAGGTTGCCAATTGTTTCTTTTCATTTTACCAGGCTTGGCTTTGCACCATGTCTGTGAGCAGTGCTTGACTATTGTATCCAGATGATGGTCCAGCTCCCTGCAGCTAGACACTGCTCACTGACTTCCTCTAACAAGCTTTGCTGGCTGAGATACTCTTAAGCCCTTCTTGCATTGCTCAGGATGGGTCAGGGAAAGGCCATGTGTTAGCATACGGTTTTGTTTGCCTGCCTCTAAATCCCTTCCCTGTCAGAACAATTGCACCTAGAAAAGACTGGAACACCAGTCATGTGTCCCTGTTCCCCTGCTCCCTTTTTTTTGTGTCCTGAGATGTCCACTTTATCATCAGGGCTCATTGTGTCTGTAGTACAGTATATCTGCAAAGGTGAAGACAGGCACTGCTGAACACTCATAGCCTTTTTAGTCACGGGCAGTTTTGCTATATCCTTTAGCTGGATTCAAACAGTTCTGCGAAAAGCAAAACTAATGAAACCTGATTTTCACTTTTTTTTTTTTTTTTCTTTCTGAACATGTTAAAAAAATCATCTGGAGTCACATGGACAAACATTTGCCTGTGCACAACTGTACACAAAGTGTGATCCCATGAGCTTTGTTTCCTTATTAAATTAGCCTAAAAATGAGTCTTAATCAGTGTCATCTCAATCTGTTTTAGGAAAAAAAATTACAGAGACTTGAACCTCTGAAGCTTTCTCATGCTCAAGCCAGTTTGCAGGTTGTTCACAAGCTCTTAGGAAATGGGAGTTTCATCCCTTGTCTTGTGTTACTCTGTTAGTTTTTTGTAGTCTCTGATTCATATTTTTTTCTGGGTAAACGTTAAGGATTGAAATTACTGTAAAATCTGCCATCTAACTCAACCATAGATACAGAAATATTTTATCCCAAATGTACTCAATAGGATTGGCAAGTTAAAAAAAAACCCCAACCAACCAAAAAAATCCCTGTGAAAACCAGCACAACGCCCCAAACCAAACAAACCCTCCCAACAAAATAGATGAAAAAACCCCCAAAAATCTTACACCAGACGCTGTAAAATTTATTTAATTGTAAGTTGAAACAATTTCTAGGATCTGTAGTTTCAAGGTGCTACATCCTGTCACCAGTGTCAGTCATGGAAGTGGAAAACAGCTTTTGCAGTGGAGCGACCAACTTCACTGGTCTTAATGAAAAATGGCCCAGTATAATGATTTATTACGAGTTTTGGGTTTCATCTAGTTAAAACCTGCCTAGAAGCCGAGCATTGCATCAGCGATATTTAACTCTGTACCAGAGAGCTTGTATGCATTGATAGGATCTGTTCTTCCAAGACAAACTAGTGGTGGTCAAGGCACACCTAGGTGTTCCTCAGGAATCTCCCACGCACTCCTCTGGGCCTCTCTGAGGCATTCAGGGGGCAGAGAGTCAGCTGCAGTCCCTCTGGGCTCTGCTCGCTAATGCAGGGAAAAGGCTTTGTCTCCTTTCCACAGCAATGGACAGATGGATGCACTGAAGTGGTGAGTGAAGGCTTTAGCCTGTCTTGACTGGCTGCACAGAAGGTGTGCATGGCCAAAATTCACATCTGCGTGCATCTGATTTCTCCTTGCTACCACTACTTTTGATCTCACGGGGAAGTGACAGTGGAGAGGGGCAAATAGGGACAAGCAGCTCTTGCAGGGGGAGGCAAAGAAGCTGTGGGTGATTTGCATGGAAAATTAAATTAAGCCCTCGTGAGGCAACTGGAGTGGGGTCTTGTCCAAGGAGGAGGAAGGCAACCCCTCCTACTGTCCTGCCCCTGTGACACTTGGGACTCATGTTTTCTCCCAAGGACATTTTGAGTGTGTCATGTGAGTCGCCATGGAAATGCCAGATGAGTTGCAGTGGGAAATGAATAGCCACAGAGGAGAACCTCCCTTTGCTAAAACTGCCTGATGCTATTGAAATGTTTTATAGGGAAACAAAGCCCAGTACAGTAGACAGGACTTAATTGCCTAAATCCTTTGGGAGAAATAAAAAGTGCTTCCAATGAAGGTCCAGTCCCCTGAAGGGGCTGCAGATTAATGGCTGAGAAGTCTTAGCTGAACTCAGTCGGTGGGAAGTTGTCTCTGGGTCACTCAGGGAGACACTCAAAGTTGTTTCAGTTTTAATTGGAGATGGCATTGCCCTTCCCTTCCTTTCATAACCAGCATTGAGGTTTCTCAGACTGGCTGTTCTGGTGTTTTGTGGCTGACACAGGTATTTGGCACTCAGACCCCAGTGTCAGCCTGCGTGGAAACCTTCCCACAGCAGAGCCATGCCAGGCTGCCTGTGCCTGCCTTACCAATGTGATCACCTCTTTTGTAGTCCCGGCACACCTCATGCTTCTTCTGCTTCTGTACACCAGCCAGATACAGCAACTGGAGGTGAATTTGTGTCCTGCATAGGGCCTTCACAAAAGAGTGTTGGAGGTTGGTTTGATGCCTTTGTTTTGGCTCAGGGCACAGTGGAGTTGAGACTTTAATTGGTGTCACCAGCTGAATGTCCCACTGTATGTTTCCACACCTGAGCGGACAGGTTTTTCTTGGTGGAAGGTGAGAGGTCTGAGATTGAAACTCCTTGCAGTAGGCAGTGGAGGTACCTATAGCTGCCCCCTTTGGGCAATCAAAGGGATGCTATGCACTCTGAGGTTTCCACATCTCCTAGGAGCAGTGAAGTGTACTCAATTCATCCCTCTAAGGTTCCTGATCAGAAGGCTTTTCCTGTCATACTTCTGGAGAGCAAAGCTTGCAGTGCCTCCTCCTATGCACAAGAGCATCTCTGCATAAAGCTGGCCAGGGGCAAGCTGGATACAGTCCTTGCAGAGATCAACCATAGTGAATAAAGAAATAATATTTTTTTTTGGCTAGTGCACTTGGGATACTTTGAGGCAGGAGCCACCAATATTTTCCAGAATATTCACTGTAGAGAAAGCAGTAACATTCTTAGATACTATTTAAGCTGGAGGGAATAAACCAGGATGTCTAGAAATTAGAAAAGAAAGCTGAAAGATACTGTGTTTTCTTATAGTGAGAGGGGAGAATGGGACAGCAGAGCTCTGTGCTCTTCCATTTCTGCAGCCACTCCCTGTCCTTTAAATGGGATCCCCTCCAAAAACCTTGTGCCTGGCAGAATAACATAAACAAGTGAATAAAAAAATCATGTAACTTGAAAATTTTTTTAAGCTAAGGTAGCAGCAATGTGGCTGTTTACATATTGGCATGGGAGTAGTCATTAATCAGACTGTCCGTGAGGTTCATTTGTTTCCTCCTGAGAAGAGCTGTTTTCACACTAATAGTTGCTTCCATGTGAGAGCTGCAGGTGTGCTGCTCTGTTCTTGTCACTGGGGAAAGGATGTGCTGGGAAAGCTAAGCCTGTGGTAGATACTTGCTGTGAATGACAGGTTTTGCTTGCATCCTTTTAGCTTTTTTCAGTGATTAGTGAAATGGTCAGAGGCTCTCTGGAAGGAGAAAAAAAATCCTGCTTAAGTTACAGATGACAACTTAAGTTACAGATGACATTAAATTAAACTTTTACTTTCCTCCAGTAGTTCCTTTCTTCATTTTCTTTATTCTGTGTAATATGGTCACCTTTTTACAATAATGCTGGAAGTCAGAGAGCCAGCTCCTTTTGTGCCTTCTTTGCTTCTCCAGAATTGGTGTTTCATTGCCTGCCCTCAGATATTCTGGGCAAATGACTCAACTAGAGACCAGATGTGTGTGTTGCAGCCTGATATTTCATCTGGATGTGTTTGTTGCTTGTGGTGCTTTGCAGGGTGGTTTGTGTGGCAGTGAAACTTTTCAGTAATGCAGTGAACATGCACACAGGGAATGTTTGCTTCCTGAAAATGAAGGGATGTATTAGTCTTTTCTGAAACAGAAGCAGAAGAGCAGGAAATGAACTAGAATTGGCATCGCCTCCCCTATGCACAGTATTGTGACCAGGTGACCAGATTTCTGTGTGTTGTCAATTCTCACTGTGGAAGGGACAATTTTAGATGAGCCAGACCAAAGATGACAACAGAAGCTCTGAACCACAGAGTTCGGGAACAAAATAATGTCTGTAGACTGAGGAGGGCCAGTTTTGTTGCAAACAAAGGACAGTCCAACTGGATGTGACTCAGAAGGGAACCATCCAAATTTCTGTGAAGCCCAGCTTCCTTTTGGTGTCACTGAGCCAACTGAAACCTGCTGTATTGTAAAAATCACTGGCATCAGCACAGGCGTGTGCTTTGTTCACCCTTGAATATTGTAGTGTTAGAATTAAAGGAAAGCCGCACCTATAGCATAACAGTGTGGTTAAGGCTTGTCCAAGGTGAAAAATGTGCATTGCTATGGTGACCCCCTACAGAACTGGAATACTCCTCCGTTAAATGTGCTGTTGTAGTGTGACACGGGGCTTGCAGCAGAGCGGCTGTTCCAGCCTGTTTGCCACATTTTATGTCCTGTCAGGCCTCAAGGACAAATACAAACAGAACAGTTTAGAAAAGGCATTTTTTTGGAAGGAAACACATTTGCAGCGAACAAAAACTCACTTAAGGAATCTAAATATGCAGGTAGCATACAAAATGCATGCAGGATTTTTGCAGTGCATGTAAGAAATCCCTGAAGAGCGAGCAGTCTGTTGTCTTGCGGTACTGTGAGTTTCTGGAGATGTGAGCAGCCTGCTACAGCCTCTGCTGTAGCACCCCCCGAGCCTGGCAGCAGGACAGATCCATCTCAGATCCATTGAATCATGTCTCTTCCAAGGTTGCAGTGCAGATGATGTAAGCAGCACTCAGTACACAGGTAGTGCTGCCAAGGTACGTCAGCTGTACTTCCCTGTGGCGAAGGATCATTCATCTACAGGCAGACTGCAAGGTCCGTCCGACTTTGCCCATGCATTCCCAGATCACCTTTAAGAAAATGTGCAGATGTTTCCTCAAAGAAGGGGAAGGAACGGAGACGTACTCACTGGGTTGTGTTGATGTGCCCCTGGAAGGTAAAGATGTATTTGGTAAAACAGCTCAGGTGTTCATGTCATGGAAAACTAACTTGGATTTGTGTGGGCACTTCCCTTGACTTCTGTCCTGAGAGGCAAAGCCAGCTATTGTAATGTCCCTGACAGAAACACACAGGTATATGGGGCAGTGCAGTGTTTGGTAGGATATGCTTACTGCTGCAGTAGAAACACCTCTTCAGCACATGCTACTACTTGTAAAGAGTTTGCTTATAGGCTGGATAAACCTAGAAAACCAAAATGCCTGTGGTCAGGACACCCTCTGGTGCAGGGTGTGGTTATGTGAGCATCTAGCATGGGCCCTGAGTTTGAGACTGGCTGCTGGGCTCTGCTTTTGCCCTGTCTTGCGGGGAGAGCCCTGAGAGGAGTCACCGATTTTGTCCGGAGTGATGACAGTGATGCTTCATGACTGGCATCTGGAGGCAGGATGAGCCCTAACAACATGCATTTGGCCACTGTTGAGGCTAATTTGGGCTTGGAGGAGAAGCACATTGCTGCAGCTGAGTGCCCTGTGGTGCTCCCTTTGGACCAGGCTTACCTCACAAGAGATCCCACGTAGCTGTTTTGGCTTCACCCTCTTGGTGCACTGAGTCATGGGGGTGAGCCTCAGCCAGCAGTGAGCTGCCTGTGGAGAATTTGGCTGTTCCTGCCATTTGGCACTCTGTTCATTCTGGTTAGATGGGGTAAATCTTAACCCTTAGCTTAGTCCTCTGCAATGGCTTTTAACACTGGAGTCCAGAGCAAAGCTCTTGTCCAAATACATCCACACAAAGTCATGTTCAGGTTTCTAACTGGAAACTTCATCCAGACTGAAGCACATCACAAATAATACAGAATTCCCAAGGAACTGTCTGTCCTGCATGGAAATCAATCCCAGTGTAAGATGTGGGACGTGATGTCTTACATACAGAGTTGTGGCTTCTGCTGTGGCTGGGTCTACTGGAATAAAGATGACCTGTTGAAACGAACCAAAAAAACTATAACATACTCTTTGTGAGTAAAGCCACGTGTGTACTTGGGGGTGGGGATTTTATGTTTTTAATGCATCATTATGAAATAATAATGAGCTGTGTGTAGACGTGGCCTGAAAAAAAATTAAGAATCCCGGGCTTTCTGCCTGTACTTATGGACTTGTCTTTTGGGTTATTAAAACCCTGGGGTATATTAAATGATTTTAAATATACAAGCTTGTTATTACGAAGCCACTTGAGATACTGTACAATGTGACTGCAGATGTGTGCAAATTGGCATAATTTCCATTTGACATATGCACTGTAATTATTGAAAGCTTTTTTCCAAATTCCTTTTTTATGTCTGCTGTAGTTAATTCACTATCTCCTTTTAACGTTGGCAATTATAATTATTTGCCGTGAGCAGATCCTTGCTAACAAAAATCCAGTTTTCTTTAGCCTGCAGCTTTTCTTTTGATTTCGTGATGAGGCACTGTTAATCAGAGGAACCAGTGCTGGCCTCTGAATATCCAGCAGGGCAGGAAAACACTGCAGTCAGAAAAAGAAATGCAATTAATTAGCCTAAGCTTCTTTCTAGCATCTCAACCCTGGGCCTCCTGAGTTGCCATGTTTGTGTGGAGAGGTGGTCTGTGAGGAGATCAATCAGAGTTAGCATCTCAATAGGACTTGCAGTGAAAACTGTCTGACATTTCTCCTCAGGTGTTCTTGCTCATTTTTCTTTTGTAGAATATACAGGTTGTAAATAACATGTATTTGGGGAAAACAGTGTTACTGGGTTGAAAAAACCCCTTCTAGGCTGTTTTGCATAGGAATCTGCACCAAATTTGTGACTGAAAAATGCAGTAGTTGAAGGGCTTTGGGCTTCTGGCTGCATATTGTTGTTCAGAAATAATTTTGTGCTCTCCTTTTGCTTGGAGATCAGTGTGTTACACAGCTTCTGAAAGGAAACACAAGTGCAAGGGCTGTCTAAGAATTACTGACCTACTTTACAGGTATTTTATTCTTCATTGAATCAGATACGTACCCGCAAGAGTGTAGGTGGATAAAAACTACATTTCTTTCACCCACTGCGGCACAGGTCAAGTGTAGGAGAGCTCTACTCTTTAAGTTTCTACCCCTGAAATATTATTTCACATTCTCCTGGGGCTTCAGAGGGTTGAGGTCTGACCATAGCTTTGCAGTGAGCTCAGAGCAGCAGAAGGTAAGGCAGCCTGGGCTGCACTTCTCCCGCAGCAGAAGGTGGGCACAGCGAGAGGAACTACCCCTGTTGACCCATCTTTCCTGTCCAACTGTCCAGTCTGTACATGGTAAAACAAAGTCCACTGTGAATAGAGCTCATTTTGCATTGTATGCTCATGGAGTATCCAGTCCAAGAGGGTCCTGGGATTACAATATAAATCCATCAAAATCAGGCATTAAGGTTGATGAAGAACACAGCGATTTTGGGCTACCGTAATTGGCTAGATCCAGCCTAATGAACATAATGGAGAAATGTTTCAGTGTTGATCTGTTTTCCAGCGGATTTTCAGTGGCAGGTAAAAGTTCCCAGTCTCCTTTGGAGCAAGTGGAAAAGCACAGTGGAAGATGACTTAAGCTGCTGCTGTGCCGTGGCTGTGTCGGGTCCGGTGCACACTTAGCCGGCGTGAGGGTGAATGGCATTTTCCAGGAAACCCTTCTGGGAGGATTAGTTTGCAGACTGACTGCAGACAGGACAATCTGGCATCCAGGCAGATGGTACCCGAGGAGTTATGGCCCTCTGAGTCAGCTGGTTGGGCTGCCGCTGAGTCCTTGGCTCGTGTGTAAGCTCTGCAGCCTGGGGAGTAATTAATCAAACCTCCATCTTTCCTATGGAGCCAGGGTTGGAGCCAGGGAAGCGCGATGTCAGCGTCTCACACAGAACTGCTGATTCACTTGATTCATTCTTGCTGCTGGTTTTCAGAATGGGTTTATGGCTCCTCTTTAGCAGCACTCAGCTCTCACTGACAGGAATATAAAATACTACCCAGGCAAGTGCACCAATTCTAGGACTGCTGCCTTGAGGGGGGCTTTATAATTGATTGGGGAGTTTCTCTAAGAACCTGAGAATTATGAAGTACTGTTGGATGAGAAGTTAACAGAAGCACAGGTAGTTTAAACCACAGTTTTCTTGTCATCTATTCACTGTTGTTCCATTGACCGTGTGGTTTGAAGAGGCAGACCAATGGCTACTTTAATTCATGGGATTACAGCTGAGGTAAATTTGACCTGAAGCTTGCTCAGGCCTGATGCCGACTCCCTGGAAAACTCTGTTATCAAAATTCTCATTAATGTAAAAATGGGAGTAGGGCTGGACTGAAGGATCCAGACCTAATTATGGCTAGGATAGAGTTGCACTACTCAACATCAACTCGGAGAAGTGGGGATCCTCTGTAAGGACATCCCAACAAAAGGGTTTCATTATGATCAGGATTTTAACTGGCTTGATTTTTCTTACATGGGCCAAGCTAGCTTATTCTGTTCACCTCTGTGTTCTGCAGTCCTGATCCTTGATGTTCTTGGCAAGATGTAAAAATAATCCCTGGTCTGAGCAGAGCACTTAGACTGTGAAAAGGAAATGGGAAGCTAGGAAGAATCCAAGCCATGGCCTCATCCATAAATAGCCTTAGGCAAACTTTGATGACCTAGACAGGTGGAAAAGTACTGTCCTGCAGATTCACTGTTGTGTATATGGTTTTGTAGTCTCCCAGATCCTGATGAAATGGCATGACAGCAATGAACAGATAGAAAAGGCAGCCTTGAGCCCCTCGGGTGAGGTTGGGAGTTTGGTCCCACTGCCCTGTTTCATTGTGACACCTTTTGTATCACAACTTTTCTCCTCCTCTCTGCTGCGGCCTTTCCTGAGAGCAGAGCAGTCATGCCAGCCTCTTCAGCACTGCTGCTGCCACTCAGTGAGCAGAGAGGGGACCTGCTGACACAATGAGCATGAAACCACCGAGAGGATGCTCTCTCCAAGATGAATTGTGCAACTTGGTGTTCATCCATCCCTGCACAACATGCTGGAAAATCTGGTCTCACTGATAGGCACAGCCCTGTGGGGTCTAGTAGGGTTTGCCTAGTAATTACAAATTGACATTTCCAACTTTTGCAGCTGCATATGTGGAAGAGAAGGTGTGATTTATGCTGTGAGCTTGTACAGGTACACACAGGGACACTCACTCCTCAACGAAAGGAATGGCTTTGCTAACCTCTTCCTGCCATGTACTTGTGATTGTGTATGGGAGAGGGACCCTCTTTCACAGTCTTCTGCACATGTGTGTGTCTGTCTGTGTGCACATGTACTAAAATCAGAATTGTGTGTTGTCTGTGTTTGGGCATAGTCTTCCAAGTGAGTGCAGTTATGTTAGTGCATCCCAGTCCATAGTTGGGTGCTTTGGTGTCTGTAGTCAGTACAGTATTTGGGAACGGGAGCAATGATTTTAGAATTTATTTTAACCACTTGTATCAGAAAATTAGGTCAAATGTATTCTCCATTCATCCAGCACTGCGCAGCTGACACACATTTTCTTCAGCACTGTGATCCTTCAGACTTCACAGAGCAGAAAAGGAGGTAGAAATACCCCAGCTGAAAATACTGCAAAGAAATCAGGTTAGGAAAAATGTTTGTAGCAGGGTCTGGGTTAAGTAGGTAGCAAAGCTGATGCTTCATGGGATCATCATATGGGAAGGATCATATGAGAAACTGCAGTGCTTCTCCTTCAAACAGATAGCATTGCTGAATGGTTACTGAAGGAAAACAGTCCTAAGTGCAGGGAGAGTGCAGAGTTTGCTGCTCTGCAGGATGGTGCCATGTGAGATACAAATAAGGAGCTGACACCACTACTTGCAGGGTCAGTAGGAGTTTTTTTAAGACTTGGATTTCCTGTCACTTTCCCTGTCACTTGGCTGGCGAGATGTAATATTTCAGTGTTCATAAAGCTTCATGAATCCTGTACAAATCAGCCAAAATAATGGCTGCATTAATTAGCCACCAGTATTAGTCTGATGTTTATAATTTGTCAGTTTTTTATTTAGTACCAGATTACAACTGCTAGTTTTAATGGGGTAGAAAGGGTAGGCAAGAAAAACGTAAAGAAAATTAACTCTAATTTTAATCAGTCATAAATTTTTCTGATTCAGTAAGCGTAAACAAGTCTGTGATGGAAAAGCAAGCTGAAAGAAAATTGAACTGCCTGATTTCCTAATCCTCCCAAAGCCTTAACTACAGCTGGGTATTTAGTTGTTGTCAGCTAACACAAAAAGAAACATATTTAAATACAGATAATAATGCCCCGGGAGAATAGAGATCGACCCTCGGCTGTGATTGCCCTGTGATTTCTTTACTGAGAAGAAAGGTATTATGATGTACTGGACTGACGGTGTGCATTTTGCTCTAGAAGTTGAATAGAGGAAATGAGAGTAGTTGGAACAAAGAAAGGGCCAAACAGAGATTTTCACTGAGTTCTTTATTTAGTCCTAAAGCAATTAAAATCCCCCTGAAATTAATGAGTTTTTGCTTGAATAAGGTCTAAGTAGAATGTTTTTCTTTTCTCAGTTTATCTGTCTATATAGTGCTAGTTTTTTGATTTTTTTTTTCCTTGTATGGGGGAGTACTCAGCAGGGATATGATCATACTGTTTTGATGGGAATTTGAAGATATAAAAATTTAATAGAAATTTGAGCAAACCAGCATGGTTGTCCCATTTACTTTTTCCCAAGCACATATGAGAGCATGGAAAGCATCCAAGTAGGGATCAGAGAATGTAAGTCTGAGCATGTTTCAGCTGCTTGATCAGATCATCTCAAGCAGGGAGCCCTGAAGCATTTCCTTGTGGTGTGCAAGTGTAGCTGGTTTGTCAAGGTGTATTTGCACCTTCTTTAGATTTCCCAGCAGTTAAAGGTTTTTAAGTAGTTAAAAAATTACCAAATGCTTTATTTATTTCAGTCTCCAGTGCTGTTATTTGCATAAGTGCCTGCAGAGAAGAGGTGAGGATGACATGCCAGGTGGGCTATAAAGCTCTAACCTCTGTTAGGAAAGGGCTAGAGAATTTTGCTTTGCCTTGCAAAGTGCTGGCATACAGAGTAACACAAGTCTGGGTTGCTTCCCTTGCTCTCAAGCACATTGCTCATGGATTCAGTGATGCAGAAACTTTGCCAAATCAAAGGCCCCACCCAGCCAGACTAACAGAATAGGCAATCAAAATTTTACATGGACTTGCTAGAAAAGTTCCCTTCGAGTCAGCATGTATGGTCTTTGCAAATGAGGTCATATATCTGAGAATCACTGAATATCTCAAATTGAAAGGGACTCATAAGGATCATTGAGTCCAACTCCCTGCCTGTCCCAGAACTACCTAAAACTTTGCTGTGAAGCAACCTTGAGTCCAATATCAAACACAAAAAGAGTTCGTCTATTTCAAATGCCATGAATACTGCTACAGCAACACTTACACCTACTGTAACACATGCACAGACATGGTATGGCCCCAGTCCATAACCCTAATGACTACCTCCGTGCAAATAAAAGTGAGCAGCAATATTAATACATAATGAAAATTGGTATCACTGTTACAGTCTTCTCTCCTTGTGATGAACCCTTCTGGTTCTCCTGAGGTGGGACGTGCTTTCCTCCGGCATCATTATAATCTCTTTGGAGTCACCAGTGGCGTTTTCCCAGCCTAGGCACACCTCAGGAGCTATCTACAGAGAACCCAGCATCTCTTGTTTTTTTTATTTGTTTTGTTTTGTTTTTTGTTTTGTTTTTTTTTGTTTTGTTTTTGTTTTTTGTTTGTTTTTTTGTTTTTGTTGTTTTTTGTTTTTTGTTCCCCCAGTGCATTTGAATGTTTAGAGTTCCTTGTTTTCCCCCTTGCTGTAATGGTTTTACAGGCCGCTAACCCAGCTGAAATCACTGCTGTGAGCTCACAGCTCAGTTCCCTGTTGAGCCTGACTGCAGTTCTGGCACTGCATGAGCTGCTTGTGTCTCGTTAGCTGAGTGACACCTACACTGTCGACGGAGATGATGCTCATATGTCACTAGCAGGAAGGTGTCTTTGCAGGGTTTCTTCTCACTGAGTGAAGTTTGGTTTAGCCTGTGATTACAGGGCAGCCAAGGCAGAGGCACTCATAAGTGGCTTTTTTTTTCCCCCAGTGCATTTGAATGTTTAGAGTTTTGCTTTTGAAGGACTTGTGTTGCAAAGAGATTACATCACTGAGGATAATAACCAGCCTGAAAACTGGAACCATGGTGTGATGCACCAGAGGCAGAAGCAGGTGTACAGTTTGGGCGTATGTGTTTACTGCATAGATTTTTTCATCTAATATTTGTGAAGTGCAACTCATCCCAGTTGAATCTAAAATGTAACAGTGCATGTGTTCCTTTACTACATAATATTTTGATGCAGAGGAAGAGCTGTAGGGTTCCTAAAATCTGTGTAAGCCATTGCTTTGCTGTGGCCAAATGAGCTGTTGCTTGTGAGGAGGGCAGTGTATTCCTCCCTGTGTGCACTCGCTGTCTGTTCCAGTTGGGAAGGAAAACATGTTCCTTCAGTCACTGTTATTTTCCTTCACACTTACAGCAGACTGGGAATACACACATGGCCTGTTAATATGAATCAGGTCGTGAGATATGACTCACTGTGCTGTAGTAACTTGGGTTTTTGCAACAGCTATGCATATCTGTGATTAACAAAGATTGCCTTGGCCAACGTTAGAGCTGTGACTAAAGCCAATCTTGTTAGGCATTCATCATCTAGATTTATTTCCTTGTCAAAAGTTTTGTTAAATAAGGTTTCTTCAAAGAAACACTGTCATGCCATCAATTTTCCCTGGCAGATGTATTGATTGAAATAAATGGGTTTTTCTTGCCACTCAAGGAACTGAGTGACAGATCATGCACTGAATACAATAAAAACAACCATTTTTTTATTGTTACTGTGATCTTTACTCTATGGCAATGTCAACAGCAGCGGCATCTCATAATAGCAGAGACCTCTCTACATATTAATAAAAAATCCTTGTCCTGCATGAAAAGGTTTTCAAATCACCTGAGTGATTGGTAATATGAGATTTTTTATAACATCAGTCCTCATTTCCCAGAGCAGAGCAACCTTCTATCAGGTTTCCCACTCTTTCTGTTAGAAATACACATATCCATCTCTATTTAGACTGTTTTCTGAGAGATTTGAAAGCTTTTAATCACTGTGCAGTATGTGATTCTCACATCTCCACGTGTAATGCATCAGAAAATAGTATCAGCCCTATAGAATAACCCTGTCCCAGTATTGCATTTTTCTGGCTTGATGGGCAACAGCTTAATTCACACACAAATAATGTTTTAACACAGATGCTTCCTCCTCATTGTCCCTCCTTCCTGGAACAAAAAGCAGTGTCACCTGCTTTTAGGCCTGTGGGTCTCCTCTGTAGTCAGTGGTTTAGCACAGTTCCAGCTCACATCTCTTACATCTTCTTCTGGATTTCTTAGGGAGTGATTAACATGGAAAAAAAAGGGAACTTCATTACCAACCTCTGGTTTTGTTCAGTGTTTAGGTATTGTAATGAGTCAGTAAGATAACTGAGAAGGTTTTTTTTTATGGTCTGGCTAAATTAAAGCTCCAGATGTTGTATCTGTTGCAAACTCAAAAGAAAGGGATAGAAAATAGCAGTGAGAATTTCTGAGGTCATTATTACTGAAGGAAGAAACTGATTCTGTATAGATTTGCATATGGGTACACAACAGAATTAATTTTAAATTTTATGCAAGACAGAAATGGAGAAACATTTTCTGAAAATTCAAAGGGCTTGTAGTAGTGCTGTTGGCTAATGTGATTAGTGTTGTAAACAGATCTCTCTGCCCAGGATGGGAGTGGGCAAAATACACAGTTCTCCTGATGGGCAGCTCATATCAGACAGCAGTTTAATTGCAGGGACGGTTCCTTGTGTAGTTCCTGAGGAGGTTTCTGTGCAAAACCACAGAGTTAATGCATGTGCAGAAGAACAGACTGCTGAATATCAACTACTTAAACAAGAGGTAGTGAGTTTTGTTTCAGATAGTTTTGATTATGATTTTTATATACTCCTAGGGGAAGGGCTTTTGTCAGTATGGCCAGAGTAACTAAGCTTGCTGTTTTTTGGTTGTTGACTTGGACACCTTTATAGAAGTAGGTGATTATTTCTGCTTATTTTTTTCAATGTTGTAATGCTGGGAAAATGTGAATGAGGTACTCCTCATTCATACTTTTTTGTATTTGCAAACCACGTGAAACTGCATTAGGATGAAAACCATGAGCAACTAATAATACAGGACATCACTGCAATGTGTTTTTCAAGCTGTGAACAGGACTGAGCACTAAAGGCAATTTACCCTGTGATTGTGCATAGGATCCAAAGGCAGCAATGCAGCAGTGGTCAGAATCTGAAATGAAAAATTTGACCATATTTATTTATTCTATCTGTATTAATGATGTGGATTGTCACCATTTGGAATGTAATTTTGTATTAGCTTATTTAAAAAAAAAAGTGTTTGAAAAAGGTACTATCATCAGATATAAGTATTTTAAATCATCCATTTGAAATAACCTGATAAGCATGCCCTTCCACCGCTCCTGTATTTTCTGAAACTCTCAGGTTGTCCCTTGGATTCCCCCCCCCAGTTCCTCTTTACTTTTAGAAATTTATTTTTCTGCTGACTAATTTAGCTTAGTCCACCAAAACCTTATTTTTTCTTTCTCTCTCCCTCATCCTGACAAAGAGCAATAGGTAGCAACTGCTAACTAATGAATCTTTCTGGTGCCAGTGAAGGTTTTGATTATATGCCCAGATTCCAAATAGAGCCCTTTTTGATTTTCTTGTGAATAGGAGGAGGAGAAAATGTTGTACTGGGGCCTCATGTCTTGAGCTGAACCAACACAGGCCTAGTCTTACTTCAGTTCAGTGACACAGACACTTATTTTTTTAATTAGTTGATTTTTTTTTAAATGGGAAAACAGAGCAGATGGGGGGAAAAAAGCTGACATTGCAGGTCTCAGAATGGATGAAGCCTGTGCTGGTTACAGCCACTCCACCTTCCCTGTGCTGTGAGCCCAGGAGTTGTGCTTGTTTTTAGGCTGTGCAGCACAGGGATGATACAGGGACAAGGAAACTTGGGCTGCTGGTTGCTGAGGAGCTAGAGGCATCTGTAAAATGAAGAGCTGCAAGTGCCAGGCATTTCCAAATCGGGAGTTAAATTCTTACTGTAGCTCCTTACTCATTCCCTGCATTTACATGGGAAAAAATGTAAATACTACTACCCTGGACTGTATCTACTTGGCACTTCTGGCTGATCTCCAGTTCACAAGGACTTAATTTTTTAAAAATGAAGGTCGAGGTTTACAAAAAAATCACTTGGCTTCCTGACAAAAATAATTACTGTGAGGTGGTTGACAAGCCATTAGATCATGGTTACAATTTGATTTTCTAACATAAGGTGGTGGAGAAATCTTCACTCCCACACTGTGACACTTACAACGTGGTTGGCACCACTCTCTTTCCTTCTGAAGCACAGCCGGGCAAGGAGGCTGGGGTGAAGGCTGTGCAGAGCCCTCAGAAAGAATGACATGTATTTAAAATATTTTTCTTCTTCATTTTATATAAAAAGTCAAGAAATCAATGCTCAGAAGTTGCCTGATTGAGAACTGTAGCCCTGTATACTAGATTTCTTGATGCACATGGAAGGGGTATGTGTTCTTTCATACAATGAGATGTATTCAACTCATTGTGGACAAGTATATTGCATTTTCTCACTGAAACAAGCTGACTGTACTTCCCTGCTCTTGTGTAATTAATGGAGTTTTTGCTGTCTGTGGTGTGATTTTCAAAGGTGCACGGAAGAGCAAAACACGCTGATAGAATGGCAAGCGGTAACAATTCATCCTTTCTTAGAGGCTGGTCGGAAAGTGGAGAGAATTAGACCATAACCCCAGCCTGGAGCAGAAGGGGCTCAGCTCCCACAGCACCTGCAGTCAGAGCACGCCTTTTCGTGGGACTGGCAGTGCTGGGAAGGGAGGTTTCCTCCCACACTGCCCTCTGCTCTGCCTGATGCTGCTTTAGAGAGTAGCTCAAAGGAAAGGTGCCTATTTTCCTTCTCCTTTTGAGAAGGGACCGGAGGAAAGAGCAGAAAACTGGTGTTTTGATCAGCCTATTTCTGATTTCTGTAAACACGCCAGAGTGTTTCTCTAAATTAAATTAAGCAAACCTTTCATGTTCTCTCCCTGCTCCCAGAAAGCTAATGTGGTTGCTTTCAGATTTGCAGCTAGAGAGGAGACAAAGATCTGTGGTGTGCACAGACTCGGGTGCTGAGCACTGTTGTGCTGAAAGAACTGTGCAAATTCTAATAGCATATAAAAGCTTTCTGGGCATCAAGCAAAAATCTGTTTAAATCCCTGACAGGGATGAGAGCACAGGACGTATTATCAGCATATGCACAGAGGCAGAAAGGCTCTCAGAACATTTGCATTTTGGATTTGCTGTAATTAGAAGGTTTCAACCTTTCCAAAAAGGTTGAAATGGTGGAAGGAGTAAATGTAAGGCTTCAACTTTTTCTGTCCCTGCGCAAATATTTAGGGCTGTTCCCTTTTCTCTGCATGTATGCCTGAGTTACATTGATCACAGTGGCATTTTTTTCTTGAATGTAAGGGATGTAAAAACCCATAGGCTCTTGTCATACTAAGAATCATAATTTGATCCTCAGATGTTGACAATCCCAAGTATTCCCTGCCCCACACAGTGGACTGACTGCCACCATGCACAGCAGTGAAAACACAGCAAAAAGTTTGTCCCTGGGCCTCATGGAGGCAGATCCTTTTCCTAGCATGTGTAGAGCTGAGTATCTTGGGATACAGGGATCCCTGTGCCCGGACAGACCTCAGATAAAGTGTGGCAGAACGATGCAGGCTGAACTGGAGCAGAAAGGATGCTCGTGGATCAGTGTGAGCAGGTCAGTTTAATGATGTAGTACGTCTGGGTTCTCCGAGGGGAAAAACCTTTCAGGAAGGGTTGACTGCAGGGAAGCTTTGTCTCACCAAGATTTCCCTTATTTTGGTAGCTAATTTGACAGACTAAAATCTCTCTGCAAAGAGTCTGTGTAACTCAAGGACAGCTATATCAGTGATCTGTGTCAGATCATAGCTGGAGCTACCAGAGGAATGTAGGGCAGATGGATGAATGCTTTCCCCAATATCAAACAGATTTAGCTGAAAATTATTCTGAAGCAGGAAAATAGGTGCTATTATTAGGTTGAAGATGTCAGCTCAGCCACCAACAGCCTCGTGTAAAGAGAGGGAGAAAAGTAAGAAGAACATGACCAGTGAATAGAGGATTCTTGCCTAATTTAGGAGGAAAATGGGTATGCCACTACTTACCTGGTTAAGTAGGAGGCAAATAGGAGTGAGTTGAATAAAGATCTTTCCCTTCTTGTCTGTTAACTAGATGTGACTGCCACTTCAGTGACGACAGCCCTCCCTCCAGTTTCAGCTACCCAAATAGCAGCAGACAAAGACTGGGAATAAGCAGTGTGGATAAGCTGGTTATTGAATGTTTGGACTGTGACCCCCTTCTTTTTCCAGTCAGGCTGTTAAATATTCATGCAAGTGGGCTCAGATAGATCCCTGCCATCTGTCTGTATTTATATGACTTCATCCAAACCGGTCCAAAACATGTAAAATTTTATTCCCACAACAGCTCTTTAAAGAGAAAGGGATTTTTTTACCTATCTGAATAGAACAGGAGTGAAAATACAATGTGATTTAGCAAGTAGCTGGATTCATTCATCTGAACTCCATCAGGGGGGATCCAAAGTCAGTGCCAGGCCCAGCTACAGTCCCAGGCTCTCAAAGCAGAGATCATATTTAGTGCTCTAAGGTGTTCCATATCTCACCTGATATTGCTCAGTAAGTGTAAAAAAATCTTTGTATGCAACTAAAAAGGAAACTGGAGATTCTGTTACTATGTATGTGTGTGGATACGGAATGAAAATATTGGAGGAGGAGAAATCAATAATAAACCCATTATTTAGCCTGCCCTGCATTCAGTTGCACACCTTGATGACCAGATAAAAGAGGACTGTCATACAAGCTCCAGTAAACAATGTGCCCATATGGACAATTCCAGGAGGGAACAGATTGTCACAGCTCCATTTGACCTGTTTTACAGCAATCAGGACTCTCCCCTGGCACTGGGGGTGCACTGCTGACATTTCAGCAGAGCTGCTTCAAAAAACCTGAGTGCCATTGGCAGAATAGTGTAGTATTTTATTTGTGAGGAGCAATTTCTACTTTTTAAATCAAGCAGCAAGCCCAGTACTACTACTTCTCTCCTCAGAGCTCCTTAAAACCGTCTGAGCAGGAGAGATGAAGGGACAAGAATGTAATGAAGATAAAGCCAGACTTTTCACAGTACCTGCATTAGGTTACTGACTACATGTGTTTGTGTCACTCATATGCTTCAGGGATTTGAATGTGATGCTCAGGCTCAGCTCACAGAAGCCCAGCACAGGCAGGTTATCACAGAAGAGACGTCTATGAGATGGCTGAGGGGAGGTGGTTGGTTTCTTACCAGCTCCCAGAAGGTAGCTTGCTTTCTTATCTGTCCTGGCCCTCGTCTTCAAGCTATTTTTAGACATGAGTGCATTTTGAAAGCAAAAAGGAATACATTTTCACTGTGGCACTCAAGAAACTCTTAACATGCATATTGGAAGCGTGCCAGAGTGGGTCTTTGTGCCTTTAACACCATATTGAAATGTTTTCTTCTTTCAAGAGTCTTCCTCCTTGGCTTAGTCTTTGGGAATAGCCTTGGGGCTTTCAGCTTATTCAGTCAATGTATTTTTGGTAATGATTTTTTTTGTTTTTAAACTGTTTTTTAGGCATTGGAAAAAATGTCATCTGCGACCGAACGGCGACTCCCCTGGATGCCTTTCGGATGATGAGTGCGGCTCATTACTACCCAAAGCTCATGAGCATCATGGGCAATGTTTTACGCTTCCTGCCCGCTTTCGTGAAGATGAAACAGCTGATCCAGGAGGGCTATGTGGGGGAGCTGCTGGTGTGTGAGGTGCAGGTCCACAGTGGCAGCCTGCTGGGCAAGAAGTACAACTGGAGCTGCGATGACCTCATGGGAGGTGGGGGCTTGCACTCTGTTGGCACCTACATCATCGACCTCCTGACCTTCCTCACCAGCCAGAAGGCCGTGAAAGTGCACGGGTTGCTCAAGACCTTCGTGAAGCAGACGGACCACATTAAGGGAATACGGCAGATCACCAGCGATGACTTCTGTACCTTCCAGATGGTCCTGGAAGGTGGCGTGTGCTGCACAGTGACGCTCAACTTCAACATCCCAGGGGAGTTCAAGCAAGACATTATCGTGGTGGGCTCGGCAGGACGGCTGATCGTAATCGGCACCGACCTCTACGGACAGAGCAACAGCTCTCCTCAGCAAGAGCTCCTGCTGAAGGACTCCACGCCCGTCAGCAACTCCTTGCTGCCGGAGAAAGCCTTCAGTGACATCCCATCCCCCTACCTCCGGGGCACCATTAAGATGGTCCAAGCTGTGCGGCAGGCATTTGAGGACCAGGACGACAGGAGGACCTGGGACGGGAGGCCCCTTACGATGGCGGCCACTTTTGACGACTGTCTGTACGCCCTGTGCGTGGTGGACACCATTAAAAAGTCAAACCAGCTGGGGGAGTGGCAGAACATTTCGATCATGACTGAGGAGCCAGAACTGAGCCCAGCGTACCTAATCAGCGAAGCCATGCGGAAGAGCAGGATGTCTCTGTACTGCTAGCTCCTCTTAGCTCATAGGAAAGAATAGGAACTGGACAGGTCTCGAAGGAGATGGTAATGCAGCCCCTGTGAAGGGCTTGGGTGTCTTAGAAACAGCTGAGGATAAAGGAGAAGGAAATACAGTGTCTGGATCAATTGAATCTGTTGGCAGCTAAATGCCAAAGTGATATGGTCCTTCAAAATGTCCAAAACAGATAGGAGACTTAAGACCTGTTAAAACTTAACTGTTTTAATAACAGTATTAGCTGGCTGATTGGAAAGATCTATCACGGACTCATCTCCTGCTTGCAGGTGCTTTAGATTATCCAATTGTGTTTACTGTGAAGGGTTGGGAAGATCCTTTTAGATCTTCCTTACCTACCAGAGGGCTGTGAAGGTACTGTCATGTCGTTAAATTTTCTGTAGTGTCTTGACATGAATGGTTCCTGCCATGACAGCTGACACCAACCTGCTGTAGTACTACACCTCTAACCAACACACAGAGTAACAGGACTTGGTGTGAAAGTGTTGCATGCTACGAAAAATCTCAGCAGCTCACTTTTCATACAGCCTGTTAGGAGCTTCTCTGTGTTGGTTTAGCTAGTTGTTTTTTTGTTTGGTTTGATTTTGTTTTGGTTTTTGTTTTGTTTTGTTTTGTTTTTCTAAGCACAATTAGGTAGGAAAAAGTGTGGCTTTTAAAACAAAGCAGTCCTCAACCACAGTGCATCTGCCCGGTGTTTGGGGAGGGAGGGTCTCCTGGGAGCTCCCTGTAAACTTCAGTGTTATGTATTTGCTGATTAAAATGGGTTGTGGCAAGCCTTTCATGGATGGCAAGTGGTATGACACAGTAATGACAATGGGTTCTATTCTACAGCCAAAACTCAGGCTAGTCGTATGAAGATTTCCTGTGTCTGGGACTGACTATGGAGTGAATTCATCATGCATTCATCATGCGAGGTGGAAAACAGTAGAAACACAACCCGAAACCATACAATGTTTAGGTGAGCGGTGTTCTTTTAAACCTTTGTGAACTGACACTTGACAGATGCACACCAACTAGTCATTTCACATCTCTCAACCCAGAAGCTTTCACCTTCACCAAGTGTGACCGAAAAACAAAAGGGATGAGAAAATTTCCCGTCCATTTCCAAGGGAAAAAAAGACATGGGACTCCCCACCCTGCTCACCTCCTTAAAGTGACCAGCTCCTGGTACTGTAGTAATCATGCCCTGTCAGCAGTGCAGGGGTGGACAAGCTCTTTTGGTATGTTTGTCCTGTTCTTCTATTTAATATTTTAGTTTGCAGTCTTGAAATAATATATTCTTTTGAGAATATCTTCTTGAAAGAATATAATGAAAGGCACATAAATTATCCCAGTAAACAGGGATACTGTTTTTCTGCATAAAGCTGCTCCAGTGCTGATGTGTTTACACAGCTAAGTCTTCAGACAGTAAAAAAGTAGAACACAAGCATATAGCACTAAATTATATTAATATAATTAAACTTGAGAAAAACCTTTTCAGGGTTTTATTTTGTTAATTATGGTTAGGGGAAAGGAGAGAACATTTGGATGAACAGTAAATTAAAAGAGAAAATCTGACCCTTCTTTCTCAAGGCTGTCACATTAGTGTGGCCCTTTTAGGTTAGAAAGGACTGTCAAAGTAATTCAGTTTTTTTTAAATCACTTACAGTTTTGCTGTTTTTAGAAGCACTAAGGACTTCTCTAGGATATTTCATACAAATGACCCTGATTGCTCTGTGCTCTTGCCTGTCCTCTGCCCAGTTTTAGAGCTTTGTGGTTTTGAACAGGAGGGCATTAATAGTGTGGTTCATCTCATCTGACTTCAACCAGCTGAACATTGGGTGTCTCGTCCTCATCAGCAAGGACACAGTGGTCAGTACAGGGAGGGCTCTCCAAAGGCTGACTCAGTCCATCCTAAGATTAATATAGAAGGAAGTGCCCATTGGAAATGCCAGTCTTCCTCCTTTGCAGAGAATTTTGGCTTCTAAATTTGTGGGTGGATAAAGTTAGGAAACTTGACTCCCAGCCTGAAATTACTTAGGTGTGCTTAATTTTTCAAGAACATATGTATGACCTTTCATTAAACAGTCACCAAAGTGTAATACTGATGAAGGAATAATGTAATACTGCAAAACCACACTCTGAGGGAGAATCATTTCTATCCATGTTGTTTGCCAGTATCAGTAACTCTGTCTGGGCCTGACTGTTTCTGCTAAGACCTTGGGCAAGCTTTCATCATTCCTTCTTGGAAGCAGTCCTTGACAAGTTTGGTTGTTTTCCCTAAAAATGGATTTCTCTGAGAATTCCTGAGGTCATATCTGTGCCAACAGGAATTTTTCATTGCACTTGTCATGGTATACCATGCTTTCCAATTCCTGCCCTGAAAAGCACATGGAGTAACACAGAAGAGAGAATCTGACTAAGAAAGTACCCATCTCTCTCCTGAAAAATGGAATTAGACCCAAGGGATCAAGAGAATTTTCACCAAGTAAAGCTAAAGGCATTTTCTGAAAATAGTGCCCTAGTTCAAGTCATGAATGCAAGCCTGGTGGATAATTAACCATGTATAGTTAAACATCATCTAAAAGTGGAACCAAACATAGACCAAATTGTTTGTGAACCTTGCTTCTCAGTGGTTTGGCCATTGTTCTGGAATTGCTGTTCATGTCTTTGCACCTCATTTTGGTTCACAAATGTTGACCACTTTTCCTGTCTCTGTTTTCTTCTTTTCTGTGTCTTTCGGGGTTTTGTGGTGCCAGTTGGAAGATGATATGCTGGAATCCTGTTCCCTGCCCCTGCAGTGAACAGTCCCCAGGTGAGACACAGTGTGCAGGGGTAGGACTACTGGGCTCAAACCTTCTGTCCCAGATCCAAAGGTTTAGGTGACAGGCATCATCCACCCTCTGTGCAGATTTAGGGATTCAGGGTTGAATCCTGTGCAGCTCATTGTGGAACCACAGTGCTGGCCCCAGAGAGACAGGCAGAACGAGACCCCTTCCTGTGATGGCAACAGAGATCTTGTGCTAGATTTAGGTGGTTCTTACCTAACTGGATGGCAGCAGTAGCTGCAAATGTTCAAGACTGTACAGCAGTTATTCCATTCTCTAGGAAGTGACGGTGCTGTGGTGTCAAGTATAAACATACTAAACTTCCACCCGTCTTAGAGGAGAAAAGGATTGGTTTATTTATTGACTGTGTACTGTTATTCTGATAAATCGTTTCTTTGCAGTCTGGGATCTTTCTTGGCAGCATTCAGCCCTCTGTTCTTTTGGTACAGTTGAAAGTACATAAAATTTGCCCTGAGGAGCCTCTGAGTTCATGCTGGGTTTAAGAATTTGGGCAGGAGATAGAAGAGATGTATTTGATTGAATTCAAAAGTGGTACCACCCTAGAAAACATGTATTTGGAATTGTACTTTTAAAGCTGTTCTTTAGTGCCATGCCACAAGGTTTGAGATGAAATGCTGCTAAATTGGTGCAGGCCTCAGAACCAAACTGTGGCTACTGCTGGAATTTACAGTAGCCCCCAAATAAACTTGTTCATACACCAGGCAAGAAATGTTCATTCGTCTTCCCCAGGGCTGTTGTTGGAGAGGCTCTTTCCTTTGCCATCAACCTGTAGGATACCGAACATTATGGTCTGTTGCCAAAGACAAAAAGACCCAAAGGGGGAGCCCAGGTGAAATGCTTTGCTGCCCTGCAGGGCTCTGTTCCAATGCTAGGGCAGTCAGCTGAGGGATGGTGTCTTATTTCCCATGGGAATTGCATTGGGGTTCTCAGCAGGGGTAGGGTGGCAGCAGGGCACAACCGAAATCCTCAAATGTGCCCACAGGGAGAGCAGTGACTGCAGCAGGGAGCACACGAGGAAAGTGTATGCCAACAGGGAGAACACACTGGTCACAGGGACAGTGAGGCTGCACTTCCTGAGGGTGCAGCCTTGTTCCACCTCTGTGTTTGGGAGCCAGGGAAGGGACCCTGCCCTTGGGGAAGCAGCGTCTGTCCCATACTCCTGCTGGATACATGCACGCCATCAGTGCTGATCTCAGCAAAGTCCTACGTGGAAGCATAAACTCTGCAGGAGCTTGGGGCTTCCTACATCTAGTATCACGCATGTGTTTAATTAGTTAAATTATCTGTGTTCTTAGAAAATACCTGGCAGAGACGATACCTTTCCATGCAGCCAAAGTGGCTGAGAATCGGGGCATGTAGACGAGTTTAGGCTCAGGATGGGCTGCTGTGGAGTTCATCCTTGGCTTTGGCTGACTCCATGGGAAATTCCTGCCCAGCCAGCATCAGGCAATCAGAGGCACTGCCCACTCAGTCCTTAGTGTCCCCTTCCCTGTGAGAGCTTTCAAAAAGTGAGGCCGTACAAGAGAACAGCTGTCCTGGAAGTCCAGCCATTCAAAAAAGGAGGCTTTTCTGCTGAGTGTGGTCACAGCACAAGGACAATTCAATTTCTCTGTTACCTTGCTTATTTCTGTGTCCATACAAAGATGGAAAAGACTCAGACAATTTAAAATGACTCATTGATCTACTGAAAAAAGGCATATTTTATTTAATGGGTAAAGGCAAACATAGTATCTTGATGTTATCTTTGCAGAGATCCAGAAATTAGTGATGACAGAATTTCTTGTTGCTGGGCATTTTTGTATTTGACTTTTATCTGTGGCCTTCAGTATAAAATATCACAAATTATGAAGTCTGTTCACTGTTAAGGTCTGTATTTACAAGAGTTTAAAAGTACGCAGCAGAGTTTTGGCTTTGTGTGGATACCCAGCATTGGTGTGGTTTTCCAGTGGCCCAGTGATGTACCCTTAAATACATATGAAACTCAACACTGGACTTTTGCCCTCTTCAGTGCTCTTTGGGTATTTAGAACTAAGTTGTGAAATGGCAGGATCATTCAGGACAGCAGTTTGTTGTTGTTGTTGTTGAAGTTGTTATTTGTGGGGAGCAAAATTTGTAAATTTTAGAGATGAAGTATTGGCAGTCTTGTCTGCTTTAAAATTTCCTTTCTTGAGCTGCTGGATGAAGTCTGTCCAATAAAAATAATTTCCCCTTAACTGCCCACTTCCATTTGCTCATGAAAAGAAGAAATTTTAAGTAAATGGGACGACACATAATGCTGCATTCATGAACCAATGTCAAAACCTCATGACTTAATGAGTGTATGAAGCCAGAGACCAGACAAGTAATGACTTTCTTGGCTGCCAGATCGAGGCCTTGGTGTTGGGGAATGGAGGCTATCAACACAGGTCAAACTAAATAGCTTTTATTCAGGACTTTGAGTTAAATGAATAAATAGAACAGCTATGGTCAATCCAAGACTGAACACAACACAAAATATGTTTGTGTAAGGTTATTTACATTTTTTCTTTGGGGATTAAGTTTGTGTTTTTTTTTTTTTTTTAAATGATGTTTTGAAATTAAATGTTTTAAAAATCTTATTATGTTTTGGCATTTGTGAAATTAACTGTTTGGGGTTGGGTGTGGGTTTGTTTGGGGTTTTTTTCTAGATTGGTTTCTGTTCCTTTTTTTAAAGTTTGAACTTAAAAAAAATCCCATCTACTTGGTTTAAGGACATTCAGTGAATTCATCTGCCCTTGGCGGGTTCAGCTGTGAACCTGCAGCCTCACAGTGTCTTACAGTGACCCCATTTCTGACATCTGAATTTGGCCATCTGGATTGCATTTGCATGTTCTTGTTGCAGCAGCAAAACTGGTTCATTACATGGAGCTGGCTACAGATAATCAAGATGCTTTTTGCAGCAGTGCCAGCCACCTTTAAAAGCACTTAACTCTACTGACTTGTTTACCATGGTTATTTATGACCTTCTAGCCACGTGCTGTCCATTATTTCCTTTCCTTTTTATCGCACTCGCTTCCCTCCCCTCTCTGTTTTCCTGTTCTATTGCAGACCTGGGGATGAGTCTCCCTCCTTTCCCCCTGGGCTGGTGCTCAGTCTGTGTTCCACATGGCATACAGGGTGACTAACCTACAACTTGAAGTGGCTTTTAACCCAGGTCTGGCACAGAATATGTTACCACCACAACTGCGGGAGTGTGTGGTGTTCTGAATGCCCGGGCAGGGCAGGAGTCCAAGCTCCCTGCTACACTGTGCTTCACAAGCCACACGCACTGCTTCTCTCCCACTGGTTTGCTTTTTATTTGATTTCCAAGATGAGAATATGTTCAGTTTGTTACTGTGTCGATATTAAGTCTATATTTATTTTTCAAACATACATACATATATATAAATGCTATATATATATATATAATGTCAACGCATGGACATATGTACAGTAGATATTTTAAAGAGCTATTTATCAAGAAAAGTAAGTGTTATAAGTAAACAGAGTTTATATTTTATATATTATGTAGATAGCAAAAAAAAAAAAGGCATTAAATTATAGTAGGACTTTTGGGGGTGGGGTTGGAGAAATGGGCGAGGACTGGTTCTAGCATTTTAAATAGTCAAACTACTTTGTACGAAAGCTGCCTGCTGTGCCTCTCGGCTGCAATATCTGTTCGTTTCTTCTTTTGGAAGATGATGTGCATTGTTACTTTTACATTGCTTGGGGAATGTAGTTAGTTTATTCTCAGCCAACTGGTATGTGCTGCTTAAAACATGGTTTCCTGCTGTTCTGCATATTTGCATTGATGGAGTAAAAGGATCTTAACTGGCAAATAAAGATGTAAAAGGATGTGATCTCAGCTGACTGGTTTTTCCCCACATTTGTGTTTTGGGGGGGTGCAATAACCATGACTTCTGCCTGGTTTCTAGCCTGCCTGTTAAGTTCAACATATCAGAGTGAAATACATGGGCTTTGTGCTTGGGGGCGGGGATTGTGATGGAGGGAGAGGAAGGAGAAAGTTTATTTTTGATGTTATGTCAAGGACTGAACTAACACCTGTTGGAGGGATGTGTCCTGAGGAATCAGCTGGTTTTGTTGTCAAAGTATGGGAGTATGGCTGGTGGTATAACAAAACGGGGACATGGGACATCCCTGCTGAGCACAGCCTGGAGATCCTTTCTCTTGAGTTTCCTCTTTCTCCTGGATTCTTTCTCTCCTCCTTTCTCCAGCACAGCCTGGAGATCCTCTTCCTACCTCCCCACTGGTGTCCTGGAATGTGTTTGCCTTCCCTGTCCTGAGCTGCCCAGGCCTACCCCATCCTTGCTCCCATCTGCCAGGAGCTCCCAAGTCTTTCTGCTCACCCGCTGCTCCTTTTCTCCTCTGTGTGTCAGAATATCAAAAGTCCAGTAAGGATCTTGTTACTCCAGCCCCTCTGATGCTGAAGAAAGCCTCACTTGGGTGTGTAGCAGATCATATGAATCAGTCATAAATTCTAGGCTCTGAGGAAAGATTGATTGCCTCTGTGATTGATGTGTAAAAAGGGTAGAGCATTTCTTACATAGCTTTTCCTACTTTATAGCAGAGCACACAGAAAAATGTTCAATTCTGCTCATGTCAGTGCTCACTCATTTCCCAGGCACTTTGAAAGTACATAAATCTGTGAAGGGATGGGAAATCATCACCTACAATGCACACTTCCCTCAGATCACACAATCTTGTGAACTGCGTATTTTTCATAGATATAAAAATTTACAGAGTGGATATAGCATTTCCTTCATCACAGAAATGTAACATGTTAGCAACTTCTATTACTATCATTGCAGTTATCATACTTTAAAGATGTACTGATGTTTATATACACAAAATATTTTTTATCAGTTTTAATACACATTATTTTCTTAGGCTGAAGAGGAGACAAGTACAAGACAAGGAAGCTTCAGTCCCCAGATCTTCAGGGATTGCAGTTTAATGTTTGCCTTGTCCTCGTGAGTACATGTAGTATAACCTTTCTCAGGTTTCCAGATTGCTATGTCCAACTAATCAATTAGGCACTGAATTAAAATAGGGCCACATTTCCCAGTATATCCTTCAACTTCATAGTAAAACAAGGCCTACTTCCCTCTCAAAGACTAAAACACAGAAATCTTTGGAAAACAGCAGCTGGGAGAGCAATTAGTGGGAGACAGTGTTGGAGATACAGCAGGGTTATTAGGACAGCTTTCAGTGCACAATATATATAACTGCAGAGGTAAGTGCAAATGCAAGAGCGAGGATAAACATTCCACGCTAATGAGGCTACACAAACGCTAAGGTAAACATTTCGAAACCTGTGTCAGCACAGTGAGACACTCAGGTGTAGATTTATGAACCCAAGTAAGAGTTCTGCTTTTAAAACAAACTGCAGAAATATAGGTGAAGGGGAAAACGTGCCATTTCCCCTCGTTTCTGAAGAACCAAGGCTTCCACAGTCTGCCCCGGCTTGTCCTGCTATTTCTGGAGTCCCTACTGATTAGCAGCGATGTAGTAAAAACAATGGGTGGCTTGTAGCCATAAATATTAATCAAGAAGAATGTTAAATGCATTGCATTGTTCTCTTTGGGAATAAAGAGTTTGCTGGGGCAGGGGTTATTAAAACGTGCTGCTGTGCCAAAGAGAAGATGCACTTAATGCCTTTGCTACTGACTCCTGTTGGGCGGTTGGAAGCCTTGGAGCTCTTTTGTGGTGCCAGTGGAAAGCCCAGTTTCAGAGTTGACATATGTGATGCCCAGAACTATGGGGCTTTTTGCCCCACGTAATACACCAGCGCCGCTCAAACTGGGGTGAGACAGCACAGTTCTTCCTGAGGCAGCCTTCCTTGGGCTCCCAGGTACCTCCTGCTCAGCCAGCTCAGGCCCATGTACCTGTGCTGCTTACTTCTGCAGGCATCATGTTCAACACAGAAAGAGGAAATTTCCATCAGATGTTCCCAGCAGGCAGCCCTTGGAGTCACCAGACCTGTCACCTGTCTCAGAGCAGTACCCTTGTACAAGCTAACACGTGTGTCCTGCACACATTTTCCACTTGGAAGTGCTCCAGCTAGGGAATTTAGCACCACAAACCTTGGTGTGTGCCATCTCTTTACTTTAAAATGAGTAATTGCAGATCCACAAGCAGCTCCTGAGGAACAAGGCAGGGCTGCTGACCAGCACAGGGCATCACTTCTTACTCTTGTCCTCGACTGCTTGTTCCTGCCATCTCTGAATAGGGGCATGTGTGCAGCCACCTGGTTAACATGATCATGGATTTAGCTGAAAACTAACAACACAAGGGTTGAACTAGGTTAGTTTTCAGGCAGAGCAGTTCCCTGATCTGAGTCACTGTCGACAGCAATTTATGCCAGATCACTCTTAATAGCAGAATGTAAATAGAAACCAGGTCTGCTGACTGCCAGAAATGCGCTTTTTTCTTCAGATCAAAGAGTCGGTAAAGTAACTACAGATTAATAGACCAAAAGAAAAATGAATGAGTAGAGGAAAACAATTTTAAGTTCTGCATGTCCTTACACAAGGATATACACGTGAGCAAATGTTTCTTAAGGAACTGGAGGCCCCCTGCTCCAGACATGCAAATGGTGCATATGCAGATTCTAGAAAAGCCTTTCAGAATGTGCTCCAGTCTGTTTTAATAGCTCTGCCTTTCGCAGTTAATCACATCTTACAGACTAAAAGCTTCTGCAGAGATTATCATATCCCATCCAGGCAATGACAACAGGTGTTGTCACTTGTGCAAGTAAGTTTTACACGGTGTTTCAGCCAAACCTGGAAACCTGTAGTGCTGGAAGAGTTGAAATTACAGTTATTATTTCTGTTTATAACAGGATCTCTTTAGCATTGCAAAGCAGGTACATACCATTACCTTCACCTTGTCTTTTTCTACTAGAGATGAATGGTAAGCTATGCAGAGCAACCCTATGACAGCCAGATACTACATCCTACTGCTTGAGTTTCTACTTCAATTTAAATAGTTCTTAAACCTTACACCATTCTAATTCATTATAATTAATACAATTAGTCATATATAATTAATGCCTAATATGCTGTTGTGGTTTGTGAATAGCAAATAAGCCAGTGTTGGCTGCACAGTCTGTGTTCAAATCCATCTGTTTAGGGCAGTGCCTCTGCAGCACCACAGCCAATACCAACAGCTTTATAGCTACGTGAGTACATTGTGCACAATTCCATCTATGGAGGGGAAGGTGAGAGTCACTGCATTCTCCAGGCATTGATTTTAAAACCAAGCTGATAAAATTAGCAACAGACCCATTCAGAAATTGATGGGGTAAATTGCTCTGTGATTTTTACAGCTTTGCATTATTCTGTACAACAGCTGGAAAGCAGGACATTGACAGTACCTCTAACAACTGCGGGAATGCAGACCTAGCAGGCTGACATAAAATCATCAGCAGGAGAGAGGTGGAGACTGTCCTGTCACAAAATAAAGATCAGTTCATCGCTCCAGCTTAACAGCTTGTCTTCACAGCCTCCAAACCAGGACTGATATAATTTAGAGTCACTAATTAGTTGCTGCTCAATCCTTTAAATGAATGCACTAGAAAAGCCCCCTGAGCTTCACCAGGATCAAAAGCCTGCCTGTGCACAAGGCTCCCCTCCCCCTAGGTAGGCAGTCTTTCTGAAAGAAAGTGATTAAGTGACAAATTACTCTTTGGAGGTACAAGTGCTGTGTCTGCTGGGTTGCTTTGGTTGGATTCCATCCCTTTAGCCTTACACTGGTGGTCCCAGTGAAGCCATTGGGTTAGGCTCTTGCCTTTGAGCCCAGGCAGCAGGTTGGAGGTACGGACTTGTCTCTGTGGCAAAACATGCCAGTAGTTAGTTGGGTGGCATTCTCAGCGCAGGTCCTGGCTGAGGAGAGTAGAAATGGGGGGCAAAGCTTGATATGCCTCTGCAATCACACCTCTGCAATCCTAGAATACTCTGGGTTGGAAGGGACCTGTAAAGCTCATCTAAACCAAGTCCTCTGCAATGACAGCTACAACTAGATCGGGTTACTCAAAGTCCTGTCCAACCTGACCTTGAATGTTTCCAGGGATGGGGCATCCACCACCTCTGCAATCAGGGATACTTGGTTGAGTAAGGGACACAGAATCTTCCTACCATATCCAGCTTGTGACCTTGAATTGGCACCTGGGCACCTTTGTGGCTCTGGTACAAGGGAAAATATTGCAAAGACTGAAACCCATTCCTAACTCCTACTTGTTTTCTCATTTTGTAGAAGATAGTTTCATGTTTTTGTCTTGCCTCTAAACATATATAGTGATCATAATAAGTACACCTCATCCATATACCAGAACTCTTGATTAGGCTTCTCAAGGGGTATTACCTAATCTTCCCATTGTCCCTAAAATGAACAATCTTTGTCTCATTGTCATCTCACTGTCATTTCTCAATTAGAGTAACACACTTGAGGTAGTATTATTTGGGACTATTTATTAGTTATTATGCAGTGCCCCAAATGTTCCATGCTCAGTGACAGCACAGAACATGCGTTCGGTGATATTCAAAAACTTGCAACCCTTTTTCAGACAAAAACGTCAATCTTACCCTTAAGACTGCTACTCATCAAGTCGGCAGAAGAATAATTAGGGCAGGCACAGCTGATACCTGTGCTTACACAACAAATCAAAGTTATGACTAGAATCCAGAAGATATCCTAAAAAAATAATTAACATTATCTTAAAAAAAATACCTAATTTCCTTTATGTATGAAGCAAGCAACTGCAGTTGGTTATTCTCTTCATAATTGTCTTGCTGTTCCTGTATACCTTTCCAGACAACATGTCACCTCTGAAGCACTCTCATTCTACAGTAGGATGAGAAAACAGAGAACTAGGACACATCTGAATTCAGATTTCCAAGTTCAGCTGCTCCGTATGCTATTCTAGCCACATAAGCCTTTTCCTTGTTGTCATTTGGGAATGGTGTTCATGACTACAAAGACAGTGTTTGCTCTGTTTGGAGACAGACCTGTCTATCGTGCTACCATGCTAAAATGAAAGGCTGAATTCCCCTTTGCTGCCAAACAGCTTTATAATTCTTTTACCCTACAGTGTGATATTTTTTCCATCTGACTTCAACAAGGAATTAAGTTGTGAACATTAATAGCAACAACATTTGCATTCTTCTCTCAGGTAGAATGTAAACAGCAGAGTGATGCTGTTTTGGCCAGGAAATGGGGCTAAGCTTTTCTAGGTCTGCTGATCTTCATAACAAAAAGGTTATGTGAATGTATTGGTAAACTGTCCTTTCCATTAACATAGCCCTACTCTGCATCTGGAACTATTCATGCTTGTGATGAAACAGGAGATGGTATCTTAGAAAAGCTGAAATGACCAAACTCGTAATTCCTTCCCTAAACATCAATAATTTTCTATTACAACAGGAACAAGGGACGGTCCATTAGCAAGCTGGAATTATACACTGGTTCTGATACACTGTGAAGAGATTATCAGACAAGTGTCTTTAAAAAAAAAAAGAAAAGAAAAGAAAAAAGAGTACATCTTCTGTTAGTTCAGAGCAAATGAAACCCACATCAAAATGTCACTTATTTTTGCATGCTACATCATATATTACAATGCCATGTAAATATGGACCTCCATGCTGCACAAAATTGGCATTCCATTGCTTTGTATTTTCCACTTGTTTTGATAAATTCACACAATAAAGTGTGCTTCTGATAACTTTCTTTAGTGCCACCGGTAGATCAGTCATACAGGAGAGATGGAATGGACATTTCAAGAGCAGCACATGGCTCCCATAAAATTATTCCAGCTTTAGCAGCATGTCATGGAGAACCATTGATACAATGCAGTTCATATTTTTTAATAAAATACATTAGTGATGCCTGTTTGGCTTCCTTCTCATGTGACTTTGTATGTCAGTGAGTAATTCACTTGTGCAATAGAAAGATATCACTGCAAAATGGAAACACAGTAATACTCAAAGTCACAGATAAAAACAAGAGATGCAGTATGCTAGCAGGGTACTAATTAGTTTGCCTCTGCTAGCTCAGATAATCCCAAACCAATTCCAAACCTGTTTCCCTTTTATGTGTGCTACCTTTTCTGATGTCATTGCAGTTTAAAAAAAAATAAAATTCAGTGTTTAGGTTAACAAGATTTGGACAAATGTGATTAATGATGCATTAATCAAATTTACTATAAGCACAGACCTCCACTTGGCTGATTGACACTAGCGGCTATTAATGATTAATTTCTACTTTTATTTACAGTGTCAAGAAAGAGATTCTGTCAATAGGAATGAAGATATTTTATGTCCCTAGACAATGGGGAATAAGGTCATTATTTTGTTCATGAAAATATAAAATGTTTTAAATTAAATATTTAAGTAATGAGTCATTTGTGTGCTTTACAACACTGATTTACAGCACATAGAGTCACTACGGAACTGCAGTTGGATGTAGAAGGGCAGGTGAAAGATAAAAAGGCTGTTAAAGTAAGAAAGTCCAACTCTGTGCATGGCTGTCTTTCTGAAAAATAGGTTAGTTATCTTTGGTTCACTGTGGATGTGTCACCACATAATAATCATGGTAGTCATTAGCACTTCATGTTCAACCTATGTTTTTGATTTCATTTGTTTTTTTTGAGGAGCGCCATATTAAACTACTGCCTTTCCTGTTGACCTAAGTATTTATGTCATATTTACAGCTGAACCCACTATAACCTATTATGTTAGAAACTGTTTACTGGCACCATTAAGAAAATCTCTGTGTATAAATAACATGACTAAGAAGCTTTCTATATGTGGGATTAAGAATCTTTACTGTGGGGAGCACACTAATTGTATTGTTTTTCAGGACCGGTATTGCTTTTATGCTGTATTTTTATGCAGCTAAATCTTTCTGATCATATTTTTGAGTACAAATTTGTAGCAATGGCATAATTGTTAACATTCTGTATCTGCTGTATGATAAATCAGTGCTAGAATCAATTGTGCTAGGCTTCAGCCTCTTCCAGAGCACCACTGTAGCTATGTAATACACCCTGATGAGGCCAGAAATGATTAAAAATTACAGAGATTTAATTTCAGTAGCTGTTTCCTGAACCTTGTGATACTGGTTAGCTCCCAACACCACCGAACAGATCTCATCCAGAGACAAGTGCCATCTATCGATAAAACATGTATCTGAGTTGAAGAAGCCAAAGCAGACCAGAAATGGAACCCGCCTGCCACCTGCTGCTGTGCAGAATTACTTTCAAGAATTATATTCGCTAGGCCTTGTGGTGACCCAACAAACACACTGCTGTGTCAGCTGGGTCCGACAAAAGCCTGCCCACTCTGCGACAGTGAGCAGCTCCCAAAGCGCTGGTCAGCATCAAAATGCAGGGATGTTCTGTGCATTTGAAAGGAAAAGCTGCCTTGTCTTCTTTCCCCCTGGACTCACACTGGTCCAATTCTGGTCCCTCAATTCAGGAAGGCTATGAAGGTGCTGGAGTAGGTCCAAAGAAGGGAAAGGAGCTGGGGAAGGGTCTGGAGGTTGAGGCCTTTGAGGGGCACCTGAGGGAGCTGGGGTTGTTTAATCTGGAGAAAAGGATGCTCAGAGGTGACCTTATTCTCTCTACAACTCCCTGAAAGGAGGTTGTAGCCCGGTGGGGGTCAGCTTTTCTCCCAGGTATCAAGTGACAGGACAAGATGACTTAGTCTTCAGCTGTGCCAGGGGAGGTTCAGGCTGGACATCAGGAGGAATTCCTTCATAGGAGGGGTTGATAAACATTGGAATGGACTGCCCAAGGAGGTGGTGGAATCACCAACCCTGGAGGTATTCAAGGAAAGACTGGACGTGGCACTCAGTGGTGGTGTTCAGTGACAGGTTGGACTCAGTGATCTCAGGGGTCTTTTCCAACTTCATTGACTCTGTGATTCCAGTACTTCAGAATCCTGGTGTGGCTAACTCAGGTGGTCTGAGTCCAGGTTTCTGCTCCTGCAAAGGGGCCAAGAGCTGAGGATGCCGCACCTGCTCAAAGAGCTGCCCAGTCCTTGCAATTGCACAGCCAGAGCCTGGCAAAGTCTCAGAGAGCTGTATTAAAACAGCGCCACCCACTAAAAAATACTGAAAATCAGAACCACACTACCAGTCTGAGCAGCACAGGTTGACTTTTGAGGCTCCCAACAGTGACGCCCGGGTCCTTTATCAGTTTTGAGGGGGCAGGGGGGGCATAAGATACCGGGCGAGCCCATGAAGAGGAGGGGACAATGCGAGGAGGTCACAACCCCTCATATGGAACCCTCAAGTGTCGCCTCACGCGGAGCCCACAAGTGTCTCCTCATAGGGAGCTTTCAAGTGTCCCCCCACAGGGAGACCACAAATATCCACTAACATGGAGCCCGCAAATGCCCCTCACAGAGAGCCCACAAATGCCCCTCACAGGGAGCCCACAAATGCCCCCTCACAGGGAGCCCACAAATGCCCCTCACAAAGAGTCCACAAGTGCCCCCTCACAGGGAGCCCACAAACGCCCCTCACACGGAGCCCTCCCGTCTCCCCGCCCAGCGCCCGCCCCGCCCGCTGCCCGCCCCACGCATGCGCCGGAGCGGCCGGAGGTGCAGGAGCTGCTGCCGGTGTGTCCCCCACTGTTTTATTTCATTTTTAAATTTTATTTAATTTAATCCCGCGCTCAAGTGTGCCCCTGTTTTCCCTCTGGGAATGTGACGGAGGCCGGGAGTGCAGCCCCGAGGTACAGGAGGGGGGTGTGTGTGTGTGTGTGTGGGGAGCCCTCCCGGACAAGGCCTGTGAGGGGCGTGAGGCGCCTCAGCCGCGCTGTGGTTGCGGCTTCACCAAAGGCCGTGGAAAGGTGCCGTGGAACCCGCTATTAAGGGCAAAAATGCGCTAATTGAAGGCAGGACGAGTTAATTGCACGCTGGCGATTTGTTTCCCCCCTTTTTTCCCGGCTGTTGAACGTACATGTGAGGGTTGGAGCACTGGTTTGCCTGAAAATACGTGTCCTGAATTGTGAGGGAGGAGCAAACTGTGTTCCCCCTTTCCCCCCCACCTC
>VWZG01004531.1:665798-716037 GCA_013396735.1 Grallaria varia
CTGCTGGTATAGCGGTAGTTTAAAATTACTGAAATTGCATTCCTTTCTAATAGGTAGTTTTGTCATTTTTCAGATAATTTATATTGTTCCCGTTCTGTTACTGTCCTGTCAGCTTTCCTCAAGTGGTACATGATAAAGGTGTTCTTTTTTTTTTTTTCTTTTATTTTTCTAAAGAGCACATATTAAATTCAGATTTTAGAGACTTGAAAATGTCAATGAAAATATAAAAATTTTTAGAAGTGGTTGAGTATCTATAGCACCATAAATCTGCTTATATACATGGCTGCAGTGTATACAGTGAACACTGATCACTGGAGCCTTACATGCACAATATATGAACATTGTAGTCATTTTCCTGGGATAGTGCAGGACTGGAATGTCTCCCAAGTCATATTTATTTTTTTCCTCTGGTTTTGGCATAATGTTTGACCTATTTCAGAATGCATTAATTCAGTCGTTTGCTGGCTTTATATTTTTCTGTCTGGTCTTGGCTCTGATCCTGCAAAGCTCTAAAAACAGATGCAGTTTGAAACACAAATATGCCTGGTGAATATTCAAGTTTAAAAGTGTGTATTCCTTGCAAAATTGTGGCCTTTGTTTATACCCACAGGTGCTTTGCTCCTCATGTGTACTTTGGCTCTGCAAGGATAAGAGGAGTTTATGTAGAAAAGTTTCACAATGTATCATTCACCCATTGCTCCTCGCTCAAAACACATTATTTTTCTCCAAGTTTTGCTACTGTCAGTGCACATAAGAATTAAGATTGTTTTTCGTCCTTTGAGTTACAAAATGGAACTTTCTAATACTTGCAAGCCTGCAGAGGAGAGAGATTTGATATACAGAAAGTTGAACTGAACTGAAATGTCATTTACAGTTACGAAACACAAAGTACTCACTAGAATTTACCATTGTTGCCACTACAGGGATGAGACCTTTCTTTTCAGTGCTGGAATAACAAGCTCAAGGCTGTTACAGCAGCTGATAACAACATGAACATTTAATTCATCTCTGCACCTTAAGAAGAAACCCACATANGTTCCCCCTTCCCCCCCCACCTCCCCCCCCCACTGAGTAAATAAAACGTACTGCTGGTATAGCGGTAGTTTAAAATTACTGAAATTGCATTCCTTTCTAATAGGTAGTTTTGTCATTTTTCAGATAATTTATATTGTTCCCGTTCTGTTACTGTCCTGTCAGCTTTCCTCAAGTGGTACATGATAAAGGTGTTCTTTTTTTTTTTTTCTTTTATTTTTCTAAAGAGCACNATTTTCCTGGGATAGTGCAGGACTGGAATGTCTCCCAAGTCATATTTATTTTTTTCCTCTGGTTTTGGCATAATGTTTGACCTATTTCAGAATGCATTAATTCAGTCGTTTGCTGGCTTTATATTTTTCTGTCTGGTCTTGGCTCTGATCCTGCAAAGCTCTAAAAACAGATGCAGTTTGAAACACAAATATGCCTGGTGAATATTCAAGTTTAAAAGTGTGTATTCCTTGCAAAATTGTGGCCTTTGTTTATACCCACAGGTGCTTTGCTCCTCATGTGTACTTTGGCTCTGCAAGGATAAGAGGAGTTTATGTAGAAAAGTTTCACAATGTATCATTCACCCATTGCTCCTCGCTCAAAACACATTATTTTTCTCCAAGTTTTACTACTGTCAGTGCACATAAGAATTAAGATTGTTTTTCGTCCTTTGAGTTACAAAATGGAACTTTCTAATACTTGCAAGCCTGCAGAGGAGAGAGATTTGATATACAGAAAGTTGAACTGAACTGAAATGTCATTTACAGTTACGAAACACAAAGTACTCACTAGAATTTACCATTGTTGCCACTACAGGGATGAGACCTTTCTTTTCAGTGCTGGAATAACAAGCTCAAGGCTGTTACAGCAGCTGATAACAACATGAACATTTAATTCATCTCTGCACCTTAAGAAGAAACCCACATATGTAGCCTTACTCTTCCCAGTCACCCCTGTGCCACTGAGGCCAAAATTGGCTTGTCCTTGCTTCTGGTTACCTCATCTGGTGAGTATGAAACATAATAATTTTACTTACCTGGGTAACAGTTGTACTTGAGTAGGGTTTTTGTAGCTGAAATGTTGTTAGATTCTTAATTGTGTTTTTTATATTGGTTTTGAAATACATGCTATGACGTAAAAGGCCAAGTGTCTCTCCAGCAAACTTTTGTTCAAACTTTTTTGAAAAGTATCATAATTTACTCTGGGAATAATTTAAAAAAAAATCACTGTGTTTTGTTTGGAAGGTTGATTTCTTTAGACCTTGTTTAGATTAAATTATTTTAATGGTGGTTTTAGCATATTATGAAAAAATCTTGGAAGATTTTAATGTAGGGTGTGTTAATACTATAGAGACACAGGCAGTTAACTTTTATCAGCGCGCAAAAGTACTTGACCTTAGCATAATAGAACTATTTTCTTGTAAAACTTAAGAAGATTACTATTTCTCCAAAAGGAATCAGTCATGGCTGATGACTCCCAGAGGAACTTCCGCTCAGTGTATTATGAAAAAGTAGGGTTTCGTGGAGTTGAAGAAAAGAAGTCACTGGAAATTCTGTTAAAAGATGATCGTTTGGGCAAGTTCATTTCATTGTTTCCTCTATTTCTTGGTCATTAGGGGCTGGGGAGGGAGGAATGGAAAATGTTTAGCTGCTGTGCTAATACTCATATAAGTTTTGCATCTTTGACCACTAATCTCTCAGTTATTGCTAGCAGACCTTTGAGTTTCAAAAATCTGAAAATCTGATTTTTAAAGCCATTAAAGATTTGTCAATTTGCTTCTTATTTTTTTCTTCTCTTATTCTTAGTGGTGTAGAAACTTAAGATTTTTTTAGTGAAAGCAATTTTAACCTGAGAATGCATTGTTTCCTGCTGTTAATTCCATCTAACTTCAAAACAGTGAAGATTTTGGTTTTGCTTTTGGTCCCTTAGGTCCCACCTCTCTAACTGACCAGGAAAGATAAATGTTGTCCCTTTAAAAAAGCCCTTCATTGTTTTGAGGGTTACATGATTTACAAAATGCTTATAAAAATGATGCATTTTCTTTCAGATGAAACCTAGAGTAGTTTAATTGTAAATCAAGCAAACATATTTATTTTTCAAAATTATTGCAGTTTATAGAGCACATTCTATTCTCCGCTGAAGTGGTGAAGGCATTTATTGATGGTACATGATGAGGTGAGGATTTCAATCTGCAGCTGAAGATTTGTCATGCTTACCTAAATCAGAGATGCAAAACTATTTATATTTAAATTTATCTTGAATTTTTTTTTTATGTCTCTACAGATATTGAGAAGCTTTGCACGTTTAGTCAAAGGTTTCCTCTCCCGTCCATGTACCGTATACTGGTGTGGAAAGTGCTTCTAGGTATGAAATATAACATAGAATGTAGACAGGTGTATTTTTTCAAAAGAGATAATGACATAATTCTGTACTACCTTGCCTACTGATGCATATTTAGCCTACTTTTTGCATCCACCTTGGATGCACAATGGCAATTATAAAGCAATATTCCATGCATAGTTTTTGAGAACTTTGCTGCAGTGTACCTGGAAGAGTGTGTTGCTATATTTAACTTTGTAACACTATCCAATTAAATTTATAAAATGGATTTGAAGTGTGGATTATAAAAAGTCACTGGTACCTGATAAGATATTCAGTTCTGTTCCTGAAATAACAGTCAATTAAGTTGCAGTAAAGCTGTGATTAATTTTAAACTAGGGAAGACATGAAATGAATTTTTATTTTAAAGAGAAGCTTTGTGTTCCATAAAAACTTGATTTCTTCTGGTTTTGCTTCTGACTTTGAATTGTACTTCCTGTTGATCAATGTCTTCTGTTTCCTTTCTTGGTTCCCATATTCCACTACTGTGCCTGGAGTTTGAAATGTATTAGAAAGTTTTAGATGACTTTTAAAAATTATCTTTAATTTTTTCTTCCCNGTTGTTGTTGTTGTTGTTTTTGTTTTTCTTTTTTTTCCGCCCTACTCTGATTTTCTACAATTTAAAATTGTGGCTGCGTATTCCTGATTATTTGGATTTGTGAGCCTTTTTCTGGCAAAGGTAATAAATGAACAGTGCACAGAAGGTGCAAGATCTAATTATAAAACTTGACATTCGTGGCATTGATCACTGAACTGACAGAGTAATTCTATTTGATAAACTTCTACTTTAGAGCTTTTTCCATTAAAAATATTATTGTACCCTGGACCCTAGTGAAATAGTCAGCATCCTTTAAAGTATTAATAGTGGGAAATACAGGATAGGAGTTTTGGACAAATGACTCAGTACAAGATATTTCAGGCAAAATTATAATAGCAAAATATAATCTCTGCAAAACTGTGGCTTGCTGCAGAGCCAGTGGTCAATCTTTGACTGTTTTAGATGATCTGTGAATCATATGATAACACAAAACATCTTCTGAGTTAACTGCATGGAAAATTGGATTGATTTTTAAAAGGATTTTGTATTTTAAACCCAGTGTGATTCATTTCACAAGATGAAGCTGTGTCGGGGAGGATTACATTAGCTATTAGGAAAAGGTGCTTCACCCAGAATGTGGTTAGACACTGGGATGGGCTCCCCAGGGAAATGGCCATGGCACCAAGCCTACCAGAGTTCAAGAAGTGTTTGATCTGTGCTCTCAGACATGTGTAATTTTTGGGGGCAGGACCAAGAGCTGGACTCAGTGGTCCTTGTGGGTCCCTTCGAACTCGAGGTATATTCTGATTTCAGGCATCCATACCATCATTCTTACACTTGTGGGTGAACAGAGGTGAACAGGGACTTTTCTTATGCTGTATCTCAGTGTTAGCACTTGTTAGAAAAACTAGTATTGAGAAGGAATGCAAAATATCTCTTCCTAAGTAATTGGAACAACAGCCCAGTCCATTTCTGCTGGGAGATGTTACGTGTACTCAAAATAATGTTAACAGTTTAAGAAAATTTTTCTGACAGGATAGGCTTCCTTATCTCAGTCGTATACCAAGGCTTGATGCTGTCCCAGGTTGTGTGGTATGTCAGCAATGCCTCCATTAATTTCCTATCCAAGTGTGACTCATGATGGTTTCTAGACATCCCCGTGTTTTTTAAGCTTCTTTTCTTTCTGCCTGGGGTTGTCTTCTGTATGGGAGGAGAGCAGTTGGCAGTTTGTATATACAAAGGAATGATGTTGACTCTCTTTTGGCATAACATGAAAAATGTCTTGCTCTGCCCCAGCTTTTGGAATGCAGACAGGATTGCAGTTGGAAAAGAAAAGATAATTCTCTGTCGGATGTGCTTGTTACTAAGCTCAGCCATTTTGTGATTTAACACTTGGCAGGAATATTGTTTTCTTAAAATGAGAGATAAAAGCAGCAGGTAGCTTGTTTCAAGCTGATTTTTGAAGAATACTTTGTTCTTGTGGCTTTTTGTGCTGCCACTAGTAATATGGAAGTGGCATTTTTTTTTGCCTTGGTGTTTTTATTTCTGTTGAAGCCTGTGGCAGTTGTGTTGTGAGCACCAGTGCATGGCAAGATTGAGTCTTCAGTATGGGGAAGGATTGAGTGAAATGCTGAGCATCTCTTCTGGAGATGAAGTATAATGTTCTCTACCTTTCTACTTAGATATTTTTATTTCTTTTTAAGGTTGTTTTTTTTTTTTTCTCCTAGGAAACTAGAAGAATATTTGTGTTGTGCTAAGAATGTAAAAAATGTTACCTTGCAAAGTGCCTGTGTGATATTTTTAAGTTCAAATCTGTAACTGATTCACCCTGTGTGATTGATTTTGCTTCTGAATGTTGTGTTAGATTTAATCTATGATACAGGGAGTAAAGACTTGTCTGGTGGTAAAGTAATTAATACTGCATTGTACAGGATCTTTACATTAGTTTAATGAATGTATATATTCTCTCATCTCAGACAAAGTGTAGAATTTATACATAATGTATATAAAAATCATTCTGCACCCACTTTGTTTTCAAAAGAAATTAAAGCTGGGCACAAATGCACAGCTATAACTGTACTAAAGACTAGATAAATTTAAACAAGTAACAAGTAAGATTTCTCTCTACAATTGCATATATTTTTTTGATTTTTTTTTTTTAGGAATTGTTCCTCCTCACCACGAATCTCATGCTTTGGTGATGAAGTACCGGAAGGAGCAGTACTGGGATGTACACCATGCTCTTCGTGTCATGCGTTTTATAAATGATTCTACCCCACAAGTAGATGTTTTCCTGCGCATTCATCAACTGGAATCAGGAAAATTGCCTCGAAACTCAGCTTTTCCATTGGTCAGTTGTCATTTTAACAGTCTTTTAAATACAGTATTTTATTGAACTTCAGACTGTAAACCAGTGAGAACCGAACTGTGTCACCCCACAAAAGCACATAGATAAACCAAGTAAGGTGAATGGCAAACAGAGAAGTACTAGCATAAAATAAGAAATTTTACTCGAAGTGCTTTTCTCTTTTTCTTCCCCTAAGTACTTATGTAAGATTTTATGTCTTAGAATCTCTTTTATGTATTTTGCCTGCTGGCTTTCAAGCTTCTACTCTAGTGCACTTCAGTTTCTTTATAGCACTGAAATGAAAATGACGTAATCTTACGGGAGCTCATGGATTTCTCTACATATCCTAGAACAGGGATAAATCTGAGCCAGTACAAGCTGTGATCTAATGCAAATTGCATCATATATTAAAATGATTTGTTTTTAATTCTAGACTTTATTGTGCTGACCTCCTTCTTATGTTAGTTTGAACTGATCAGGGCTTCTGGCAGGTAATGCATGTACTCTGCAGTTTACAGTGTACTCACGAAAGGATGTTGATACGGTGGTGAGCTGTAGAGTGATGGAAAAAACCAATGTGTGGATCTTGTGTATAAGCCTCTGTCAAAGAGGATGTGATGAGAGGAGCCATGGGGCTTCCTGCAGTGGATTTTATCCCATATTTATTGTTAATTTAACAATGTTCACTGTAGCCCAGCTTATTTTCTTTCATCTGTAAGCACAGAATTTGACATAAGAACTTAAAAAAATTTTAAAAAAGATTAAATAAAGTTAATATGGAAAATTCAGTAATATTTTGATCTGTGGGATTACATACAGCATTCTCTTGTCAGAGGAGGGAGAATATATTCGCACCCTTACCTTTGGCGAGGAAATCCTGCAAGTTTCCTGTAGAGAAATTTCCTCAGTCTTGGTGTGTGATCCAGTGGGCTGAAAATTCCTGCCTTCTAGAGCACTGTTGCCTTCTGAGCAAGTGTTTTGTCAGTCCATTCCAGAGCACTAGCTGCTCTCTGTGCTGCGGTGGAGTTTCATGGAGATGATGGTTAGCAAAGCCCAGTTATTAGTCCTGTAGCTTGGGTTTGATTTGCTTCAGAAAGCATTTCTTCTCTTTATGCCCACCCTGTTTTCAATCCAATGATTGTCCCTTTAAACTTTTAAGAGGTTACTGCTCCATAGTAGTGCAGGTGTTTTATTATGGAAGTAGGAGGAGTATGATGATGATGCTGGATTGCTCTAAATATTTTGAAATGTTTGAGTGACAAACAGAAGTCTGGTAAATGTTTTGTGCAGCCTGAAAGCAGAGTTTAAGCAGGCATATTCATGCATTGCAGCAGTGTGTGTGGCAGAGACATATCCCAGCAGTACCTAAGACTCTCTGTGCGTTGAAGCCTGTGATCCCATAGCTTACTGTGGTTCAGGCTGATAATTCTATTGGAAAGTATGTCTTCATGAGAGAAGATGATGGCATGCCCATCACATGCTTCTAGTCATGGATTGTGGGGACTAAGATACTCATCACCTGGAAGAGGTATTTGTCTCTAGGAAGTTTATCTCAAAGCAAATAATTTTCTGTATGTTGAAGATAGGCATACAGCCCATGGCTGCATTGTTATTTTCAGTATCTGTAACATCCATGACAGAGATGTTCGAGGGGCCCATTTGGCCCCTAGCAACCAACAGGATGACAAATTCTACTGCTATGCAGTGTACAAATGTGGTCCATGTAGGTAGAATTGTCGCTACCGTGTTAGAATGTAGGATTTTCTCATTTGAGAAAATTCGGATCCTTGAAACAAAGTTTTCCCAAGCTCCTTTTGTGTGTTTGGTTTTAAAATCACAACAAGTCTTATTTACTCTGCTTTAGTAAGTATCTGTCATCATAATGCAACTGCTGCTCAATGTCCTATTGATGAATGTCAGAACAGCTCTTTTTGTACATTGATTTCCATTTGTTTGCCTAAATAGCAGAGAAGAGGAATATAAGAATAACTTAAATCAGAATACTCCAGTACTTCTGTGTAGTTCACTTTTTTTGGTTCTGTTTCTCAGGAACCTGAAGATGAAATGTTTCTTGCAATTGCTAAAGCAATGGAGGAAATGGTGGAGGATCCTATAGAATGCTATTGGCTTGTCAGTTGCTTTGTGAATCAGCTGAACAGCAAGCACAAAGATTCATTACAACAACTGGTAAGGGAAAAACTCTTTTTTCCTTTTGTGAAGAGAGGCAGTCATGGAAGGCATTAATACATGGAGACCACTGGAGCCTCAGAGGTGACACTTTTGGATACTGTTCCACCAGCTGTTTTGAGAAAATGGGAGGACGCTGTCAAACATAACATTAGAAATTGTTTTTGTTTGCTACATGGTAGTTTTCATTTGCATCTTACTTCCTTTTGAGGTTGTCTAAAGGCTGTATTGTATCTAGGTGAATTATATTGCTCACAAATTGGTCACTTAAGTATTTTCTTTATTTTAAACAATTAAAAATGTTACAAAGTTAAGAACATCTCCATGTATGTCTGCTACTTTTTAGGCTGCATCTCTGGCATCCATGTGCTGCTCATTGGATGATAGACAAAGCACAATTGTTTTTGCTTTATAAATGAAGCAGGGTACTACATCTTCAGAAAAAACAGTATGTTGCAAATTAAGTTATAATGGAAAGTGAAATAGTTTTAGCACCGATCATTTAAACGCTGTCATAGAGTATTCATTTTGAATTTCTGTCTTACTGATTTATAAAATTCAAATTTGATTGTAAAGAAAACGTGCACTTATCAAAATTAGGAAAGCTTTTATAATTCTTTAAATAGCCTTTACAGATAAGAAGCTCTTCAGTTAACAGTATTCACTGAGGTAAAAATATCAGAGTACCTGTGCACTGGCAAGCACCCAGTGAAAATTTGTTGTGGAAAATTATGCCTGCCCTTTGGTTCTTCTTATTTTGGAAAAAGAAATAATTTTTAAATCTAGCTTTTGTGTGTGGAGGTGATATATTAAACTATACCAATTTCTTTAATTCCTTTCAAAGGAAAAAGGAGTATTTTTAAAGAAAGTGTGTACTCTCATTTTATAAAGAGTGCCAAGTGCCTCCCTCCCTAATTTTTTGGTGTAATATAAACAATATACCAAGACTCTGTAGGTGAGAATAGGGACAAAGAAAGTGCTTTCTGTTTGACAGCTGAAGTCATTAACTGCTTACTTAACTATGACAAAAAGCATAAAAGTACTCCTGAATTTATGAAAATGTCTTATTACATTAAAATTTAAACAAGGTGAGGAAATTATTCATATGTGTATGCTTCTCAATACTTAGGGTTTTTAAGCAATAAATCAATGTCCAGCTTTTAATGGGTTGCACTGGGATTTACTCTCAGAATTGATTTTCTGGGTTTTGCTGCATTGTGTGTAGACTTTTGATGTGTGCTAAGGCGATTAGGTTTGAGGTGAATGAAACTCAATTTTACTTGTGAAGGTAGCAGTAATTAGTGGGCATTTAATCTCTGCATTGCCTTAAGCTCTCAAACACCTCCTTGCATTATGGAATACTTCATATATTGGACATTCTGCTAGTGGTCAGCAATTTAAGGAAGCTGAGGTTGTTTGTTTAGTTAAATACCTTATTAATTAATGCAGAAGTCAGTAACGCTGTTATTTTGGAGCAGTGAAAACAATGCAAGTTTATTACTTTAGCATGTTATTTTATGCCAGTTGAATTTCTAAGACATTACATGTCTGAGTTACCTACAATTTTCCAATCCTTTCTCAGCCAAAAATTTTGGAGCAGTATTTGAACATTGAAGATAACAGGCTCCTGATGCATCTGAAAGCATGTGCTGCAATGAGCAAACTCCCTTATGATCTCTGGTTTAAAAAGTGTTTTGCAGGATGTTTGCCTGAGTCCAGTTTACAGAGGCAAGTTCTCTTTCTTTTCTTTCCATTTTTAATTTCATAGTACTTTGAGCCTTTTGTCATTGCTAGCAGGCAAAGAGCTTTCTGTACTTTATCTGTAAGATTATGGTGTTAACTTTATTGCCGAGTTGGATATGATAAAATCGGATTTGGTTCCCCTTGTTACTGATGCAGGATAATCAATCTCTGTGTGATCATTTCACCCATTGAAATTAAAAAAGAATGCAGTTAAGTGTACCAGCTGATTCTGTTAGAAATAGCTTGTCGAGCTTTTAGAAGGGCAACATTCTTGTGCATGGCATTTCACTGAAGGGCTTTTGAAATGAAGCTTGTATTATTTCTCTAGTTCTGCTGCCTGAGAACTCTTGAAAAGCAGGAAATTCAAGCTAGATGTAGAGAAACATATTCTTTCTGCATTAATAAAGAGTTGCTAATGGCTGAACAGGATGTGGCACAAAGAAAACAATGGTTTCACCTTCAACACCCTGAAAACTTTGAGAAGTAATAAGGCTCAAGGGAAGTTTTACTTGAAGGGAATCTCTTCCAGTGCTTCAGGATTATAGAAACCTAGTGTGGAAACAAAGCACTTTGTAAATTGCTCTGTATAAACTGCTTTCATGGTGGTAAAATTGGTCATAATCTAAATAGTGAATGCAATGTTGTTTGTTTATCTGGAACTTCATGTTTCATGAAGGAAAGTGAGAAATGACTGTTTTTAAAAATGTTTTATTTGCCCTTACAAAGTTTTAGGGAGCAAGCTGTAAGATTAGAAATCATACTCTCTGGTCTTGTTGGATCATGGTCTTTGAGGTTCTGGTTGTTTTACTGTTGGCAAGGAATATGTTTGAGGGAAAACCCCATTTTGAACCAAAATGGAAGTATTTGGTAGCAGACCTTCAGGTGTAGCTTGGTAATCGTTACATGGCAGGTTCTTCTCATCAAGCACCTATAGGGCTCCAGAATAGTCTTCTCTGTGAACTGGCTGTGTGCGATGTGGTGCTTCAAAGCTTTTGCTGCTTTTATGGCTACAGGAATTATGTAAGTACAGTAGAGTGTTTGTTACAGCCTTAAAAGCAACTGAACAACTATGGTTTACCATAGGTAGTTACTTTCAGCAGGTAATGACTGCTCTTGTTTCATTCTGCTTTTTCTGTGTGCAGCTTAATGCCTTAAAATGTCAACTAATGTCTGCTAGAAGTGACTGCTCTCCCTGGGACTTGCTGGTCTCTTCAGGCCTTTTTTGCTGTAGGCTTTCGTGGTCTGAAATAGCCTTTGCACTCCACTGCATTTGGAACTTCTTTGCATGTTTCCTAGGAAATATTTTTATTTAGGTCTTACGTGATTCAATTTCGCTACTTGGTCTTATGGCTGAGGACTATTGAAGAAAGGGGAATTTGCATCAGAGCAGTTTTGCACTTGGAAGATGAAGGCTTTGTTTAAATTTCTGTTGAAAATAGAACATTTTATGGAGCTGTGTCATCTTGATAGTGCAGAAGAAAAAAATTGAGATAAAGAATTTTGATTTCATATTTCGTCTTGTCAGAATCTTTAGTTTCAAACTTCTGGCATTTAAAATCAGTTTATTTACATAAAATATTTTATCTAGTCAGTGTGCGTGTTTAGCATTCATTTGACCTTACTGAAATAGAATATTTTGATTACCTGGGATTTTTAAATACTTCCCCATAGAAGAGGTCAAAATATTGGCTTTTTATATCAGTCTGGAGTAAAACCAAATTTTAGTGTTGATACTTCTGATGGCAGAGCAATCCCTTTTCCCAACAGTTCGTGTGAGAACATGAAAAAAGTGCACTTTTTCTTGGCAGTACAGGTTTCTGAATTATTCAGTTGTAATCATAATGGCCTTATTCACTAAGGAAATAACATACTTCATGGGTAGCATGTGACAGATGAACTTAATTAATGCTTGGAGATTCAGCTTGGATTAGAATGTAGCAGCCCGAATGCTTATCTGAAATGTATCCAAATGGCAGTGTTGGAACTGCTGAGATTTGAAAACAGGCCTGCAATTCTCCTGTGAATTTTACTTATTTTTTTTGTCAAGTGAGAGATTATATGAAGACAGTCTTTGATGATTTAATTTTATTTACGATTTAGCACTGTATTTCTTGGAGATGTTGCTTGCTTTCTATAAATTGTAGTCTTCTCTGCCAGGCAGCTAAATCTGAATTTCATGGTTTTCTTATTTTTTTATTTTTTTTTTGATTTCTCTAAGGTGTACAAGACTTGTATATGCTGTGCAGAAATTTTCTCTGGGAATGGTGGGATGAAGTTACACAATACCAGCTTAAAATTCTGTCAGGCATTGCCATGCAATATAAATATTCTTTTATAGCACGCTTCCAGTCACACCATAGGTAAAATTTATGCATCAGCTTCATTTAAATGGGCTTGGAAAAAATATATAGATAGGTTTCACATCAAAACATTTCCTTTGAGCTTATGTGTCTTTGTGTGCCCAAATACACTTGACATGTTATGCAGCAAGCTTCTTAAAGGTGCCACATTGGTAAAAGAGAGGGGCAGACCTGCCATTTCCAAGACTGTATCCCACCTGGAATACAGACAGCGTGCTTTGTGTACTATGAACTGGCCTGTAGAACAGGTTTGAGAGGGACACAAAGGTGTACTTGTTTCTGAAACAGGCAGAGAACTGGATCATGTCGTTGTTTTCGTATTCGTCACTGCCCTGTTTGCACAATTTCTGCAGCAGTATGTCTGGTCATCTGTTTGGTAAGCCCCATGCCTGGAAAGCTTTCCAGTGGCGCTGTGTGGGCCCTCAGCTAGAAATCCCTGCTCTCAAAAGGTTGGCGTTGCGTTTGTGGATTCACATCTACAGGCAAAACGGCACGTTGGCTGCCAGCTTGAGCCAGTGCTGTCACCCCAGATGATCCAGCCACAACAGAAGTAGTGCAGCTTTGCAGTTGTAATTGTGAATGAGCCAGGCATTTTTTATGGCCTAGTGATGCCAATCACGTAACATGCCCCTGACTAATGTTTGTATTCTGCACTGAAGGCTTGGCATTAGCAGGGTGATATTAGGTTTTTAGTCTCTGGCAGCTTGTTAGTGGCAAAGTATTTGGTCGTTCTCCTGAAATGTATGACTTTCCAACTGACACTGCCTCATGTGGTTTCTATACTTTTACATCTGTGATGTCCTTGTCCTGCATAATTTACATCTAGTGGTAAAAATAGAAGTAATTAGTTAGCAGAAACAACAGAAATATGAAAAATGCCTTTAATTAGCCATGGAGTGGGGGGGCATAAAAATGTGCGTGTGGGCTCCTACTGTGGAGAAACAGAATTCAGTTTGCCTTTGTGTAAGTAACTGAGCTACTTCCCAGCTGTGTAAATGGATGGGCACAAGATCATGACATGACATTGAGATGAGGTTTGTGCGAGCCTCCTTGTATCCCTCTGTGCCCAGTTACCCTTGGAAGGACACCCAGAAGTCCAGGCAGAGGAGAAAGCATTGTTTCCTTTTAGATAACTCTGGCCTGGCTGACTGGAGGACCAGGACCAGGAAAAAAGGTTGAGTGGGTTTACTCTGCAGCCTAGGGGAAAAACTGTGCGATTAATGGTAATATTTCAGCAAAGGAGAGGGCAGCAATGCTGTGATGCTTCTTGTGTACTCTTGCACTGTAGTGGTGCAGGAACCTCGGGACCTGTCTGGTGAAGGGCATCCCTTCACACACAGGTGCACACAGAGTATGTTGTATCTTGTCTACAGAAGAAGCTCAGTGGAAAGTAACTGGTTTCGTTTGCATGGTCTTTGCCTTCAGAGCTTCCTGTTATTATTCCTTTTATTTTCCCTTGTGGTTGTCACTACTGTTCCACTGTTCGACAAATACCTACAAGAGTGCTCCTGTAGTTAATTGAATGGTTATATTTCACAAAGAAGAATAGCCACACAAACACAGGGAATTTAGCATATACCTTCTTTTTCAGCAGCGCTATAGGCACGGTTGGATGATGTTTATGTTCTACTATTAATCTGCTGTGGGTTTTTTCCATTTTTGAGACAGTTTATGTTGTTCTTCCTGGCTCTGCTGGTACAGAGAAGGTGCTGACTCTTGATCACAGTGTTGGACAGTCATTCCTGGATCACTGTTGCTGATGGGGTTGCACTGAGAGTAACAGTTGCTGGAAATGTTAAGGGGAAAAATACCGCAGCAGGCGCAGCTGGTTAGTGCTGACATCTCAGCCACTTTTCTATGCACCATCTTCCCAAATTTGTTAAGATACTGGTGATTTAGATACTGCATCTGTTTTACCATTGTTAAAACATTTGTTCTGGAATCAGACTAAATAATGCAGGGAAACAATAGAGTGTTTTCTGGGCATAGCATGTAACCTAATGTAATTGTGCAGATTGAAGTCAGGAGAATTGGAAGCAAAATAATGAAAGAAGACTGGATCTTTTATACTAGGATTAGTAAGTTTGTTTTTGAATTAACATGAGCTTTAATATGAACTTTAAAAAACTATTTTCTGTTCTTGAAGTCTGCTGCTCTTTGTAATTGTAACTCATAATTACAGTTCTGATGCACATGAAACACGCAGGGAAGCTGTTCTTGGGTTCTAAACAGGTGTGTTTGGGAAGGAAAGTGCTTTAGAAGGAAACAGGGATGATCTGTACAGTATGGTACAAGACTGTCATCTCAGTTTTCTCATATCCTTGCTCAAAGCTTCTAAATCTGACTTCAACATCAGTATAATATTTACAGGGATCATTTGTCCTAGGATGCTTGAGCCACAAAGGAAGCAGTAAGATTTTGATCTTGGATTATATGTTGTTCCTGTCCATATGGGAATTATACTCATTTTTTAATCATAGCAAGACCGGGAATTAAAACTAAGATGCAAAGGGGAAGGCTGTGCCTTTTTTTTTTTTTTTCCCCCATCTGTCCATGTGGGGTTTTTGTTTCCTTTTTAAGAGTAGTCCTGAGGATTTTACATATTCTTTTCCTCATTTCTTCATTGTAAGTTAAAATCTAGTCTAAATATTTTCTTTGAATGGAGAGCTGGTGAAAATAGTGTCCAAAATTTACATGAGTAGGAGGTTAAGAAACTGATAGAGAGTTGAATTGAGTTAGAGTGTGAAAAAATAAGCATTGTGTAGAAGCAGCAAGCCTTCCGCATTAGGAGTTATAAAGCTTTTTGCCAAAAAGTCACAGAAAAGTTAGGTTGGCGGGGACCTCTGGAGGGCATCTGGTCCAACCAGTCCCTCTGCTCAAGCAGGGATGCCTAGAGCCAGTTGCCCAGGATCATGTCCAAATAGCTTTTGAATGTCTCCAAGGAGAGAGACAACTTCACCTCTCTGGGCAACCTGTGCCAGTGCTTGGTCACCCTCACAGTTGTAAGTGTGTTGGAAATTACAGAGGGTACTATGTGATCTTTGTCCCCCATGATTTTATTTGGGAATACTTTGAACAAGTGCCCAGAAGTAGCAAGATCTGTAATCCTCAGAAAGTCTTTCTCACACAGCTCTTAAAATTCAAGTACTAAAAATAATGTAAGCCCATAAAAGCTGCCATCTGACAGATGGTTTCACACTGGTTTTGGATAATCTTTTATCCTGAGTCTGTTGAGCTGGGCCTGAGAGAGCGAGCTGCTGGATGAAGGATGATTTCAAATTGTTGTGGGCTGTTTTGGTAGTAAGGATCCACTTTAATACTCATCCAGGTTCTGTTGCTGAAATATGTGCAGCCTTTGGAGCCCTGCCCCTGCCTGTCAGATTTTCTTAAAACTGTGAGGTCCAGGTATGGTTTCATACAAGTGGTAGGAGTGCTCTCTGAGAGAGTCTGCACAGTGGGATGGATTGGAAGACAACAGTGGTTCCTTGTGCCAAATTTAAACATCACGGATTATATCCTGTTGATAGGTCATATTTGTTTGTATCTTATACAGCAATGACCTGGAATATTTAGCTGCTTAAGATGTAGTAATTCAGTATTATATCCCTGTGAGTTTTCAACTGCTTAACTGTTTGAAGAGTATCTTTATTAGGCATGCTAATGATGTTCATTTTTTTTTTGCACTCGGAAGGATTGTCCCTTTTACCCTACACCGCAGAGTAGTTGTTACAATTCAGGCTATTAAAACAAGATCTGCTTTTTGTACTTGAGCTTATAAACAGTTCAATTTCTAAACAGCAACACACCTTACTAATACGTACCAATTACTGCTTGCCATCCCTCTGCTCTGCACTGATTTAGCAGTTGATAAAATGTCTTTTATTTATCCTGACCCAAATAATTCAATACACTGCTGTTAATACTCAGAAAGATGATCTGGAAAGAGGTGATTGTGCGAAGGCTGTTCTAGCAGATAAATAAGCAGATAAGCACTGCAATAATGTTTAGTGATTCCTTTTCACTTTCTTGTAGGGTTTGGGACAAAGTTATTAGTGGGTCCTGCAAGATTCTTGTTTTTGTTGCTGTGGAGATATTATTAACCTTTAAAATGAAGATACTAGCACTGAATACTGCAGAAAAGATCACACAGTTTTTGGAAAATGTAAGTACTTTATTGTGCTTTTGTAAAAGTGTGTTTCAGCCTTAGTCGTTTGTCTGTTGCAGATGTACCATGAGATATTGCATTACTTGCTGAGAATAGGAGAGCAGTACAAAGGTGAATGCACAGGAATGAGAATAATGATTTTATTCTATCAGGAGGTAAGGCTTTCATAGAATAAAATTATTTTTAGGCTTGGGGAATGTATTATATGTATTTGAACAGAATTGGCAACGTTTCTTGTGATACTAAAGGGTTTTTCTGTGAAAGTAAGTGCAGGTGAGGTTAGGTTAACTTTACTGGAAGCTCCTTGGAGGGGTTGCTTTCTGGCAGCTTTTTTGGCTTCTTGCCTGAGTGCAAGTCTATAGACTTGTGATGTGTTTTCTGTTGCTGTGAGGATGGGGTCGTGACCCTGACCCTGAACAGTAACAAGCATCACAGCAGGTCTGTAGGGTGCCAGTGTAACCTAGGCTGGTTAGGTGAGATGTATTTGTGGTCGTGGATGGCCAGTGAGAGTTCTGCTTGCTGTTGAATCACGGATGTGTGAAGTGTGAGATCTCTGGGTAGTAACCCTACCATTTTGTAAATAAAAGCTTTTTGTCCAAAACCTGGAGGTAATATTGTGTGTGTAGGACTGAGGGGTGGTGGGGTGGTAGGACAGGGAGATGGGATTCTGGTTTCATTTTTTTTTTTTTTTAAAGAGCGAAAATCGGAACTGGAATTTCAAAATCTTCATTTTAGACAAAATGGCCCAAATGTAGTACTCTGACAAGGCATCTTGCCCATATCTTTTGTAGATTCCTCAAGACAACACTGATGCCATTGTCAGCAAAGCTGTTGATCTGTGGCGCACACACTGTGGGACTCCAGCACACTCAGCCTGAGAACTCTTTGCTTGTGACAGCTTGGGAAGGAAAAAAAAGACATTTGAAAAAACATTATACCACTCTTCCCCCATCCTAGTGTGTCGTTCTTCATTAAGCTGTCTGTGTAAAGATGCTATTAAAGCATCCTGACCAATATGTAAATATTTTTCAATAAATACAGATGGAATGAAGACACCTAGTGGTGTCCAAAGTATTTCTTGGTCAGCCAGCTGCGGTATTTTATTGCACAGTGTACTCTCTTGCTTTTGCAGAAGTAAATCTAAATCCTGAAGAAAGGTAAATAGACTTACTTGTAATTTAAAAATGTTTGTCTGCCAACTTATACTTGATATAACTAGTTACTGCTTGGAGGTGTTTGTAAGGCGAATGTATTGAATGTTAGTCTGCTGGATGCTTTTGCTAGAAATGTAATTTTACGCTATTAATACTATAAATTTTCAGGTAAATGAGGCTGCACAAAGCTGAGGTACAGGACGTCACAGTGACCAAGGATGACATCCTCTTCTGAAGTGATTCTGTCTGTCCGCCAGCTCTATGGTTGTGCCTCCTTCTGTGTTCTTCATGGAAGATACTCTAGAGAGATGGATCTGTGCAGGTATGGAGAAAATCAGTGGGATGAGTCAGTATCATTAGAATTACAGCCCAGTGCTAACCAATACTTCAATGAGTGCTTGGCCCAAAGTTGTAATTTGATTCTTGTTTGGTTTAGATTTCAAAGTAAATTTAATACAGAAATGTAATTCATTATTTAAGTAAAAGTAGAGTGATTAGCCGTAGATACTTACTTGACAACTGATCTTTTTCTTGATAAAGGGTAAAATTCTATTTCTACCTCTTGCATAGACCGGGGAATTTTATATAAAAACATGTTGTTTAGCTGTTACTTGACTCAAATTGATGCTCAGTATGCCAAGTGTGCTCGTTGCACTTGAAAGGGTGTGTTTAGCTTGTACTTACTGTAGGGCAGAGTTGAAATGCTGTAGAAACTTCTGGCTTAAACTAGGTGGGGCTTACCTTCCAGCACATCAGCTGGGGGAGCTTGGGGCTCGGCTCAGGCTGCCCCTGAAGGTGTGTGTGCATTATCCAGGCTTTTACACGGCGGATTACTTGGTCATTGGAAAACCAGCAGCAATGACACTGAAGGTGTTCAGCAGTTTCAGTCCTGAAAGGGAATCAATAACTCATATTCTGTGAAGAGAGGTGCCCTGAATCAGGATTAGAAATGCCAGTCAGTGTTCCTGCTTCAAGGCTTTCCAGTGAGTGTTCTTCCAATTAGGATCTGATTGAAGGCTCCAAATACTTTTTTAATTTAAAGAAGCCTTTCTCTGTCACTAGGCAGGCCCCAGAGCTGCACAGAGAGAGAGATCTACTTGTACACAATCACAGAAGGGCTGAGGCTGGCAGGGACCTCTGGAGTCCATCTGGTCCGACTCCCCCTGCCCAAGCAGGACTACCTAGAGCCCGTTGCCCAGGACCATGTCCGTGTGGCTTTTGACTGTTTCCAAGGAGAGAGGCTTCACTATCTCTCTGGGCAACCTGTGCTGGTGCTTGGTCACCCTCACAGTAAAAAATCCTGGTGTTTCCATGTGAGCAACAACAATTTTACTTGAACATCCGCAAATGCTGCTCCACTTTAATGTCCAGCTGAAATCTGTGAGCAGCTTTCTCAGTTCTATGTACAAAGAAGGAACAGAAATGTGTCTTTAATGCAGAGAGCATTATTTGTTGTGGGCTGTGCTGAAGGAGGGCAGTTCCCTAGAGACTATATAGTGGTTTAACTCCGTGTTTCCTTCACCAATCTGGTAAAAGACTTTTGTGTGTCTCTTAATGGATCCATTTGCAAACTTTCACTGTGGATTTATGAGGGAATCAGTTTATGCAGAAAAGGTACTGAATTCCCAGAAGACTGGAAGTATGAATGCGGCCAACTTTTATGCTCAGTTAATTTTTGGTGATTGCTCAGTTGCCTCTACGCTCAGTGGAACAAAACACTTTAGCTCAGAGACCTGCTACCCAGGAGAGCAGAACAGCACAGTGGGAGCTTTCACTGTCCCCAGCAGGTGGCCATCAGGGGGAAATTGAGGCAGGGTACCTTCAAAGTCCCACCTGGAGGTGAACAGTTGCTCTTTCACCTCTTGAACTAAACCAGCACAATAGCTGTGGTGTCCAGCTCGACACTTTTGGTGAGAAATCCAAATTTGCTCATTTATCTGCTATGGACTCCTCGTTCCTTCCACAGATTGTTTTGAATCTACTTATAGTTGAGCCTCCCACTGAAATCCTTGGCTAAGTACTTAATGTAAGGAAGGGTTATCTTTGATATTTGTTTTCCGTTAACTTTTATGTCACCCAGGAGGAGCATGGTAGCAAGTCATCTTATGGTTATTTTTCTGAGAAGCTTGAAAAGGAGATATTTTGTGTTTATTTACAGTACTTCTTCAGGACTGATAGGGATTGTAACTGCTTGTTGTATGCTTGCATGTTCATTTAAAACTGGCAGCTAAGTGTTGGGTTTTTTTTTTTTTTTTTCCTTCCTTTGCTTTTTTTTTTCTTTTTTTTTGCTTCACATTGAAGCATTCACTTTGGACAGTGAAAGCCCTCCCCTCCAAGCCTCCTCTGCCAAATATCTTCATGGGCTTTACAAAGAAGAGTAATAAGCTTAATTTGGTCCAGTTCTCCCCTCAAGCAGTACTTTCTCTCCAGAGAGGTTTAGTGCAGTGCCACATGTCTGTGCTCTCCCATGTTGCATGCACCAGTTCTTTTCCAGCTGATGTCCAAATGTAATGGAAACTCCAGATAAGAAAAGTAATGGCAGATGTCAGGGGATGATGCTTGAAAAGTAATGAGTGATTTGAACTCTATTAAGGGGCCTGACAGTATGGAAACGAAAGTAGCTGAAATACAGTGATTGAGAGGCTGATAAGGTAATGGTGGGACAGAGCAGGTTTCTGGGGCCAGGAGAAGGAATCTCACCTTGTACCTGTGCTGAGCTCTTGGCCAGGCACTGCCAAGCAGCCAAGTGTTCCTGCAGCTGTGTCTGTTAAACAGAGAATTGATTTTTTTCAGTCTCCTCTGTTTCCTGCCTGAAGATGGCATTGGAGTGCAATTTGATTGCTAATAATTACAGGGACTTCACTGAAGGCACGCACATCTCTTCCCTTTGACTGGTTTTATGAAACCATAAAACCCCAGCCCTTTTGTAGAGGCCCTAGTGCAAGAGATTGGATTGTGTTCTCACATTCCCTGTGCAGTGTATCCTCACTAATATTTTTCTTGTTAAAGCACAGAAATTGCTGTATGTATTGAAACAACTATGTACTACTAATTGTGGGAGAAGGGTATCTTTAGTCAAAAACTGTGCTGTTGTTTATTTATCCAAGCATCACTGGATAGCTACAAACTTGTTGCCTATCCGAGTGGCAATGCATACAAACAAGGATTGTAAGGAGTTTGGTGAAAACTCACCCAAATGAAAAGAAACCAAAAAAGCCCCAAAAAACCCCCAAAGTTTTGATCATGTTGTGTCTCCCTATCAGCAAGGGAAAGGAACAGAATCTGGTCAGTTAAAATATATAGGTCTTTAATTTTTGTGTAATTGGAATCCTCTGTGTGTGTCAGGGGAGGGGAGCTGTTCCCCCCCCCAGTTGCAGCGGGGATCCTGGGTGTCAGAATTTTTGCGCCATCAGTTACAAACACTGAAGAGCCTATGCAGAGCTGTCACCTTCAGTACTTTCTGCAGGAGGCCACTGAGCCTGTTTGAAGGTATGTGCTTAATCATGGGAAAGGTTTTCCTTCTCTTTTCACTACACAGAGGCTTCACATTGTCACAGCCTGAAATGCTGTGCAACTACTGAAGCTACTTGGGGAAAAAACTATAAAAAATGAGAAGGCAATATGAATGTGCAGGAAAGGCTCCTCTGCTCTCCAGCAACAGCGCTTGCTGGTGCTACTTGGTGGCATTTTCTTTAACCACCAGGTGTTGCCTATTTGACAAAGGCTTGTGAATAGTAAAGGGAGAGTAGAGCTGGCAAATGCTGCACACTGACTTGGGCAGGTCGCACTGGCAGAGCATTCCCTGCACCAACAACATTGTGGGGTGGGTTGTGTTTGTGGATGTGTGTCTAGTGCAGACTGTTGGATTTGCTGTCTGTTAGCACAGTGTGGGATACAACTTCAGCAGCTGAGGTACCACCATCTTCCTTTGCAGACCTTTGCTGATCCAGCTCAGTGACAGCACTTGTGGCTTATTTGTGTTCCACTGGTAAATCTCACTTCTGCTTTGCTCATGGGCAATCCTGGCTGGCAGCAGGAGGGGTGTATCCTTGACTGCATCTGTGTGTTACATTGCCAGTCACTGGGGCAGAGGGTGATAAAATACACAGGCACGGGAATGCTTTTTTTTTAAATGAATTTTTTTAAGAAACTGCATACATCAGAGACAAACAATAATTTAAATACCATGCAGTTTCAGTATGTACAAAAACTAGGACATAGAGATCCAGTTTAATTTTTTTCTAGTTATTTACACCATTTTCATACAGCCATAATCTGTTAAATTACAATACTGGAAGAGCACGATTGACAGCCACCACACTCACTCCTATACAAAGACAAACTATATATGTACACTTGGGTATCAACTGGAAAATGCAACTGGTGCAGGAGTAACTGGGACACATGGGAAGGCAGGTAATGTGCCCATCACCTCCTCTTGGTTTACAGAAGTTGTTCCAAGCTTGGGCAGATTGAACACCTGGGAAAAATAATTTGTCCCCTTTTTCTTTCCTGATTTTTTTTATTAGCCTAGTCATCTCCCATGGCTATTTATACAAAGTCATTTTATTTGCAGGCACGTTAGGGAGCCCCCATTTATGTGTAACTGTGGGTTTCCATCTATTTTGATGAGTGCAAGCTTCACTAGGCATGTTGGAAGTGCTCCCCCCTCTTGGTTTATTGTGTTTGCACTGCACAGCAGAAATAATGAAGGGTGAGTTTGGTGAGTAGCTGCAGTGATGGCAGAGTGCTGTGGTTATACATGGATTAGGATGAAATAATTTGTGTAATGGGCTCACTAAATGGTTTCAGTTACCATAAAATACCTGAAAGTCTATTGTATTCTTTCCCCCTCTTCCTTCTCTTCTGGTAATGCCCAGAGTGCTCTCTAGGAATCACCTGGACACAGCTTGCAGAATTACATTGCCAGGTCCCAGGTACTGCTGCTTCTTGGGCTTCCTCACCATCACATCCAAACAATCAAAACTTTTTTGTCTGGACATTTTGGAATTGCTTTTCCAATCCCCACTTTCTCCCCCAGCTCCCATACCCTCCCTTTCTGCTTCATCCTTCTGTAGGCTGTAGAACAGATGTCACAATAATTGCACATTTTAAGAATTCCGATTCAGTGGATTATAACCAAAACATTTTTCTTCCTTGGCTCTAGATTATTATTTCCAGTATAAGCCTTGGAGATGGATGATAGGAATAGCAGTTTTTGTTCCATGTTGATTTTTCCATTCTCTAACCTGATGTAATTTCTTTATTACCACTAATAATCTCATCCTAATTTGAATGAGGATGACTGGTGTTTGAGGAATGCCATCATCTTTACATCCTACACATAATCCTGGTCCAAGGGAGAGAAGCCATGACTGTTGTTTTCTTTTTTTTTTCCCTTTACCTCCAACAGAAAATCACAGCTATTGTGATAGAAATGGCTTTCACAGAGGAGAAGACAAGTGCTCAAGAAAACAGATTTTAAAAAGAAGGGACCATCAACTTCCTGTGGATGCCAGAGGTGAGTGTGCAAACTGAGGATGCATTGCTGTGGTCAGGCTCTGAAAGGCTGTGGAATGATGCCTTGACAAAGGTTAACTTTGCAAACTGCTCAGACCCAGTGAAGCTGAAAGGCGATGGACTGTCAGTTCTACGATGCTTTTGGCAGTGCCACTTTGTATGGCTTCTTTCTCCTCCCCTTCACCCTTTTCGGCAATAAGCTCTGTTTGCAACGGAGGAGGAATATGGCAGTTCTTCCACTTGTGTCCTGGTGTCTGCTCAGCCAGGAGCTAACATAATTATAAAAAACCCAAACAAAACCAGAAAAAAGAAACAAAAGAATAAAAAAAAGAATGGCTGCATGTAGCTGCCCTGGGGACAGCAGGAATCATGGGGCAAGGCTGAGTGTGACAAGTTCCAAATCCAGTGATTTCTGTCACCGCTGCTCCTTAATTGGTGTTGTCTTCCTTTCACAGTGAACATCTAAGCTACCGCTGCCAGGCCAGGTGTGGGATCCATGCTGGGAACATAAGGACTTGTCACTCTTCAGAACAGCTCTGTTGCAGAACCCTCTCCTAATACAGTGGATGTGCAGGCAAAAGCGTAGAGGCCTTTTTTCCCTTTTTAAAGCTGTGAGTGCAGTCTTGGTACATGTACATGTGTATGTGAATGAACTTAAAAACATAAACACGAGGGTTTCATGAAAATAACCCCAAAGCAATGTATTCCAGGCTAGTACTTTAAGTGCTCTGCCTTTGCTGTCCTGAGCTGATAACATTGCACTTTGGAGGCTTTCACTACTGATGATCTTGTCTCTAAAGCAATTGTGAGCTGGGGATACAGGGACCACTGTGTGTTTCTTCAGAAATCATCACCCAATCTGAGAAGCATCTGAGGCAGGCTGCGTCAAAGCACCAGAAACCAGCTGGTTTTCACTTTCCTTTGATCTTCCATCCTACAACAACCAATTCTTATTACATAGCTAATAATCCATAGCAGTGCAAGGATGGCCATGGATGAGAATGAAAAGCTTTCGCTCTCCTCCGATGGAGAGCAAAGCTGTGAGGCATCGAGTACCACCACTGCATGGAGATGGAGTGCATTCCCCTCACTGCTGGGGTCCTTGGGGCGGGCTGGGTGGTAGAACCACTCCCCAGGCTCCACACAGGTCCTTCTGCTGTACTCCTGCAACCAGAGGAACAAGGTGAGGTCCGAGAAGGGGCAGGAGTGTTGGCACTGTGCTGCAAGGGCCGGGAAGCACTCAGTCCACTATCAGTGAAGGGCAATGTTAGCATGGCACCGTGGGAGGGGACAGGGAGCACAGAAGAGGGGACAGATATATGGAAGACAGCAGGAAAGAAAAAAATTAGTAAGATAAATAACAGAAGTAACAACATTGTAGTAAAAAACTTTGGCCTTTCTGCTCAAACTGTCAAAGCAAATTGCTATTGTGGAAGAATAAAAGGCGTCCTGAAGTAATAATCTGGAACTTCGTACAGTATTGTTGCTACAGTGCTTTGGGGCCACTGTCCCAAAACAATGGCATAATAGTTTCTTTTAAGAGCTGGAAAGGAATCCTGACAACATTTGCCCAGCTTGCTGGCATTATCCTAGTTAAGGACTTGATTCTGGAAGGTGATGGCCTAAGTTCAGAAAAGCACTTTAATGTGTTCAGCTTCAGTTTAGCCTGTCAGACATATCCTTGCTGCAGGGAAGCTGCGTGCATGCTTACTTAGTGTAGAGCACACGCTTAAGTTGGCAAGTAAACCAGACCCAGAGTGACCAGCTCTCTGAGCTCTGCCTGGTCAGTTTTAGCATTAAACCACTATAATAAAAATAAAACCAAAATTAGAACCAATAAATTCAGAACACCTCTGAATGTCTGTCCTTATGCCTCAGCCGGTGCCAAGTCTCACGATCCCTAAGAATGCATCAGACTCCTTTTGTTAGGTCAGGTAACACAATCGGTCATGCTTTGCACAGCATGACTTCAGGATCAGTGCTGGAAACATCTGATACACGGAGGATAGACAGCCCTCTTTGAACACCCAGTTCCTCCTGTCACGTGTCCCTCTGGAGAGCTGGTGGGGAATCCCAGCCTTTCTTGCTGCTTGAGTGCACATGAGCTCTCCCTCAGTCACAAGGCCTGGGTGTAAAGACAAACCACAAGCAGAGCAATGCCATGCAGCAACAATGAAGAGATGGGTTTTTTCTTGCTTGTCCTCAACATTCTTGTCACTTACTGCCAATGGGTTCACTGCTGGGCTCAGAAAATCCTACTTGAAAGAGATGACAAACAAATGGTTGCTAAGACTGAAGCAGCCCTCAGCAGGGAGTCCTGTTCTTTAGAAGGGATACCTTTTCCTGCTTCAAAGCCAAACAACGTCTACTGACTGGACATAAACTTCTCCAGGGAAAGCAGTGTCTTTCTAGTCAGGTGATATTCACAGATGGGCTGGCCCATAGAGCAGTTTTGCTCCTTCACAGTCCTCATAAGGTGCTCAGAGCCTGAAAGGAGGGTTTGATGGAAGTGCTTTAATGCCACAGGTGCTCATCTTCTGGAGACTTTTCTCAGGCCCAGTGATTCCTCAGGGCTCTCTGGAGTTGATGACAGAGGCTTGTCAGGATGAGAGGGTGCCTGGAGACAAAATGGGTGCACCACCAGCTGGGCTTGAACACATATGGCAAATCCACATGCCAGGAAAGTCCTATACAGAGATGCCAAGTCTTGGCACAATTCCCACCAGGGGTATTTTCTGTTACTGAAGCTTGAACCAGCAGGTCTGATGATGCTGCAGTACTCATCACATGTAAATACAATTTACCTTTATATTTCTACTCTTTTTTTTTTTTTCCCTCTTTTTTTTTTTAAAAAGGCAGTTCGGAAGATTTACATTGTACGTAACAGGGAAGTGAATAATACCAGCACTTATGGTTCCTTTTAGTTATGTTTTGAAGATGGCATAGTAGTCAGGTAGAATTGATCTGCTACGGTCTATGAAACCTGAAACCCAAGGGGGAAAAAAAAAAAAAAAAAAAGAGAAACAGTAAGATAATATCCTCACATTTATATTGTATATAAAACAAATAGGAAAGCTAATTTCTACAGTGACACCATTAGGCAGCATGGTTCTTGCCACAGCCATTCTGACATTGAGGACCCAGAGCAGACACTCACACTTCCTTGGCATCAGCTGTTTGCACCAAAATCCACTAATAATGACCTTCACACTCTTTGGGTCTATCCTATGGGGTCCCTGAGTGGGTGATTGCAGTTCTCTTTCACACCATACCAGGCCTGATTGTACAAAAATTGTCTGATTCAGACAAATCTTGTGCTCTTCAGCCAGCAATATTTACATACGGTTTAAGTATAATTATTCCTTAATGTCAGAGGTTAAAGAGACAAATGGAACTAAAATGGCCACCCTTTCTGCAAGGCTACCCCATTCCGTGTCAGAAGGCCTGGGTTTGTCAGATCTGCAAATACTTTTTTTTTTAAGCTTAGATTTCTTCACTCTTATTATGAATTAATTAATGCATCTCACTAGTAAAGTGACACTCATATTCTTTGCTCAGCTCATACAACCACTTAATGACATGAATAGCTCATTACCTTGCTAATGACTTTATAATGGTGATTTATCTAAGTTTGTTTAAGGGAATTACTCTCTTTTGTTTAAGCATGCTTCCTTCAAGTGAACGTTTCCCAAAGCCACTTGTCTAACCCGTAAGTCCTACTGAATTTCAGGCAAACCCTTATTCCAATTCCTGTTATATTAGTTATGGCTCAGACTCAGCAAGTCCAAGCTGCCTGGTGGCGTTCAGATACAAACTGAGTCACCTGAAAGGGTCACTACTCACCCCAACTGGGAGACAAGCAAACTAATGCCCAGAAACCTGTGAAAGCCAGGGAGGTGGAGAGACTTCTGTAAAACTAAACCAAGTCAATATGTTGTGGGATGCTAAAGGCCTCGTGGAATTCAGTGGAGCTGGGCTCCTTGTAGCAGCACCCCCTTTAAAACAGTCTCATCCTTTCTCCATTTGTCACCCTCTGCCCTGGAGGAGTGAGCTAAATGTCCCTCAAAGGCTCAGTCAATGGATCTAGGCCAATTGTACAGCCTAAAGGTTCTTCCAGACCTCATGGCTCAGAAGCAGCTGGCTTGTCTCTAACAGCACTGCCTCACTACAGACCCCACTGCAGCCAGTCTAGCACATGCTAGGATAGAGAAGGGAGATTGTTTCTGCAAGGGAATATATGCATAATAGATGTGGTGAATTTTAATATAATTATTAATTTATACACCTAAAAATCCCCTAATACAAAATTAATTTTGCCTTAAGCTTTTCTGTATTTTTCCTAAAAGTATTGCCTGCATTTTTCATGAGCACTGAGCTGATGAATGCATTAATACAAGGGCAACTCCAGTTTTGCACCAGATCTCACTGTCACTTGTCTTCAGTACCTAGCATTTGTCTTTCACGTCCAAAATGCGATTTGCAAAGGCCTGACTTAAGCTGAAATGCCAGGAGTTTGGCTCATCTCACCTCATCTTGGCATTAAAAAAATTTTGATCTCAGAAGAACAGGTACTCAGCTAGAGTGTGATGGTTTCAAAAATAAAAGGAGGTGACTCTTTGTTAAACAGACAGCAGGCACCTGCATAATGCCAGGTAAGTGTCTGTGTGGACTTCTTTTACAGCCTGTAATTCTAAATGTTGTCTAGACCTCATGATGTGTTCAGTGCGTGTTGGAGAAACAGCTGCTGAGGTGGGTTTTTTTTTTGAAAACAACAGTACTCATTTATAGTCTTAAAAAATCTCAGCTTACCTTGTTAGATGCCTACTTAATTCATGAACTTCCATTTCAGAGCTTTTAAATTCATTAAGCTCTTTTCGAATGGCTGCCTGCAAAGGATAAAAAAAAATCATAAGTGAGAGAGATCAAAATAAGTTCATTTTGTTATCAAAACAGTATATTAAAAGTGAAGCCGATAGATAATATTATCAGAAAGACCAACATAAAGACTTTAAAATGTGAAAAGTAACAGAGATAAACATATTCTAAATCACATAAAGGGAAGAGAGAAGTGCCTGAGTAGAATGGCTCCATTTGAAAACATATCACAGACAATGCAGATTCAGAACACAATTCTGGCTTACTAAGTAAACACTTTCATGTACAAAATCCAAATTAGTTTAAGGATGAGACAAAAATGTGCACTGCAGTTTCTGAAACACTGTCATCTGTTTCAGAGCTGCCCTGTGAGTACACTGGGCCTGGATCTTTTACAGACTCACTTTTGAGATGTCTCCTGACTGTATGCATTCCTGAATTTCCTTGGGTGAAGTTACATAAAGCGACTGATCTTACTTGGAAGGAAAAGGATGCCTGGCTGGCTGCCCTCCTTCTCCCTTCTGACCCAGCTGTGCCATTTATTGAACCAATTCAGCACACTAATTGCGTGAAAACCAGAAGGGGAGGGACTCAGCTACACAGGAAAGGTGGTGCTTAGCAGAACTGGCTCAAATCCCAAGCCCAAACTCAAGCCCTCTGACAGCCCTGTGATAGTTGTGGGTTTCACTGTGAGTGTTTGGGGGGACATACAAGGTGGTTCCTGTGGCCAAACTCTCCCGTGGGTCCAAGGTGTGTGCCTTTTCCTTTCTGTGTGATGCTGAAAACACCGGCATCAGTGACTGCAAGTGAGTGCCCCAGTCAGTGGTACTTGTGTCTGTCAGGATTTTTTCTCAGTGAAGGAAATCTAAATTGGTATGAGCAGCACGAGCCCCAAGCAGGGCTTTTGCAGCAGCCACTGACAGTCACCAAATTACCTTTGCCTAGACAAGCTGTGAGTGATAAGATTTTGCAAGTGTTTTTCTGCCGGAAAGGCCCCTTGTGCTGCTGCACAGCTTTGGGTTTTTATTCCCCTTGGGAGTGCCTGTCAGCCTCTGCTCCGTCCCTTAGGACAGAGTGATGGCTGTGCAGCAGCCCAAGGGCCTACACTGAGCACACCAATCTGCTCCTGAAGGGGCTGTGAAGGAGGCCCCAGGGCCTGCTGGCTCCCACAGGGGCTGAGATCTGTTCCCCCCCTCCATCCCTCATCTGCTGAGGGATGCAAAAGTGCCCTTTTTCTTCTCCTGAGAGTCAGACCTGGTAAAGACAAACTGACTGAAGGCAATTCCCTCCACCCCACACACAGAGCAAGATTTACTGACAAACAGGAAGAGCCCAGTGCTAAAATCTGGTTTTGCAAGAAATCCAGGCTGTGCTGACCAATGAATCAAAGCTCTGGAAGAAAATAATCTTTTGTAGGATGATGCAGCTTTATCAGGCATTTTAGAATTGATTTCAATTTGTTTGGCTATTTTTTCCAGCAGTGCATATAGTGGTGGGAAAAAGCAGATGATCTGAATGGCAGAAATCAGAATACTGCCCACAGGACCCAACCCCAAAAAACAATCTATCTCCTTCCTTATGCCATAAGGGACATTAATATTAGAGTGACAAACATCTCTTATTCTGTTGATGCTTTGCTGAGAAAAAGGTTCATTTGGAGAACTTAACCCTTTTTTTTTCTTTTTTCCTAATCAGTTTATGCTTCTTTAATTTATCCAAAGCTAACTGAAAAAAAGCCCTCTGTCAAGAAGGAGACCAATGCTCACAAAACTATGAGTCCTTTGGTTCAATTGCACAAGCATAACAGGTTGTCCTTTGTGAATAAAGCCAAGAGCACCACAGATGAGTGGCACAGCCAGAAATCCTGCTCATGCTCTAAACATTGGATATTATGGTCTCCATTGCCAGATGAGTGAGTTCCATGGCAAAGAAATAGTCAGGGCTTGAATTCAGGCTTGTGGAAATGTTTAAAATTACACGGGCATCATAGAGTGACTGTAAGCAATGGAACACTGATCAGCCTTATAGCCCTTGTTTCTTACAGCATCCATAAAACATTTAAATCTGTTTCCTGAGGTGCCATTAAGACCCTCAGAATGTGATTAATATTCCAGCAATTTAACCCCTCTGGCACCAATGCCAGCACCAGAGACACCATTTAGTGGAAGTCCCACTGGTGCTCAGAAGGGCAGCACCATCAATGCCAAACATGGGCCTTTTCTTCATCTGCGGGTCTCATGCAATTTCAGTTCAGTGCTTAAAATACTCCATAGTACAAATCCTGAGTAACAGCAGAGAGGAGTTACCAAGCCTTGGAGGGATGGAGGTACCCTTGCCAAATTGACCTGCTGGCATTTTCACACCCTAGCCTGTTCTGTCCTGTCCTGGCACAGCAATTCTGGCAAACGCTCCTGTCACACTGCTCTGCTGGGCCTTGCTGGAGCTCTCAGCTGGCAGCATTAAGACCAAAACCAACAAACAAATAACAGGGCTGTCATTAAGACCTTTCTCAAAGGGCTTGGGATTCCTTCCCTCTCCTGGTTTCCAAGCATACAGAAACCTTGTTGCCAAAGATTTATGATTCAAACAAAGCAACCCTGTGAATGGGAAAAAACCGCACAGGTGTGTTGGGAAGGGAAGTCAAGTGGAGGTTTATTCCCTGCCAGCCATGGACCTGTGGGACCCGAGAGATGCCGTGTGCTGTGACATGCTCTGAGGGATGCTCAGAGTGTTCAGGTCACAGCTCTCCTGGAGCTACTCCACTTACTTTGTCTGCGGCTGTGAGTCGTGTCCAGGGTTTGTCTGCCCTCCGGTCGTAGTCCTGCGCATCTGCCACTTCCACGTAGTCACTGAAGCGGATGAGGATCTTTCTCTCACGGAGCTCTTCTACCGTGGGCCTCTGACTCAGCTGCAGGTTTGAGGAAGGAATGGAAAAAGGCATCAGGACTTTTCTTTTTCCCTGCAGAGCGCTGCCTGGGGACTTATTTTACTATAACTGTCATTATGTTAGTAAGGGGGTTCAGACATTCCCAGTACTGTTGTTTTTATCAGCCTTTCACAGAATTGCTACCTGGGAGGTGCCCTCTTGTTATACCTTGAACATCATCCCACCTTGCTGCTATGTGCGTGCCGCTGTGCTGCCTGGGAAGGGTCAGGCAGGAGTGGCTCCTGCCCTGAATTATGTGCAAACACTGACAAACGATTTGTTTTAGGATTCTGAAATTCTGCAGACTTGTCTTTACCTCCAGAAAAGGCAGGCAAGATGACTTGTGCTCACTGAACTTTTCACTGTATCTATTGACAGCTCTATTTTGTTTCAGAGTGTATTGGACTTTAAACAGTTTATGTTGCATGCTATAAGCAAAAAACCCCTCCCCAAAACCCCCCAAATAAACCTGGAAAAAAATGGCAAGGATTCTATCATGCAATCTTCATTGTTCCAAAGCATTTCTTTCAAATGCCACAGCAGAATAGGCAGCCACAGTCAAAACTCCTCTCAAATTAGAAAGAGCAGCGTGCTCATAGTCCACATGTCACACAGCCAGTTACATGGGCAGGGCCAGGAGCTGGCTTTCAGGGATCGATTCTCCTTGGACGCACAGCACGCTGCTTAATATCAAAAGCAATTACACAACCGTCCCTGAAGAAGGGGCTACACAGATGTGTGCGTGTGGCTGTACATCAGCTGAGTAAGTTTCACTGTTTGTAAGCAGGACTCACCAGGAAAAATAACATCCTGGTAACAATTACCTACACAGTGCAGTGTGCTATTCCCACTCACTAGAAATAGGTGTGTTTTGCAATACTTCACCCTTGTGAGGATTGAAAGGTCTAAATATTTCATAAAATGTTTGAGACTATTTTGCAACATTATTTATGCTCCTGAATACACCTTCCTCCCAAACAGCCCACAAACCAGGTTCAAACACCTCCTGTGAAGAGTCTGCAGAGCTGCAGGAATGCCCCTTCTGTGAGATGCTCGGGAGAATGGGGATGAGGATGGAAATTCTATCCCTCCTGGCTTCAGCCCTGCCATTTTGCACACACCAAAAGCAGAGAAATCAGGGAAAGAGCATAACGAGCACAACTCTACACTCTGTTCCGTGATGCCCTTGTTTAGTACAGTGGGCATTGGGCAAGTCATAGCTCAGCAGTTCATGTGTTGTCTCCAAAGCCATCTTGGGATAAACATGACAGTAGAGAGGAACTCATTGCTGTTTTGAAAAACAACTTTGAAACTTCTGAACATTGCGAAGGTCTTAAAACTAAACTGTTTTTCACACCCATCTGCTTCTATGGGAAGCATGATGTTTCCTGGAGGGGAGCTGCTCTGCATGTGGCTGCCACACAACATTCCTCCTATTTCTCCCAAGAGAAGTCCCATTTCATACGACCATACTCAGGTGAGCCAAAAAGCATGTATGCAATAAGATTAGCAAGAAAGATTCCCTTCTGAACTCGAGCTACATGTTTTGGGCACTTCTTTTGAGAAAAAGCAAAATGCACACTCAGCAGGCAATAACTTTTTTGTGTGTTTTTAGACAACAAGATAAACATACCTCTGAGCTAGAGTGCCTTGTCAGAAAAGGCAGAGGGCACAATAAAGTAGATCGAAGCACATCTTGATTTAAAAATGTTATTTTTGATTCTAGCAGAATGAAATTCTAACTAGAACTGGCTCTTCAGCCTGGACTCCTGATACCTATGGCACACTAAACAAAAGCAAGAAAAGCAAAGTGCTGTCCCACACTTGGGGTGTGATTGCAGTCACACTCTGAGTGAGGCTTCTCTCTGTCCTACAAGTCATCTTAAATGTGATCTCAAACTGGCAGATTTTTCTAGCAGCCCTTGTATGAGGAGCTGCAGGTTTGTTAGCACTGATACATTATTATTCAGATAGCACAGCACAGATTTGCCTTCAGTTATTGGAAATCTAACCTCTGGCCACGGGAATAGGGAATCTTTATGTTGAAATAATATTACGACTACATCCAAAAATTTCAAAGATAAGGGTGAGATTCCATCTTTACTTGCACAAACTGCTTCTTTTCCCATAACAACATGAATTAAGGATGAATCACCGATATTATCTGTACACTTCTCAGCTTTTATCATCTTAGGACATAGCCTAAATGTTGTGCTGCGCTGGTTCCTAAACAACTGCTCTGGCTTCCTGGGTGCACTAGGTGTGGGTGAAATCAAAGAAACTACAGTAAATGTTAAGGGTCATGTGATGGAATGAGGTGCATCTGAGGTAAGTTCTCATATCTGCAAATGCAAAAAAATCAGGTACATCACCTGCACTGAAACTCACTGGGAAACTTCGGTGGGTGTGAAGAGCAGTGCACTGAAATGTATGTGAAAAAAAGTCAAAGGCACAAACACATTAAGGAACCGGTGTTAGTGTGCATTTGTCATTCTCAGGTGACACCTGAATATAAGACAGGCTAAAAGCTGTGAGCAGAAAAAAACATGCACTGCCTCTTGTGCCAGTGCTCTGGCTGTGACAGAGTCCTGAAATCCATAGCCAATATCACATAGTTCATGTGTAGCTATAAATCTACATATATTTCCATATATAAATACATGCGCATAAAATACATTCAGTACATTAAACCAAAATGCCAGTCTGATCATGCTAAATGCAAAGAGAGGGACACCACCACTAATTAAAGCTACATTATTTCAGTGATTAACAAACTTCCCTGCCTCTCTCTTATGCCATTGAAGAGATTTCTTGTGAGCTGCAAAGCATGAGGGGTCTTGCCCAGTGGGCTGCCAAGGTTGCCTGCTCTGTGACCTCATTAACATGCTATGGGTGTTATTTAAGGAAGAAACCAAGGTGAAAAATTACAGACTCTTAACCAGCAGCATTCACGACCCTCTCCCTCCTTTGCTCCCAACCTTTTGTGGTAGACACAGGAGCAGGACGTGATGATAATGCCCTGAAGACCTTTTCCTCTGACTATAAATGCAGTTTATCCAAATTAACTGCTAACCTTTTTTTCCTCCCTGACCTTTCCCCTTCCCCCTGCCTTCCTCTCACCTCTCTCTGATGAGTCCCACCTCTCTCAAGAGTTCATTATTTTCAACAGCCTGCGCTGATGCAAGCCAGTGGAGGTCAAGGAAAGACTGAACATCTTCATGCAAGCAAGGCATTTCCCACTGACTCACAGTGAACAGAGAAGTTAAATTGTCCCAGGGCAGGAATTTAACGGGAGCAAAGATTTCAAATTTTTGCATGGATTTTAAGAAACAGACACACCTCATAATTTTGGTTGTTGATATTACAGCACTGAGATATTTCATTTTGGAGCTAGACTTTGGGGAAAAATAAGCTACTGGCCAGGGGGGATAGGAAGCAGTAAACAGCTCTGGGGATCAGGGAGCATGATGCCATTTAAGGGAAGAGAAGGGAGGAAAAGAAGAGTTTTATTCCTCTTTGTAAGCAATTTGTAATGTGTTCTAGCAATCCAGGCTATGATTCTCTCTCTCTCTAATGAAAGTCCTCAAGGGGCGTTCAGGCTTGTGTTAATTGCCTTGGAGCTCGGCCAAGTTCACTGTGGTTCAGAGAGGACACATTCCCAGCAGTAATTCCTGGGGGCCCAGATCTCCCTGTGGACGTGACCCACCTGCAGTGCTTCTCCCAGAGGGCCTCTGCACATTAATATTCTTGGAATATACTTGGGGTCAAGACCAGAGCTCAGAGAAAAACCTTCTTAATCCACATGTCCTTCCACTTGAATAATGCAAATCCATGTGCCCAGAGCTGCTCTGTGGGCCCCAAGGTGCAGGGAGGGAGAGGACAGGGGTGGCTGGGTGTGCAGAACTCAGCCATAACCATCTCAGGAGACAGGCAAATATCCTTCCCCTCACCTTCCTTGGGTAGGAGGGACACGAGATACTGAGAAACTTTCCCAACAGCATTTGCCTCCAGTTTGTTCTTGGAATGGCAGCTATGCCTCATCCCCAGCTAATTTAGAGTTAGAGGAGTCTGAGAGGATGAAAAGTGCTTAAAGGACCAGCTCACTACAGGTCACCTGATTTCTTTTTAATTTTTTTTAAAGAAATTGCCTGTCCAGATGATGAATTCAACTGGATATTTATTGCTGACTTTAATAAGGTATCTAGACCTAGCAAAGTAATCTTACTTATTACAGTATGTCATGTTACAACATATCATCATAATACTGTAACAAAATGTCAGTGTGGAAGGAATTTTAAGAGCAGTTTTAAATGGATGGAATGGGTTGTTCCCTTGGAGTCGGAATGTCACCACCAAAAAAAGGGGACAGGAGCAGTTTCTATAGTGCAAGGTCAGAAGTCTCATCAGTGGCTTCCACAGAACTCCCTTCCTTTCTTATTCCCAACTTACACAAGTTACAAAAGAGGCAACATGGCACACTTTTCTTATGCTGAATTCACCCTGTGGGCACGCATGTGCTTTAAAACTCAGTGCAAACACAAAGGCTGCTGGGCAACACACTTGGTGTGCTCAATTAAACTTCTGCTTGATCTGAGCTTTAAAATCTGAGCTTTGGTAATAAGACTTGAGCACAAACTGACAGAAGGTGCCTGCCACTCTGCTGTAAACATGACACATCTGGGACATGCCCATGGAAGACACAGCTGGGGAATAGCAGCTATTTTTGCAGGATTCACTAGGTGGTTGGCATTTCTAGCTGTTGCCTAAAACACTTGCACACTTTATTCACTTATTTCCTCTAGTGATTTCTGAGCTTTTCTGATGGTACATTGGTAGGTGAGAACAAAATCTATTATTAGACCAAGAGCTCTGGATTGGATTCCCGCTTGTGTTTACCCCTCCACATACCGGGAAATTTAAAGTCTGGTAAAATGGTATTCCTAGCCTTTGTGCAGAGCCTACATCCCACGGAACATCTGCAATGCAGCTCAGATCTTTTCTTTCAGGCTGTGCTATGAGGGAATGCAAAACCATCCCTGTCGTTGTGGTGAGGAATTTAAGGGTTTCAAAAATAATATTACAGCTCTCTGGGTCGCAATCTTAACTCCTGCAGACAACAGCAGTATTGCCCCACCAGTGACCAAGAATTCTGCCTGTTTAGTTGCACTCAAAATAAGGCATGAGATTTTTAACCATGGAAGAAAGCAATCCAGTTCTCTGAATGTAACCATTTCATGTATATTTAAAGCCCTCTCTTTGTTATTATTTATACTATCCAAGCTGTGATCTCATAGGTCAAAAAGATAAAGCCACTTAAAATTGTACAGGAAGGGAAGGGTGCTGCTTCACAAGCATGTGAGTTTTTAGGGGGCTTTCTCCACCTCTGGAGTCAGAAAATATGTCAGTGGTGAAATAAAATTTATCTGCAACAACAGGATAGATTGTTCACTATGTGTGTTGGGGCATCTGTTGACATTTACACCAGCTGCAAAACTGAACGTGTGCATCTGAAATGACTGCTCTTCAGTTTTAAGAGTAAATTACTTTCAAATGGGAGAAAAATCAAAACCAAACAATGCTATTTTGTTTGTCCTTCCCTGCCAATACAAGATCGTGTATAGTGGAGAAAACTATTCTGCAAATGCTTGTCTCTATTTAGTTTAAATGCCTCAACTGACAATCTCCCTTTCCAGAAAATACTTAGTTCCCAGTTTTACAAGGGGTTTTTTTGATGGAATTTTCAAATGCAATCAGCATTATTTTAACTTTGCTCTATGTAGTGGCTTCAGAAGCCATTACACTTACAAGGAGCATTGGTCCTGGTAAATGCTGGTCTCACTACCCTTTGCTGTTCAAAGCTCCTTCAGTGATGAAGACCAAATCTTCTTTTGTCCTGTCTGAAATGTAACCAGCAATAGCCTACAAAGTGGTTCCCTTCTCTCTCTGTGGACTTACACCCTGAAACATTGCTGATTTCTTTTAAAGATTTCTTTTAAGACTCATTTCACACTCTACTTTTGAAAGTCATGCTGAGGAAAAGGAAGAAGATAAACAACTGTGCATTAGGGAGAAAGTTACAGTAGTGTCATAATAGGATCAAAGTTGCTTCTCACCTTACGTGTTAATCTTCTCTTAATCTCTCGTTTTTCCTCCTGCTCCTCTTGCTCATTCCGGGCTGTAAAACATTTACAAGGATCTCAGGCTGTGAACTCATCAGGCATGCACAGTATGCAGCAAAATAAGCCTCGCCATCAGTATATTAATGTTTCAGGACCTCTCTGATGCACAGGATGTCCCCCTGGGGCTGGTGATCGTCCTCGATCCGTGGCCACTGTGCTTCTTCACACGCTTCATAAAACAGCTCCAGCTTCCTTCCTTCCCCTGTGTTGGCACCCCTGCGTGTGTGTCACTTTCTAGAAGGGCCAGGCAGCAAGCCAGCTCTTCAGAAAATGTTATCTCCCTGCCCACAGACCTGGTGTCCTCAGGGGGCTCAGCTATGATAAGGTTGGATTCTGCAAGGCTGCAAGATCAGTGGTTGGCAAAGAAACACTTTTTTTTCCTTTCCATCCACAGAGTAGTTTCTTGCAGCTACTCTTCAGAGATAATAGAAAAAGACTTCTGAATAGAAGTGCCGGGCAAATCGTGCAACTTCCCATGATCTGAGCAGAATCAAGGAGAGTTCCATCGTGAGCCAGCCCTCCTTCCTTCACAGCACCACACTGGAGCATAAAAGCATATCCCAGGGCAATTCACTTTGAATGTTATGCCAAAAGATCCCATGGCTACAAGTTCTTACCAGGGCACACCTCAACTATTAACATTTGAGTATACCAACTCTTCTCCCACTTAGGAGCAGGCCGTCATGCATGTCTTGGCACTGAACTTTACCAAAACCCCATATTTCTAGGTACTCCTTGATCAGTTAGGATCCATTTCCACTGCTCCTTACTCCAATCATCCTGGCACATAACAGGTTAGAGCAGACACAACTCGTCAGCTAATTTTTTGTGCCCCTGCTGAGATCTGCTTTTCACTCAGATAGGACTAGCTCAGGCAGGAATAACCCTCTGCAGGGGAGATTACACACCTCAGTTTAGGATAGGTGCCTTGATTTAAATTATTCAACTTTGGGCTGAATTAAACTCCAGGGGGAAACACCACGTCCCTCTCTGCTGATCCTGTGGAAGGAGCCAGCATGTCTGGCAGAGCTGCAGGAACAAACCACCAGACCTGAAGTTTAGAGCCCACAGAAGCCCCCAAGCAGGTGAGGAGGGTGGGCTGTACAGCAGGTTTCTCGCTGCTCAGGGCAGTAGAGCTGACAGGTCTGTCACAGCTGCTCACTGACTTCAGCAGGACTGGGAGACCTCCACCAAAGTGGACAAAGAGCCATTCAATGTCATGATGTTTCACACTACACCTCTGATCTCTAAGTGCCATCCCACCAAAAATACTGCTTACATTTTCAGAAGGAAGGATACCAATACTTGAGTAAAAAGAACACAAGACAGCAGGGAGTCACAAATGGAATACCTACACTGATAAATGCAATTTTTCTCTTTCAGTGGTTCCTGTCCTTACTGGGCTGGATTCTCTTCTAGCAATTGATCCTCTAGCAATTTTTTTTTCTTCCCTTTGTGTCTCAAATTTCAAGGAGCTGATCCTGCAAAGGGATTCTTTCAGAAACAGGGCCACTAAGAAATTCATGTAAAATTAAGCCAGAGAGACACAGCACTAAATAGAGACCACACAGAGTCAGGGTAGAACTTCAAGCAGCCAAGGAGTTTTATACAAAATTTAGTTATGGCCATTCACTTATGTCCTTGGCATCTGATGGCTTTCTTTTCTTCCCACTCTCAGCCCAGCCACCCATCTGCAGAGACAGCCAGGCAGGCTGAAGATCTTGGTTATGTAAAAGCTGGAAATTAGGAATACATTCTCCTCTGAAACTAGGAAGTGACTTTGTTTTAGCTATTTCTTTGAAGTTAAGTCATACCAATCTTGTGAAGCTACAAAACTAATGCTTTATTTTATCTATGTGTTCAGGAGATGCTCTGTTTCTCTAGACCTCTGTGTCAGGGTGGGTGGGTGGCTGCAGCTGTACAATTTTCAGGCCTGATTTCTGTGCCAGTCCCAATACAGTCTGAGGCCCTCAGAGTCAACCTAACCATCATTTCTGTGGGAAATTTATGCAACCCTGAATGTGCCAGGCTGACAACTGGACTATTTGTATCCATCTGCAAAGTGGCACAGGGGTGGCAAGTGGTGGGGGCTTGAGACATCCTTCCTCATAAACTTGGACAGCAAGTATTAACTGCAAAAAGTGTTCTTTAGTCTTCAAACTAACCCTGGACTTCCCTCACTACGTGCCTTAAACTTAAATGTGAGTCAGGGACTTGGGTGTAGTTCAGTGAAGGACCCTTCAGGACCCAGTTACCATTGCTGTGATCTTACTGTTGCTCTCAGCAATGGATGCTTTGCCCTTGTGGCTCAATAAGGATAACTCAATAAGGATAATTATTGCAGCAGCACAGAGCCAGGAAGTGCTCAATTCATGTATTAAGACTGGCCACATTTTGCCTCATTTCTTCCCGTCAGGACGGGCAGTAATGCAGTTACATGTCTAATAGGAACATTGTGCCAGACACGACACTTGCATCACGGAGACTTCAGCTTTAACTGCAGAGGAAATCCTATTTAGTCTACTCGAGAGCTTGCTAGGTTTTCTTTTGTGTGTGTACACTCGGAACTGGAGTTTTGCAAATTGGTTGACCTGCTTATGTGGGTCCTTTTTATTTATGCACTCTTTTTATTATCGCTTCCTAAGCCTCTCTTTCTCTACACTCCATTATATTTATTATAATTCTCCTTCTCAGCAGTCTAGAGGAAGGACAGAAAGTGATGTACCAACCAGCCACTATTATATTTACTTGTTTAAGGGTCGAGCATGTTTATGCTGTCTTTTTTTAATTAGGTAGCTATTTTAATCTGTTCTTTTCCTGCTGTGGTTCACCAAAAGTTGGAATGCCCTGGAAACACCACATTACTCTTCCCTGTAATTAAGAAGCTGTTTGTCTACCAAGACACACATGATTTGGGGCAGATCTGTGCGGGTCATGCACCAGTGCCAGGTGGTGCATGACACATGTTTGGTCACCGGGTGACAACACGAGCTGCCCAGAGAACTGGCCTCTGTCCCTCCTCGCCGGAGCCTGCCATGGGTCACGTTGCAGGTCCCCCCTCCTCCAGCTGTTCTGTTAGCCCCCTGTGGGACAATCACAGCTGGAAGTGCCAGCTATTCCCCCGGGTTCTGCCCCCGATGGGAGCCAGGGGCAGACAGTGGGAGCACAGCCATTAAGAGAGGGCTGGCCCCAAAGCAACCCTTTTCTGGCAGCCTCAGGGTTGCCCACACCACTCTGCTGTCTACTCTTTTCTCCTCTTTGCATTGACAGTGGCATCTCTCTCTTTCTCTTTGTCTGCCACGTGTAATAACACGAACAGAAGAAAAAACCCTGCTGGGCATTAACGCTGTAATCAATTTGCTAAGAGTTTGATTTTGAAGTATTTAATCAATGAATTCTGCTAATTTTCAGGGAATTAATCTTCTGCTACCACATTTTTAGGATTCTATCAAATGCAGTTATTTGAACAAGAGAAGATGAATTATGGACCTACCTAAGGAGACATTACGTATAAGGTACCATTAAGAAATACTTTTTTTCTGTAGTAATTTTTTAAAATTTTCCAGGAATTATGCATTTACTAACTTAAAAAGGCAAGTACTTGCTTATTTTGCTGTTTACAAAGTAACAACAGTTAGATAAACACCTTTGATTTTCTTTAATATTCAAACCACTTCAATGTGAGTAAAGAAAGTGCCCTTTTTGTCTTCCTGTTCATTCATGGGTTTATGAAATTTGGACTCAGTCTAGCTACCCTTGAAGCAGGTGACAATGTATCTCCTAACTTAACTTGGATCAGGGTCTCTAAATGGTACTTTGTACCTTTAAAATAACATGTGTTGAGGATCTACCAGCAAGTTTTTGGCTGATTTAAAGGAAGAATTTCAGGGGAACATTTCAGGGAAATAACCCTGAATCACACTGCATTCTTTTTTAAATTGAATAAAGGCTCCAGCTAGTGTAGATTGCTGTGAAGATTTTTAGAAAAGCTAATCAAGCCATGCCCTTACTTATAATGGGACGCTCATCTATGCAAGTGCCACATAAAAAAGGTTTTCAGGACGACTGACTCTCTGTTTGGAATGTTGTTCAACATCTGGGTTTTTTTCTCTGTGGGTTGTTCATTCTTGCAGATCTCCTGACTCTGATTTTAAAGAACTGTTTCTGCAGCTCTAGATGTCATTACAGACTTCCATGCCTACTTGCATTTATGATTCCCTTTATTAATTATTATTAATGATGCAGATACAGAATAACTGATGTTTATAAAAACCACCAAACGTACATCAAAACTAACCCAAATCAGGTTAAATGTCAGCAGAAGCAGGACTTACGTTTCAGAATGTTCCTCTGCTCCAATTCCTCAGCAGTTGGCCTCTGGCTCAGTCGTCTGCGAAAAAAGTCCAAGATCAGTTTTTGGACCATATCACATTCTCCTCAGTTCTCTGTCCTGAAGAGTTATTTTGGGGTGTGAAAGGCAGAGCAGAAAGCCCTGACACTGCTCCATTATGTAGCTGCTATGCCCAGACCATGCGTGACACGGACCATGCTTCGCGTTCGCCTTTTCCTCTGTTTTCAACTCACGAGAGACAAAATACGTTATGTCATCTTAGGCATGACTCTCCCACCCCTACCCCAGGCAGAGCTGCTGAAAGCTAAGCCACACAGATGTCTCCACTTAATTTCCTTCCTTGCATGCCTGCTTCCTGACTCAGGCAAGGATTTCTAGCTAAGATCCAGCTAACCCTCTCGCTGCCCTCTCACCAGCCTCCTGACTGTGCCCCATTTGTTCAAACAGCATTTGAACACACAGACAGTCCACAGAAAAAACAAGAGACTGTTTGGCAGCGCTGAGGGCAGAACAATAGCAGTCCTCCTCCTCCTCCTCTGCACACTCACTTCCCTCCTCTTCTGCTTGTGGCTTTTAAAAAATCTTACATTGAAGGATCAGTGTGACTTGCTAGTCAACCTGTATGTAATAGGGTCAAAACCCCCACAATTCAATTATAAATGGGGACTCTGTACATAGGAATGACCTGAATATTCAGAATATAAAGCAGGCACAAAAGGGTCTTTGGAAAACAAAGTAGACCAGGGAGATGACATCAGAAGTCAGCACTGTTGGGCATCCTCATACTCTTATCCGAGTCAATGGGAGTGTTGTCAGTGATGCCAGTGACAGGACAGAGCCTCCTCTTCCTTCAGATATGGTCATTCAGAGACATTCCCAGCTTGAGAGCCCCAGCCTCTGCCAGCTGGACCATCAGTTTCCCTGTGAATTACTGGGCACTGGTAGGAAATGGGATATGAACGCTGGCTGCATGGCTTCGTGTTCTGCAGGGAATGTCTCTCCAACCCAGGGCACTGGAGCAGGACTGACTCTGTAAGGTTGGGTGAGTGGTGTCTCCTCACAGCACGGGGGCTGAGCTGCAGATGCACACACATCCCCAGCCTCTTCCAGAGCCAGGAGCTCAGCTGTGCAGCTCAATCCCCCTGCTCCTCCATCCTGCAGGGTGCACGGGGCTGAATGAAGCACAAGCAGTGGTAGGGACCCACCCCCTACACCAGCTGTTTGAAAGCAAAAGCACTACAGGCACCTGATTTTACACAGCCTGAAGATTTCCACCAGCAGGGGTGATACCAGCCATACATTCTCTGGGGGCACTTTACACCACACAAACAAAGCAGCAGAACATGCTTCTATTCCAGTGCAGAACTCAGAGTCAGGAGCTTTGTCTCTTTCCCATGGCGGATTGAACATTTATGTGTTTGGAAAAGTGTGGAAAGGGACAGAAACTGATCCTTAACTCAGAAATAAAGCACTTTTGAAGACAGAACATGCTATTCAAGGGCTTGCCTTTACCATCTTTAAGATACAGTAGCTGATGCTAACGGGAGACTTCACCTTGGGACTATGAAGCAATTAAAACTACTTTATTTCTAGCAGCAGATGAGAACCAACTTGGGCAGTAGAAAAAGATAAGATACCCTTGTAGTGGAACCAAACCATAATTTAAGTCCTTACAGTGCAAGCAGTGAAGCACAGCTGGAGGATGAACAAGGTAATGAATAGAAGCTGTGGAGGTTCCTGGTCTCCAGTACCAGCGTCCACTTTCATCCCCATTTCCATCATCTTTATGGTCTGACTAAGCTTACTCCTGGTTCCCCTGTTTTAAGTCCCTCCTTTATGAGCTCCTCAAACAAGCACAGCCCCTTCTCTAGCCCTTCCCTTCCAAGCTCTCACAAACATGTCTTTTCTTGGTCACTTGCTCATTTAATTTAATTTAATTTCCTCTCATGCTGTTAACAGTGACTTCTGCCCCTAAACCACCTCAGGCCTTTACAAACAACTCCACCATCTCCTCAGAAGAGCATCATTTTAGTTCTTTTTCCTTGCCTCTTAATTCCTAGGTTACCAGATGTTGAACAGCTGTTAACTTCTCAGTCTTTGAAAATCTCAATATTAGTTACAGATACTGTAAATCAAGAAATGTAAGCAGCTACTGCTTTATTACTATGGCTGCAGAGACACATTTTTTTTTTCACACCAAATTCCAGTGCTCTGACCTTGACAATGCCAGGTGTGACAGCTCACCCTCTTCTGCCTTCCCTCCTGTGCTGCCCAAAATAAAAAACTGCTAATGAAGCCCACCTAGTTTGCAGAGGTTGATTCCAGTGGTTTGATTGCTGAATTGCTGCTGTGCCTTATTTCATTTAACATCACAGGGGCTGCCTGAGGTTGTCAAGAGGCCACAGGTCAGGGAAAAAAAGTGTCTCATTAGCAGCACAATCAGAATAAACAGGAGGTGAGGAATGAGCCTGGTGCCACAAAGGTTGCCTGGCAAAGAACGGATCTGCTTGTGCAAACTGTGAGAATCAAGTGAGGTGTGTGTTGATCAGAAAGGTAACTCTGGCTGTTTCATTCAGCCAAGTGAGCACAGCTGTCTGACCAAGGAACAGGTGACACAGGCCTTAACAAAACCACCTCCATCAGCACTTTCTGTATTTAAAATCTCGTGGGACATGCCTGGCCCTCACTGTGCCACTCATGCAGTTTTACAATATACTTTAGGCATTCAAGGGGACAGGAAAATTTCCTCCAATTTGTGCTTTGCAATGTATTGCCTTGATTATACTTTGTATGTTTTCACGGTATTGATAACAACAGTTTTGCAAATACACTGACAAAGGTTTTAATACAAAGAAAACCTTCCTAAGATCTATGGTGACGCAAAGAGAGCCTTGCTAGGATTTCACTGAAAAAATCATATCCAAATGAGGTTGTCAGTGAAAAATAAGACAGTTTGCTCACATTTACAAAGACAAACCTTACAGCAAACCAATTTTTTTAATTAATTCCCTGCATGATCAAATGCATCACACTCCTTGTACTAGACAGCAAGAGCTGAGCAGCTCTGCACAAGGACAGCATGTGGTAGGGCTCATTTTGCTGGTTTTTTTTTTTTGTTTATTCATTCTTTTAAATTTGCTCTGGGCTGGACTGGTCACATTATGTAGGAGTTTGGGGACAAGAGGGACCATCATGAAAAATCAATTGCTGCAAACCTAAAACACTGGCTTGTGGGGGTGAAATCTCTTCAGGGAGCAAGAGGAAAGAAAAGCAGCATTTTCAGTGATGGATGCTACAGTCTGGAGCCTGCCCAGCAAACTGAGAACTCAGAATGAAAAGTTTCTGCTCCATGTGGCAGTGTCCTGCAGGAGTAATAAGAGGAAAAACTGGCTGTACCTTTTCCCAGGCACTACAAAACAATTAAAGAAAGCACACAGTGATGCTGACCCTGCTCTGCAGTGTGGCCATTCACAGAGGGTTCTCAGGACAGCAGCCAGCCAGTTGTGGGGCTTGGGGCCCAAGTTTTGCAGCCCTTCTCTCTGGTAGCACCTTTGCAGCAAGATGCTCCTGGGTGCCCAGGAATCATAGGTTTTCTCTCCCTGATTTCTCTCATTTTGCTGTGAGTGAGCTCTAAGAAAGGGCTGGTTAATGCCATGCAGCTCACTGTTAGCCTGTGAACAGGATGATTCTGGATATGTGTTTTCTGGGTACCAGGAATTCATCTTTGCTTCTGCCCAAGATATAAGAAAATTTAAGACCCTAATGTGGGATTCCCCATCCTCTTGCCAGGCTTATCAACCGAGTGTTTGCAGGTACAAAAGGCAGAACCCAGCAGCTCCCCAGCACTTGCATCGTGGCATCTGGTGTGTGTGACCAAGCCCAGGAACAGGACTGATGGGCAAACAGGTCACCACAGGGCACACAGCAGCATGGTGAGGTGTCCAGAATATCTCCAAGACATCTCCGAGCCAAGCCATGCTCACAACAGCTCTTCCTCGTGACTTAAATCACCCTGATGTAAAATAACTTCAGAGCACAGTGGGGCATAACCTCTGGAGCAACTCCTGAATTTACTCTTTAGGTGCAAATATCTTCTAATCAGCTGCAACTGGGCTCACAGTACCCTGGAGATTGCTCCAAGAGAGGAGCAACTCTGAGCTGGGCCTGTGAGAATGCCAGCTGCTACAGAGAACTACTCCTCACCTTGCTCTTTAGTTGGCATAAATGAGCATGACTGAAGGCAGCAGAACTGCACTGATTTACATCAACCATATAATTCAACATGAGGAAAATGCAGTTGGAGTGAAGAGTCTTGCTCTTGCTTAACTAACCTTGCCTTTCCCAATAATAATGCTGATGGCAAAGCAGTATTGATGAAGTATAGGCTTGCCAGGGGCTCTTTGCTCTCCCATGCCAAGTACAGAAAATTTAAAGACAAAAACAGAGGAGAAGAAAATCTTGTGTTTGCTTCTGCCAGTTAATTGTTAGCACTGAGTAGAAATGAACTACCTTTTTTTCTTACATCACTGCACAATGAGCAAAAAACCCACAGTAAGCCTGGAGGTTCACTTTCTCTGAAGTATCAGCCCAGATATTGCCAGCCAGACTGCAAAGTCTACGGAGAACTATCATTCTCCTAAACAGGATTTATAAAATGGGATTAAATACAGTTTTATCAATGAGTGAATGAACTGAAGGCATATTAAATAGAAAATCCCTACCCAAGGAAGCAAGTGTAAGAGTTTTATACCAATGAAATTCCTGTACTAGACTCCAGTAAGATGTTCGCTAATCTGTAGGATACATGATCTCTTCCTTTAAGCTCTCTTTCCTGTGTGACAAGTCTCCTGGTATCAGTCATGATAACATGATTTATAACTAATTTTCCTGAGAAATTAGGGCAATAAAACCATAAGGAATGTTCACCATGATTCAGTAATCATGTAATGACTGCTCTTCACTTCCCTGTACATTTTAAATATCCAGCCCCTGGGAGATGGTGGTGCTTCTGCAGCTACAAAGAAGCCTGTGGCAATGGCTGGAGCGGAGGAGAGCAAAGTGGGCAGAGACCCCATTTCATCCCTGGCAAAATGGGTGAAGCACCACAGAGACAGTTTAGAGGAGAACTGGTTGGACAGTTTTTGGTGAAAAATCTAAAAAACTGCTCAGTATCAGTTGAAGATCTAAGCACCTTCTGATGGTGCCTTACTGGCAAGGTACTTCTTCTGCCTCAGCATCCCAGTTTGTTCCCTGGACCGGCTATCTGATCCAGGGTAGCTACATCAGCCCCATAACCTGGAGGGCAGGGGCAGTGGTTTTGCTTAGCAAGAAACACAGAACAGTCTGGAATGTGAGCCAACCAAATTACGGTTCTTGTTACACATCTGCACTCCTGTTTCCAGCTGGGCTCTACAGGAAAATCAGATTTACAACTAAAATTATTCAGACTTTAATTTACACTCAAAGCAGTCTTTTACTACCCCCCAAAATTATGCATACCCCAGACTTGATTTTGTGTTGAGAAACAGCTTCAATATGGACTTTAAAGCTCCGATTAGTCTAGATTGCAATGAGGATTTTTGGGAAAACTAATCAGCAAATTTTCTGCTTGCTTAAGCATCTGTGGTTAGTGAAAAATATAACCAAGCTGGCCCTTTGTTTAAAACCTTAAAAATGACCTATTAGTTTTCCCATTCTTTAGCCCATGTGAATCCATTCTTGAGTTAAGGATCAAATGATGCCACACCTTTACTGTTCCAGCTGACTGAGGGATTTATTTATTTATTATTAGTTACAAGCTCCCCCAAAAAAGAACTGCCTGCCCAGATTAAGTCTCCCAGGAAAAGAGAATCTTATTTAAAATGTGAATTCCCACAATTCATTTTGTCTGCATAAGGTTAAAATCTTGCCTATCACATACACAGCATATTTCTTTCACATACCCAAATAAAACAGAATCATCTTGGGCCATGAACTCTGTATTTCATCAAGAGAAATAAAGTAATGACTAGATAGCCCTGTAGAGGAGAAACAGTGTGGACAGCGACATACCCAAGGCATCAATCTTTCATTAGACCACTATCACAATGCAGACACCTGCGTTTTGCCACGGAATTAGTTAATTTCTTTCCTAGAGATAATGCCAAGCAGCAACAGACACCCCACATTCAGATTTTGGCCCCCTTTTTAATAATACTAATTGCAAAATGCCTACTGATCTGCAGAACATAGTGTCATACAAGTTCAACTCTCACACCCCAAGCTTTAAAATGGAGCCTCCTCTGTTACATGACTGTACTGTTTCATTAACATCAAACCTCTTAGCCAAACACTGGCTGTTCACATAAAATACGGTCATGCAAGCTTAAATGACTAAAAAAAAAAAAAANAAGAAAACTAAAAAGAAAAAAAAAAAAAAAAAAAGAGAGGAAAAAAAAAAAGAAAAGGGGGGAATGGCTGAATTGGTTACACCACATGAGCCTTGCAGCATTGCTTCTCAAATCTTGTACCAAGAGCAAAATATCCAACAACTGCAGCAGGAAACAAAACCCAATCGTTTCTAGAAGAGGGAATTTACTGTGCATCTAATTGAAGAACGTATTTTTGGAACAATAAAAGTGGGATATTTTTGAGTACTAGAAATCCAGAGGGAAAAATGTACTAAATGCTGGTTGAAATCCTAAAGCATGCCAGAGAAAAACAGATGGATGTTAGAAGTCATTGTAATAAAGAAAAAAATGTTCTAAAACATTAGTGATTGTCCTTCTGTTGTCTATACAGCATTGTGAGAAGATACTTGCTTCTCCAAATGTAATAATATTGAACCAAAAGCTGATTTTACAAAGCTAAGGTGATCATAATTCACGGTTCAAGGTCAATCCAGGAATGACTTGAATAAAATGGCACCATAAAAATCAGCCTGAGCTGAACAGATACACTTGCTATCTACAAGCATTACTGTGTCTGGTTTGTTTTAAAATCTCTTCTCTCTATACTAATGTTGTTTTGTCTCCGTGAACAAACATACAGCAAAGAGTCTTTAGAGATGTATTTCTGAAGGAAAGACCTAGATGCCAAATCTTAGGAACATTCTTTGCCTTACACCTCTTAGTAACTTTTTTTCTGCTTAAATACAACATTCTTTTTCTCCAAACAGTAGTTTTTGAAGGCTTCTCCTACCAACTTCTGCCCTTACTCAGTTTTGAGGTGTAACCTTGTATTTGGAAGATCTGCAGGAGAGCAGATTACTGTTAATGTATTTAGAGAGCTGTCCTCAGTCTTCTACTGCCAAAGGGCTTCATGGACTACCCTATGGACTGTTCTTGCAAACATCAGATCTGAGCCAGAGGCCCAGACCTCTCCAACTCTCTGTCACCCAACCAAACCAGCTGTGACTGGAGCTGTGACACCACTCCCTGATTGTTTTTAGCAATTTGGATTAAACAAATCTGTGGTGTCTCTCTAGTTTCCAAGTGCTTCTTACCATAAAAGTTAACCTCTTAAAAGCAGAGCTGTCCCCAAGCAAGAGACAGGAGAGAAGAACTCCCTTCCCTCTTGGCATTTCCCTTGCTCCCAGCTCAGGGAAGTTTACACAGTTGGATATTGGAATAAAGCAGTTACTGCCTGTGTGTGTGGTGTGGCCTTGGGATGGAGAGGAGAAAAGCAGCAGCACCTTTTCTTATTCACATATATAGGCACTAACACAAATGTAGTACTAAAATACTAAGCCACAGAGACATTTAAAACATGCAAACAAGTAAGACAACTTTGCTTGGCAGTCCAAATAACCTGAGACCATCGTGGAAAATCGCAATCCAAAATGCAAAAAGCAGTTGGTTTTAAGGAAGGAAACCTGAGCAGGGAGCTTCACCAGCTTGCTTATGTCAATGTCAATGCACGTGGCCGGCTTGAGAAAGTCCCTTCTGTTGCTACAGACAACTCAAAGAGCAGAGAGAGGAATTACCATGGAATGGTTTGGGTTGGAAAGGACTTTAAAGCCCATCTTGTTCCAACCCCCCTGCTGTGGGCAGGGACACCTTCCACTAGACCAGGTTGCTCAAAGCCCCATCCAACCTGGCCGTGAACACTTCCAGGGATGGGGCAGCCACAGCTTCTCTGGGCAACCTGTTCCAGTGCCTCGTCACCTCCACAGTAAAGAATTTCTTCCTAATATCCAATTTAAACTCATCCTCTGTCAGTTTAAAGCCATTCCCCCTTGTCATGCCCTTGTCAGAAGTCTCTCTCCCTCTCTCCTGCATGCCCCCTTTAGGTACTGGAAGGTCCTCTAAGGATTCCCCAGAGCCTTCTCTTCTCCTGTACCGTACAATCCCAACTCTCTCAGCCTGATTACATACACCCCTTGACCACGTTACTTTGGTCTAGACCATTTTACCAGTGCCAGCATGAAGAAAGGCAAACAAACAATACTGCAGAAATAACATTCATCTCCAAACAGGCACATTACATTGGTAATGTCAAAAAAAAAAAAAAAA
>VWZG01004531.1:716063-785908 GCA_013396735.1 Grallaria varia
AAAAAGTGCAACTTATCCACTTTTCTGTGAAATCAATCAAAAGCCAAGTACTCAGTGACTCGCAACAGCCGCAATGTAGGAACTCCAAATAAAAGCTTTTATAACAGAAGTTGGCAGTGGCAGCAATTCAAAACCACGACAATACAGTTTCTAGGAGAAAACATGCATAGGGAATAGCATGGTGCCCAGACTTTGTCTTGTTACTGAAGTGGAAAATTCCTGGAAGTGAACAAATTTGAGTGCTTTAAGAGTGATTAACTGTTTTGTGCCAGAGGGATTTCAGACCCCCCAGACTGTGGGATTTCAGATCCCCAAACCTCATGAAAGGCAGGTGATGAATAGCAGTGACTTTCTGCAAAGGGCTGTGCTTAAAATTTTCACTTGAAGATTAAGAGTTAGGACTAGCTGAAACATCTGTAACAAGCACTAAAATTGCAGGAAAATTGAGTTCCAGAAGGTCAGAAACTATCTGCAAGGTGAGGCCAAACTTAGTGTGTAGTTCCAGCTGAAAAAACAACTCACTAGACATGCTTGACTTAAAAATAATGAAATTTAAAAAGCATAAAAAAATGCACTGGACAATATTTAAATCTGATCTGAAATGCTAGTTTTCAGTGTGTAATAAAAAGTTAATTCCTCTACTTGGTATTTTTATTCAGCCTTCCTGACTCCATGTGTTAATTATTTTGTTCCATTTGAGCACCAAATGCAAAAAACCCCCCTTACTCCGCCAACTCCAGTAAACACAACTCTTCTTGCAATAACTGCCCTGGTAATTCTAAGCACAAATCTACCAAGGAGGGTTACGAGGAGAGCTCTCCCCAGTATCTGCCTGGCAAGGGCAAATGCCATTGCTTGCCATTTAATGGTCACATCTGGATCTGTGACACCCCCTGATCAGGCCGGCTTTGTTTTACAATGTTGATTCTTTTGTATCTGCATCACTGACTGCACATTAATTTCTTACCTTTCTAGAGAATGTCATATTTCACCACCCTGTCCAGAGATGTGCTCATTGTATAAATTCCCAGCTAGTGTGTATTTAAGACCTTCAGTGCCAGAGCCCCTATGTATTAACAAAGTTCAGAAATGGATTTTTTTTTAAAATCCTAGCATCTCATGTAATATCAATGCTGCACCAGAGACAGAAAATAACAAAAATGCCTAGTAAAAAAAAAATAAAAATTATTTGCCTGGCTAAAATAAAAAAGACCCCATGCCTTAGGAAACCGCACACTTTTTATTTTGACAAGATATTAGATATGATTTGCTCACCGTCATATCATCACCTTTAGGCAGAAATCCAGTGGCCTAAAAGCATGACAATATTTTTTACTCCAGAGAATTCTTGTCCCATCTGCCTTTTCTTTTTTTGAAGCTACTGAGATGCACATAATTACCGGGAGGCTAAATTTGGACTATAAAGTGATAATCTTCTTTTTTTCCCCTTGTTGCTTTGTACATATTTCCACAGCAAAACAAATGGAATGGTACAAAGAGGCTTATCCCATCAAATAGGGAATTAGCAGCAGGAATCAATAATCTCCAAAGTAACAAAGATCCTATTTCCAGGCAAATACTCTTAACTTCAAAATAAACAGAACCCCCCTCGTGAAACAAACTATTTCCAGGGGGACGCCAAGCCCTGTGTGCCATGTTGATCAGGCTGCTGCCTTTCTCATTGCCTTCTGCATAGTGTGACATCAGCTTTTTACATTTTCTCCCTGAAGTTTTGGGGGCTCAGTTTCCCCACTCTTCGTTTTCCAGCTGATATCAGATAAGTGTACTCTTGTCTGCACATACCCCAACTCCACCTGTCACTTTAACAACATGAAAACCCGCTCCATTGCCACATTCTTGCTGCTGGGGTGGGATCAGGATTCTTTTCATTGTATTTTTCCTTAACTAGAGATGATGTTGGACTACAGAGGGGGAGGGAATGCCCCATGACATCTTCCATTTTCCCTGTATAAAATGGGAGAGAAAAATATTCCTGGCCCTGTTGAACTACAGAATAATTTCTCCTTTACACTTCACTTCTGAAACCTCATTGAGAAAATGTTTCGCATGTCTCCCCTGTGACATTTCACATGAAGGTGCTGACAAAATCCACATTTTTGCAATTGTTTGCCCTCTAAAGAAAGACTGCCTTACACTGGTGACTTTTTTTTGAGCTCCTTACGGGGCTGAAGAGTTGATGCAGCTGGCACTCAGGCAGAAGGGCTGAAGAGAATTAATATTTAAAATACTTTGCACTCAGGATAAGAATGTTTGTTCATGGCTGCTGACATGCCATAGGAGAAGCCTGGATTTTCCTGCAGGGCACACTCAAATGCCAAAACTGAAATACCTGTATCCTGGGCATTCAGTGCCCTGATTTTGTGGCATACACTTGTTTTATACATATCCAGCAATGGCAAGGACAGGGGGCTTAGAAAATGGCATCAAAGGGAATCAGCACAGTCACCCTGGCAAAAATCCCCTCTGAGCATTTACTGATGATGCACAAAGCATTGGTAAAACTGGAAACTGCACCTACTGCTACGAGGCTACAGACTGGTACTAAAACATGCTGGCTAGGATGGCCCAGGTAAACAAGACACAGTGCCTGCCCAGCTTCATTATTAGTTTAAAACCAATTTCTCAGGTATTCACATTGAGCTGAAGCAAAAGAACACACCCTCTCAGCCCCTCCTTCCAGCCCCCACTGGCCATAGTAACGTGGATTTGTGTTTTGCTTTACAAATACTGAATTTACATCTGTACCTTACACTTTATTGTGTGTTAAGCCTCTTCTCATGACTGGAGATTATTTAGTGCTAATAACAACTTTGCTCTGCTGAGACCAGCTAGTGAACACCAGCTGCTAAGGGTGAGGGGAAAATGTCTCACAACTACTGCACTATCAGCTTTTCAAACCCCAGTGAGCAGTGTTTTTAGCAAAAGGCACATCAAATAAATGCTTCCACCCTATTTTCTGCCTTGGAGCCATCAGAACATCGCTGTACAATGCACTATTAGAGATCATTGCTGCTGTAAAGATACCAGGCAGCACCAGTGCAGGCTGTCTGGGATGTTTGTGAGAGGACCAAGCTCCCAGTTCCCCAAACTGAGGAAGAACAATTAATTGCTGTTTGCTGTCTCTGGATTCAACCACAAAGTTATGAAGGTGGATCTTAAGGTTCTGCTTCAGATACATAGAAAGCCAGAGAAGAGCTATACAAGGAAACTGAAAACTCTTGGAAGTGAAACTGGGACTCTGTTTTGGTTTTTTGGGGTTTTTTTTTTTGCTCCTGCAGAGGTGGACTGAGGGGATGGGGAGGTACAGGCCTGAGAGAAATGCATGTTGAGGGAAGTTGGGTGTCTGGAGGTGACTTCCATGTGAATGCAGCATGTCTGTGAGATGTTCTTGTTTAGAAACTGAGTCCTGGTAATTTTTCCCATAGAGCACAACACAACACAAGGAGTTTGGTCTCAAGGGCTAATCCCATATTCTCTTGGGACTGAAGTCTATCAAATCAATAATTTTATTGTAGAAGTCCATCACATTGATCAAGCAAGACTTTCCCTTGTGAATCCATGTTGACTACTACTGACGACTTTTTTGTCCTTTAATGTGAGGTCAACTGGCTTGTAATTCCTTGACTCCTTCTTGAATATGGGAGTGACATTTGCTTTCCTCCCTTTCTTTGAGCACTTCTAGTTGCCATGACCAACCAAAGAAATATTAAAGAAAATAAGGATGGCACTGAATTTTTAGTAATGCTGGGTCAAATTCATCCTTTCAGATATACCTTTATGCTGAATAGTGAGGGAATATTGTTCTTTGGAAGATTTTAACACATACCCTAATAGTTAAACATGACACGTTTAGTGACAAGTGAGCAGAACAGTAATGGGCAGGTGGGAGAATCAAATCTGAGGCTGTCAAGTGTGCAACAATCAGGGAATATGTTGAGACAAGGGAGCTGCCATGCCTGGTATTCCCTCACACGCCTTGCATTTTCCCATCACTGTCTCTTTATCTGCTCCAAAATCCTTCACGCTGAGGCTAAGTGCTGCACAGTATCCCAAATAAAGGTGGAGTGAAGGAGGAATAATTTCACTACTGAAATGCAAGGAGAAATGACAGAATAAATACACTGAAGAGAAGAATTAGTCAAGACAAGGGCAAATAAAAGTACCTCCCAAAAATGTGTCAAACGTGATGGTTTTCAGAGGCAAAAATCATATCTTTTCACTACTGCTGAGCCTTTTTTAATCTGACATGTTACAGTAGAAAACTTGATGGAGCCCTTTACTGGCATTAAACAGCACAGTGTAAAATGTTGGCAGCTCTTTTGACTGCAGCAGAGCATTAGATTTCCTTGGCTAGTCTAATTCAAGGGGGAAGATGAAATGGATGGTGGAGTGTCACATAGTTCTGTGATGCTTGCAATTGTCTCTATCTCATCATTTATGTCTGCCCAAACAAGGGAAGGGTGAATGGTTCTGGCCCAGCCTGAGGGTGAAGGATGCCAGGCATTTACAGGCAGTTGCTAACCAGGGAAAAGAAAGGAGTTTCAGGGGATCTTCTATCCCTGGAACACCGGCCACTGCTTTTCCTGATAGTAGCAGAGGGAGGTTTTGGGATCAGTTGGAGAATCCCACGAGGGGGAGATTTGAGAAGGCACCAAACTCCCATCAGAGTTGCTCCCCACTTCAAGACTGATGTGCAGCTGCAGCATGTCCCTAAACCTGACCCCAAACAAAGCAGCTCCTGTCAGAGGGGCTGCCTGCCCTCTTTCTTTTATCTCTGAACCCTGGATATTAGAGCTCCCCTGGGGCACAGGGTACTCTAGAAAAGTCAGGTACCACAGTTCAGGTGCTCCAACTTCCCAGTACCGCCAAACTGACCAAAGGAGCTTGTCTGTGCTGCTTGCAGGCTTAGCTGGAGGTGGGCAAGCTGAAGGGGCCATGAGAAAATCTTCATGGTAGATGAGCAGGGACCTTCCCCTGTACCTTCTATGAGGACCTCCCCAAGATAGCATTTACTCACAGTTTACACACAGCAGCCTTCCAGTACCTTAAGGGAGCCCACAGGAGAGATGGAAAGGGGCATTTTACAAGGGCATGTAGTGATAGGATTGGGGGAAATGACTTTAACCAGAGGGCATGTTTAGATTAGATATTAGGAAGAAATTCTTTACTGTGGAGGTGATGAGACACTGGAACAGGTTGCCCAGAGAAGCTGTGGACACCCCATCCCTGGAGGTGTTCCAGGTCAGGTTGGATAGGGCTTTGAGTAACCTGATCTAGTGGAAGGTGTCCCTGCCCATGGCAGGGGCATTGGAACGAGACAGTCTTTAAGGTCCCTTCCAACCCAATTGATGATACAATTCCATGATTTCCCTGCCCGCTCCCCCCTACACAGTCTGGGTGCAGCCAAGCTGCTGTCTGCCATCCCACCAGGTAATTAATGCCCTGAACCTGTAGAGGAGAAGGGGCCCTGGTCCAAGAGCCATTCCTGTTTCCCACTGAAGGGGTGGGCTGGCACCTCTACAGCCCCAGCTATTTGAGATCAGGGTCTCCTGCTTGCAAGGCTGCCTTTTAAATCAAAGCCAGTCGATTGCAGGGAGGCAGAAAGACCATTTCTGTCTTGATTACTGCAGTAAAGGAAATTGTGAAGACTTTTCCAGCATGCTGAAAAACTCCAATATTCTGCAGGATAAATAGTCCAGCTGACATTATAGATGCTTGCTCATTTAGCAAATGCAATATATTGAATGCTTGTTTTATTAATTATTCATTAACCAGTAGCATTTCTGCCTCCTGAATTCAGGGATGTCAGTGAAGAAGCAGCTTACTGAATTTATCTTGGGGCTAACGTGCTTTCCCTGTAGTTTGATGGTTTGAAAGTTATTTATCATGAGAAAGGTAAGCAATGAATATTACAGGCTGCACACTTAGAGACACATTGATGTGGTCTACCACAGATGAGAACACATTCTCTTCACTAAAGTTATTAACATAAATGGCAATTTTACACAGTCAGGTCTGAGGTTAAGGACTTCGCTTAATTCCCACAAACAGTCTCTGCAGTGCTGATGAATTCCAGTGCACTGAAACAGGAGCATAATTCTCATCCAAACCAGCCTCTAGAAGACCAGTTGTAATTCTTCTGCATGTATGCAAAAAATTATTCATCAGTAAGTGGTCTTTGTGTTAACACTCTGTCTTAGGGAAAACATGAAAAATTGCAACCTGACATAATCGTACCAGGTGTAACGGTAAGTATACTTGCTTTCTTGGTATATTTTTCCAAAAGACGTTTAGTCCCATATAAAACAGACCTATAAAACATTAAATCTTATTTACTACTCTTCAAAAAAAATCACCTCTGTTTACTCACATACAATAGCCTGCATGTGTAACTCCTGGGTTTCTGGACATAGACAGATGATCATGCACACAAGTTGGACTTTCTTTTCTAGAAGTCTTGTTTGTAGTCCCAGTAATAGTTATGGCACACATATACGACCACACATATATTTAAAAGCTGATTTGAGTCAAGATAAAGATTATGTTTATGTGTTTGACTGCTTTACAAGGCCTGCCTGTATTAAATATCCTGCACATGTGTTGCCAAAGAGGCCATAATACACTGAAGGAGCAGTGGTGGAAATGCAAACTATAACTTCTGAAAGAGGTTAAATATTTCACTCAAAGAGCAATTTCACCATTTTACAATCATCAGCCAATAAAATAAAATTTATTCCTGCCAGTCGGTTTCTTTTATTTACTTGTACTTCCACATGGTTTGTTTCTTTTACAGCAATTACAAGGTCACCCAAACTAAGCAACTGTTGTGCTTGTGATTAACTCCCGACAATCAGCAGACAGAAAATATGAAGATTTATGGTTAGATTTTTTCCAGCTAGAAATTTGTGAGCTAGTTCTTTATGGAGCTGCCCTATATTTGTCAGGATGAACCAGCAAGAGAAACAGACAAAAACAACAAACAAACCACCTTCATTTTTAAAACCAGAATATAATATTTGGAAGTGGCTGCTTCCTTGCTTGTGTTTGTTTCACCTATTTTTATTAATGAAATTCTTTTACTCAAAAGAGACCACTGCATGGACTCCATGTGGCCTCCTGTTTACTGGGGAAATAAGACTATTTATTACTAAAATACATTATTTTGTTTCTGCCACAAGTTCACATTATATCAGCGTGAATTATTTTACCCAGCAGAGAAATGCAGCTTCCTCTTAGATAAAAGCTGACAGTAGTTTGACAACTAAAAGCAACACTACAATCAATTTGGGGCAGAAAATGAAGGATACCACACCCCACTGAAACTACAAAGGAAATTAAGGTAGGCTTAATATATTTGCCTCAGCTGTGTTGACAGCCTGAATTAGACCTCAAATACAGACTGTGTCAAGGGGGCTGAAGAGTATGGGAAGCATGAAGGGGAAATTGTAACCCCATAATGTATTCTGCCTTGACTTCTGCAGAGAAAGGATGGGAGAAACAGATTTCGCAGTGACAGCGTGGTGTGGCTTGAACTGCTTCCACATGAGCAGGCAGTGGGAGCAGGGACAGACCCCAGGAACAAGAAATTCCTTTCTAGGCTGGTGACATCTCTTATTGGAATGACCTTCTGACACAGAGAAAACACTTTTCATTTCATCAGTGGTCACACAGATGCCTCTGTGGAGACCTTGACCTCAAAGTCAGCTTCCTGCTGCATCTTGCCTACCATTAAAATCATCCTTCACCTCAGCAGAGTGTTCCTCCTCCTTCACAGGAACATAAATGTCCCTGTACGTTTGGAGCTTCACCTTCTAACATGGAGAGACACATCTGCCCAAGGACAGACTTCATCCATTCTGCGAGGCTTTGCTTTCATAAATAACATAACATCTGCTGGCCCTGGTTAAGCAAAACTGACAGGGGCAGGGTTTCATCCCATTCCAAGGTGGAGCTGCAAAGGTTAAGGAGACCAGTCATCTCCCATACGAGGGAGCACGTAGAGGTGACATGTTTTGCAGTGACACTGTGACCTCCCCTTTCCCTTGATTGCTCCGTTGACCTTTTGTCTTAGCAAATTACTCAGACAATGCAAACTCATGCTTCTGGTTACGAAATGCAAAACGACTATCAAAACAATAGTAATCGCGTCATTCATGATGTTAGACATGCCTTTTTCTGTGATGAATGATGATGTTAGTCATGGAAGTTCCTAATATAAAGAGACAAGTGCAAACTGTGCTCAGAAATGAGGATACTTGCCCTGCTAAACACAAGAGTTAGATGTCAAAAGCTGTTGGTATCTGGGTGGTCTTTTGCAAAAGCACACAGACTTTGCTGTCCATGACAGTTGATCAAGTAGTGGAATTTTCCAAAGTTCATAGGCACATATAGACATTTTGAGACCCTCAAAATACCTTAAAAAATAAATATATACGTGTGTGTGTGTGCATGTGTCTCTTCAGCAGCTTGCCTGAGGTTGGAAAGCCTTCTGAGAGTACTTCAACTACAAAGCCTTCTTTCTTTTCAGCACAGTAGAGCTCACCAGGACATAGATCACAGAAAAGAGGGCTAACAAGGGCCTTGAGAGCCCATCTCCCATCCGTACCCATGTGCAGAACCCAGACCAGTTGTGCTCAGAGTATTTATTCCTGGTGGTTGAGCCCAGATGTGTCGCGATAGCTCAGTTTCACCTTGACACCCAGAAATAATCACCTGCTTTTTCTGCCTTCCTCCAGATAAACTTAGCTAGCTCCCTTGGGATTTCCACAAATGAACAGCTTCCTCATGAAGCTAAACTAACAGGGAAAAAACACCATTCTCTCTAGGTACCATCCCAGCTGAAACCTCAGCTCAGCCCCTCACAGCTTTTGTCGGTCACCCCCATTCAGCGCTGCCGCATTGTCCCCTCTAATCCAGGATTTGGATGAGCTCGTTTACCACAATCCCATTTCCTGTGGGATTTATCCCCAGCACCCGCCATGCGAGGAGGCAAAGCTGCACACACTGACTGCCGTCAGGGATGAGCTCTTGCTTTAGGCACTCGCTCTCCTCTCGTTAGTGGAAGCTAACAATTAAGTGCAAGAATTGCAAACGTCAAACGTAATTAGGAAGAAATTATTTCACATTACCCAGCAAAATGAGGCCTGTGAATAAAGACTAATCTTGCTGTCTGCCCATTCTTTTTATCCCTGAATGACTCGGAGGTGGAGAGGGCACAGAATTCCCTCTGCAGCGCCGGATGGGGAACAGCCACAAGGGGATTCAGCCATGCTCAACAGGGCCATCGTGCTGCCATCCCCTGGCTGAATAAACCCTCCCCTTAGCGGGACTGCAACACTGTTTAAATAATTGACCATTTCAAAAAGCTGAATCTCCTCACAGCCTAGATTTTAGTCAATAAAAATTATCAGTTTTGACTATTCAGTCCCCTCAGACCTCTGAAGGAACTGCTGTGCATTTCAATGACATATGCTGACCCCTCCTCAGCACTCGTAATATCTGTCACCTTCACAGTGATGCTGAAGGTGCAATCCTTTTCCTGAACTGTCTTTTTTTTACTCTTCTTTCTTATTCTTTTTAGTACCTGATATGAACAAGTTCAAAAATCTCACAGCAGCCTCATGACATATTAAAAATTTAAAAAAAATCAATGACAATTTTTCATACTTGTGGGAATTCATCGAATTCATTTCATCAGAGGATTTCTGTTTCTAAGCAGCTTTTTTTCCGTGTAGCTGAGGAAGACATAGTATTGATCAGGGAATGCACAGAGTCGATTATCTTTCTGAACAACGTAGTAGGTGACCATCCTCTGTCAAACCTGCCACTCCATAAAGTTTTATGACTTCTCGTGCTACATTTCTCAGTCACAGACATCTTGGTATTATTTCCAAAGCATCAATGGGACTATAAACACCTCTAGCAGGTGTGCATGTCCATATCTCAAGTGTACTTATTTATAGCCATATGCACACACAGTGTCTCTGTGATCTGTTGCCTCATGATACTTGCAATAAATTATTTCTATTGCTCCAGATCAAGCTTTTCCACTTACTAGTGTAAGGACAGCACCCTGTAAAGTACTGTAGTGAGCAAATCTAGGGTTATACAAAAAACAATGCAGAGCTCAACTGTGTATCTGACAGAGGAGCTTGCCACTGACTCACTGCTTTAAAGCCAACAGAACATATATAGCAACACATTCACAGGATTCAGCTGAGCAACAGGAAGAGCATCCCTCAAAGTCACAAGAGAAGCAATAGGTAGCTTGGTACTTTACTTACTTGTTTCTCATTTTACTATTAGTTGATGTGCAGAGGACTGCACCCCTACCTCATCTCTCATTGCTTTCACACTGAGCATGGCCTTGGGTTAAACATGACCCCTACAACTAACAGTTTTGGCAGCAGCACAGCACAAACTCTTCCTGGATTGCATCTGCCAGTGAAGGGTAGCAGTCCCTTGACAAGCACTGCTTGCCTGTGGACAGCCTTTATGTCTCCTCTGCCTCCAGACCTGCCCTCTGCCCCGAGGTGGGTTAGGAGTGTGCTGATAAGACAGGATGCTGACCAGTAACAGTACTGTACACACAAAGAAGTTCCCTTAACATTGGTTATTACTAACATTATGATAGCACAGTGGATTGCCAGATTTTTTGTATTATTAGATAATCCTATTCCAGCAGATAGGAAAAGCCAGGACCTAAACAATTCAGGGAAAACAAATAAAGACACTGCCATGCATTCTTGAACAGCAGTGGACCAAAAACTCTGCTTTAATACTCTTGTATCTAATTGCTAATGAACACCTTCGCTAGAGTCAGAGGGTTAAGAGACTCAAAAAAGACTTGAGTGCTTTAGAAAGCCTCTCTTGTAGGATACATGGTGTATCAACCATAGTCTAAAGGCACACATTGTCTCAGGGTATGGGAGAGACTTCGTGAGAAGACACACAAAGAAACCAGGTCTTTCCAGTTTAAGGGAGTGCAAAGTCCTCAGCAAAGTCTGGTGTTTTTCTATAGGGCTCTTGTACTTCCTAAATAATATGTTGATTGTGAAAGCTTGTGTGGTCTCTTATGACCATGATTGTGATTCCCTGGTGAAACAGAAAGGCAAGGACTGGCACTGAAGCACCTGTCTCAGTACCAGGGACAGTCTTGCAGTCTCTGGGGGACATGCAGCTCTGCTGCCCACCACCCATCAATGCTGGCCCTCCTTACCAGGGGTTCCTGACAGGCAATGCCTTCATCATTGCCCTGGGAGAAGCTTCACAGTCACAACACAGATACACCCCATTCCTCTCACCCTGACAGCCACTGAAAGCTCAGTCAAGGTCCTGCTGGCCCCTGCTCAAACCTCAATAACCAGGGGACCTTGTGCTTCCCTGCACATCCAACATAGCCAGGGAGACAGGCAGGAGGGGGAAGCTTGCCTTTTCCCTCCCCTTGTTAACATTCAGACCCCTGTTTTTCTCCCTTCTGTCTTAAACTCACATATACACACTTCTTGAGCAGCTGGGAAGCTGTGCAGGCACCAGAGGGACAAAATGCAGGAGGTATTTGGGAGAAACTGAACAGGCAAAAAAACCCTCAAACCAAAACAAACAAAAAAACGCATACCAGCTTAAAGATTTACTTAGCACAGAAGGTTTGCATTTCAGAGTAGAACTTAATGGACCTGTAAAGGTTTTTAGCAGACAAGAACTTGGCCTCCAGCATCTATTTCATACCCCCAAGTCACAAGTGGTTATGAGCTGAAAGTTCTGCATCTTATTTTTGCTCCTTGCTTCATAGAAGATATCACATTTTGGAGTAATCCCTTCTGGTTTGTTTAGAGGAGCAGGTCTTCTAGTCAGTTGCTGTAACTGGTTGCCCTAATTACTGTATAAACACTGCTCATGGTGCAGTGGCCTGTTCATGTGGCTGGAATTCATATGATGTGGGATCTCCTGCCTTTGCCAAGACATGTTTTCCCACCTTGGGCAAGAAGCTCTGTTTTTGCTCAGGTCTACATGTGCTGAGCCATGACACAGGTCAGGAACCAGCAAAGCACTACATTCATGTGAAGTGTTCCTATGATGAGCACAAGGCTTTTATCTCATGGCTGAGCTCACATTTGGGTGTGTAATGGGCCAGATCCTGCTACCCCACCTTAGAGCTGGTCTGGGGTAAGTCAAGGCACTACTCTCCCAGCATGGGAAACAGGCAACACAGTGAAATCTGCTCTGGAGTCTCTCTTCCAGTTGGTGAACACAGTGATAAAGTCATAACAATTTCCTGGGACTAACAGGAGGTTCAGAGGTTCCAAGCTACATTTAAACAGGGCCTGAACAAACCATTCTGTGCCAAACTGATTCCTGGTGTGACTCTAATAAGGCTGAAAGAACTACACCTGGGATGATTTTGGTCCCACACAATATGTCAATGGCCAATCTCAATAAGCCTGGCTATAAGCAGATTTAAAAATTATATTCTCTTTATAGTACTAAATTCTGATCTGCCAAATGTGGCAGCCAATGAGCTCTTCCAAGCTAAATACTGTGAGGATTATGCATAAATACTGAAGTATCCTAATCAGCCTCTTGGTGAAAATTAATTGATCCATTACAGACAGTAACTATACGCTGAAGTTTTTATTCTGCATTTTTTACTTCTGTAAGTAGCATCTGTGGTTTGATTGGCTGGCTATTTTAAACTCTGGGGGACCATTGGTGGAACAGTACAAATCCCTCTGAAATCCAAAATTGCCAGCTGCAATTATAGTCTGCATCTAGCTGCTTCTCTAAGGACTATAAATGCTTCACTACTTTAATTTTGCTTGGCATTTGCATCACTCTGAGACAATTACCGAGCAACAGCAAGCAACGGTTTTAGTAATGAAGTCTGGACAATAAAGAAATACTGTCCAAAGTGAAGAATTCTCTCTATTTTAATGTAATATTCATCAGTCTGTGCACATGGATACATTACATTTAGATACAAACCACTGGTAGGACAGGCACCTTTCATTTTGCTGCTGAAATGCCTGTGGCTTCTTGCATGTTAGAAATGAGCAGAGTTGTTTTTTCCTCATATTTCTTAATTGTCTTCAACTACTCAAAAGAATGAGATACTAAGTTGTAAATACTAGTAATTAAAAGGTCAGTTAAATGGCAACTGTACCATTCCAGTTAAAGCTTGTGAAATTCTACAAGTTTCAGTGATTTTACACTGACATAAAGTGGGAAAGAAACAGTTTCATTCAACTCAGCTGTTTTTAAAAAACATATATACAGAGTTTTAATTATTTGTGATTGCCCCTAGAATATTAGAAGACAAGATCAAGCATTATAGCTCAGAATGAATTAGCAGAGAGGCAATTGGGGAAAAAAACATTATGAGAACACTGGTCTGAAACAGAAAGGGTTTTGGGTACTGCCAAAATTAGCTTCCCTTGTTAAAAAGAAACATGCTGAAGAAATATTCTTAAAAGGAGGTTTTGGAGAGGTGAGACAAACTACTTATAATGAAAAAGACCTGGAGCACAGTGAGCTGTGCAGAATCAGTGCTTGTAAATGACACTAACTGCCTTTATCAGCTGGAGTTGGAAAACTTCGGAGACCTGAGTAATTTAGGCAAATGGGCAACACAATGGAAATAGTGTTCAATGTTAGTGCAAGGTCAAGCAGTGAGATACACTAAGAGATAAAAATTTCAATTCTTTAAATGCTTCAAAAGGGTTCAAAGTTAATCCTATAAACACTGGGGCCTTGTTGTCCTATGCTGTTCTTTGGGACCTAGAGCTTCATGTGCAGCTACAGGCTGCCAAGGTACAAGGCTGAATAAAGACTGAACTGAAAAATCACAGTACCAGCAACAGAGCAGGACCATCCTGCATATTTTGGGCATGACTGCTGAGGCCCCTCAACAAGAACACTGAAGAGCTAGACAGGTCTTGGAGTCGGCTAAGCATAGAAACCCACAAATACGTCCAAAGACAGACTGGAAAGGTGCGGTTATTTTATTCCAAATAGGTGATAAATAAAAGAGTGAAGCCATGGAAAAAAGTAAAATAAAATGCTCAAATTTACCAGGAGCTCCTAGTCTTCCTGTCTCCACAACATGGTAATAGTGTTACCCCCTTATCCACCTTAAAAATCACAAAAGAAAACCTACAGGAAAATTCCTGACAGCTAGCTGGCCATCCTCTTGTGGTTTTCTCAGAGTCACACTGAAGGGTGACCAACAGCATTCACCAGCAATACCTACCACCAAGCCGACCATCACTAAAATAGCCTTAAACTGATTACAGAAATCATGGATGGAGCACAGGAGGTTCTTAGACATTTCTATCTGACCTCAGTTTACTAATTTGTTTTGCAGAAATCTTCCACCTTTAATGGCCACCCACCTACATGCCATGAGCTAAGGAAAACCATTACAGCTGGTGAGCAACACTGTTACGAAGAAGAAAGTGTCTAGACAGGGTAAATCTGTCCAACCTGACCCAAAAAGGCAAGTACTGAAGGGTTAAGTATTTTAGACCAGGAAAAGTCTCAGCTAGTTGTGGGAGATGCAGTCAGAAGAGAAAGTTATACCTCCAACAGCTTGTAAAATGGCACCTGCAGCTACAGACCAGTGTGTTATCAAAGCTAAGTATTTCCCAATGATGCACAACAAATTCACACAGCTCATGCTGATACTTAATCAAAGTTCCCAGAGTATATGCCAAGAAAATGAAGTAGGGAGTTGCATGGGAAGTGTTATTGGAGCAGAAACAATGTCTAGAGTATTTTTTCTTTCCCATGGCTTTTCCTCTTCAACATTATGACAGATTTCAAGTGTTTAAAGACTAAAAACTGCATCCCACCACCTATTGCCAAAAGCAAGAGTTAAGAAAAACATTTGCCTCTTACCTTGTTAACTTTGTCCCAATCTGCTGCCTAAGTTCGAGCCTCTCCTCATCAGTCTGCATGGGGAGGATGTTCTTTTCCTCCAGCTCTCGCTTGGAAGGCCTGTTGCTCAGTTTGATTGCTAAAGAGTCCTTCCTGCAGATTTTCCTTGCCAGGGAGCCTGAGGGAGAGAGGAGAGGCTGTGCCAAAAGAGGTGTCATCATTTCATTACAGCATGCAGCTGGCAAAGAGAGGATAGGAGGCTCTCCTTTACATTGGGATGGGCTGTGGGAAAAGGGGTGTCATTAACTTCATGTGCTCAATTAACCTCAATTCACATCATAATAAGGAAAAGCTGAAATTGGTAGATATACAGGAAAAAGAAATTAATATATTGCTCCACAGAGGGGAGTAGAGAAGAAGGACTTCTTTCAAAATTGCTTCTAGCATCTATAGCTTTCTCTATCACAGTTTCTGACCCACAAAATATAATGAATAATTTGAACTCAGAATCTGGGCAAGCATCAGAGTTACAGCACGTGAGAAGAGAGAGGTATCTGAGCGTCTCCTGCAATGTAATATCAAGACATCCAAGCTAGCACTGTAAGGAACCAGAAGCCAATCAGAAGCAGCACAGATCTCTACATCCATTAACTGACACTGCTTCCCAGACTGTGACAAAGACACCCTGAAAACCAGCAGCCTTTAGTGGCTCTGGCTTGCTTTCTGAGGCTTGTGTCCAAAGCAGTTTGAGCAAGGAAGACAAGCACAAACAGAAAGACTCACACCCATGAGGGGTTTTGGCCTTTGGCAGGAGAGTGTAAGACAGTTCAGTTCTGCTCTGTTTTTTAGTTTAAGAGCAAACACTGCTTAATTTCACTTGCAGGGTAAGAGAGGGTTCCAAGGAGACAAAATATGCCTGTTTTAGAATCTTCTTGGTGTGTATTTTAAAAAGGGTTTGTTTGATTGTACTGCTTCCAATTTTCAGAAAAAAAAAAGAAACCCAAGGGCCTGAAATATCAACTTAGTGTGTAGGATGACAAGCAGCTGTCACATGCAAAGCACTGTATCTTCATGGGAAAGTCTTGTGATGCCACACTAAGGCAGGAGGTGGGTTTTCTTAGAGAGGTCAGGAAGGGGCCACAGGTCCCTTTCCAGTCTGTAATTGTGATGTGGGTATCAATTAACCTCTTCTTATCTGAGCCCAGTCATCTGATTGTGACTCCTTTCAAAGTATGTGCACACTTGGGAAAGTGAATCCAAAAGCCAGTTTCTAAGTGAGCTAATATAAGCCAAACCCAGTCATTTTAATTTAGTCTGAGAGCTGCCCAGACAGGGATTCACATGGATTGGGAAAGTCACTATAAATTCATACTACTTTTTATTTTGCATTAGCATATCCATGCAGTCAAACCCTGAGAGATGCAAAAGCCACAGTCAAGAAAGAGAATACACAGGCCTTTTGTTTCCCTTCTTATTGTAAGTTCAGACTGAAAATTAAGTAAATGAGAAAGGAAAAAAATGGAGTGAGTCTTACTTGTAAATAATGAGTTATCCTCCTCTTCATCTTCCTCTTCTTCCTCTTCCTGTCTTGTATAGAGGCAGGAAGAATCTTCATAGTCATTTTCATGAGGCACATTTTCTTTATTGTCATCGCATTCGATCACAACAGTTGGCACTTGTCTCATGTCTGGAAGGCCCCCAGGTCCTGTTTTTGTAACACTGTCACCTGTGTGTAAACCAGAGCTGTTGGGAGAGAAAAACAAATGAATACACTAAAGGAAATAGCTCAGTGAAAGGCAGAGTTCCTTCTCTCATTGCATTTAGGCAAGTAGTGGTCCTTCATCCCTTTTTGAGAAGAAATGAGAGCAGAAGGATCTTCAAGACCACCAAGACATCTAACGTGTTTAAACTGAGTACACCTTAGATTTAGGGTACAACACTTACTAGGGAGAGGTGGGACAGCATGCAGGCAGAAATGCTGGCAGCCAGGATGAAGAACTAAAGATCTGTGGCAAACACTTAATAACCAGCTACTTGGGGTGGTAAGGCTGCCCTCAGCCTGGTGTCTGTGTGACCTCTCCACTGGCGTGCAGGCAGTAAGGACAAAGGGTCCCACCTGAGTGCAAAAGGTGGATAAAACAGGGAAGAAGGAAATGCACTGACTGTAGAGGATAATGGTAGAAAGGCAGAGGGAAAACATGACCTGCACTCCTTGGGCAAGGTGGTGTTGATTGACTTGAGGGGAAGGCAAGGGCACAATTCTCTGAAGGGCAGAGGACTGAGCACTGGGGAAAAGAGAGTGCAGGAGCAGGTGAGAGTAACCAGGGAAACGGCTAAAACTTGGAAGGTTTCTTCACTAATGGCACAGTTATATATCACAGGGTCTGCCATGAGTATACCCCTTCTCCTGCCCAGGCTCCTTATCCTGCCAAGTGCTGAAGATCAATCAGAATTGGAGCTAACATAATTTTTTTTTTTGTTCAATGTGATTATTTTCTGCAGCTTCCTAGACTAAGACCTGTGGTCAGCACTCCTGTCATCTACTGTGTGTTGATTTCAAAGCCTTTTACCTAGGAAAAAGTCAATACAAGGAGGGAAACAGAAACAGGAGGAGGTGAAGATCAAAGTCAAACAAAAGGAAAAGTCATAGACACAACCACATTTCCCAACCAATTTTTATCTAATAGCTCATGTTGCTTTTCCAATGTGGAATCAGGATGAGAGATTGGCAGGCAAAAAGCACTGGTAGCTCAGGTTTATTTGTGAGACAGCAGAAACTGCTCTCTCTTCCAAGTCCCAGCTGAGCAACAGCTATATGAAAAATGTGGAACATTTTCCTGTTGGACATCCTCTGAGTGTCAAACTCCCATTTTCCTTTCCAGAATAACATAGGTGTGAAAGCAGATGTGCTGGCCAAGTTGACCTGGAGGCACACAAATCTGGGTCTCTCCTTACAGAGTACTGAGTAGCTGCAATTCCCTCGAACATTTCAGCCTGCTCTGAACACCAGAGGCATTCTGCATCTTGAAATGATTGTAATTATTTTCTACAGAGTCAACATGAAACATTTTGCTTTCTTCTAACCCTAAAGTTAGCATGGACTCTTAAATGGCTGATGGACATCCCAGAAAGACTTCTAAAAACGTAATTCTGGGAATATAATACTAGTCCACAATATGCTTAGGGATTAAGGAGAAGAAAAGGCTTCAGATACTGTGAGCAAACCATACCATGCTGTTATTATCATATTCAACTTAAAAGAAATAATTTTGTTAATTCGAACATTTATTATTACAGACTAACCAACAATGAGATGCAGAGCTTTATTGGGTGCCTTTAAGAGAGAAAATCCATTTTCTTAGTGATAGTCCATGTTTTGTATCACAAAGTAAGAGAGATTCATTAATAAGTGGCTTGTGAATTTTTGAATTAGACTTCAATGAGTTTGACCCAAAAAACTTTATCCCCAATGAAGTTTTAAAATTCATCAGCTGAATTTTCATAAATGACACATCAAATGCACTATAGCCCTTAAAAACTTTCAACTAACTTTTAATTTATTGAGATACTTCCAGGATTTTAATATTATGAACTTCATTAAATCTGTTTTCTCTGTAACCCAATTTTTGAATAAGTCTTTTTATGAGGAAAGGCAGGAAATTCAGAAGTCTGGAATCAAGTTTTGGAGAGGAACTATAATACTGTGAATTTCTGTTAATGTTGCTAAAAAAACCAACCACCAAACAACCCCAAAACTTCCAGTGGTGAACACAAAACCATTGGATCGCTGAGTTAATTCTAAAACAATACATTTATAGAGAATAAGTACAAGTTCACTAAACCCCTTCTCAAGGGGAGCAAAAAAAAGTTCAGCATTTGGGACTGTTTGGTGCTGTCCTGTTCTGTGAGGGATGGATGTAGGTTACAGATGCATCCTTGTGGGTGTGTACACAGGGCAGCACGTATCAAAGGGGTTCACCAATTTAGGTTACCAAGCACCTATGAGATGGCAACAAGATTTACAAGTTACCACAGAGGATCTTTATTTGAACTAGTGATGTAGAATAGGCAGCTTTTCATCTCATTGTAATTTTTCTGAATCATCCACCCTCTTGATAATGCTCCCTTCTAATTTAAGCTCCTCATTTTTCCTGGTGTTTTGTGTTGTTCTTGATTAAAATCAGCCTCTTCTCAGGCCTTCGGACTGAGTCAGCTGTCTAAGCAAAGCACTTATGAAATACGTGCAGTACTGCAGTATACTTAAGAAAGACAAAGCAAGGTCACTGGATATGTCCATTGTGCATAAATTCCTCTGGATCATTAGCAAAACTCTCACATGGTTAGGTGGACTAAACCACAACATTTTCCAGCATTATTCACGAAAAAACACACACTGTTGTTTGAAACAGCTCTTTCTAAATCAGTTTCGTGTTTTGCAACAAAATTAGAGAACAAAGCTACAGAATAAAGCAAGTGTTTGTTTCAAGAAGATAAGTGCATCTTAACACATGGATTTGAATAATTCATAGCCCACCAGAACCAGTACTTGCAATTATTGCTGCATCATCTTTACATGATCAAAACAGCAAAATAGTGACATACCAGTATTGCTTGAATCGTTTCTAGTGAGAAAATACTTTAATGAAAAATCTCAGTTGAAGCATATGAGTGACTCATGGTGCAGACAAAATCAAAAAAGAAAAAAGTGAAATCCCTCCTGTAAAATCTAGTGGGGAAAAAACCTACACGCTTCTCATCTGCCACCTCAGGCTCTTTGATTTTGGAGTAAAAGGTTACATTTTTATCGGTGTGTTTTCAGATCCACAGCACACTTTTCTGCACTTACCAGTTAGAACAAAAACGTGAAAAAAAACTTCAAACCATTGTATATGTGTTTCTACTACAGGCCTGTGTGTGAGACACAGAGAGATGGCAGAACTATAAATATTAAGTGTTTCTATCCTTAGGCAATGCTAAAGTTTAGACAAGAGGTAATTCTCTTGACAAGTTTTATGGAAGATAAATGCTTTCTGACTCAGATACGTTTTGTAAGATTTTCAAGACACTGACAGTAATGCCTAATGCATTTCATTTCATAAATCCACAGTCTGTGGCTGGGCTGGCTGTCCCAGAGGAGCTGGTCTCACACGCTGTCTTTTCGGTCACAGCGATTTTTCACTGCTCTGCCACACGGGCAATTCCAGCCCAGAGTGAGATATTGCCACTTTACAGCTCTTTAGTACCTTCATCCAACAGAGACCTTGATTCAGCTGCTCCCCTACACGAGCCCACAGAGTAATTGAAATTAATTGTCACCTTTCCAGACAAGGCAGAAAAGAAGGCTATTTCAGATGGAGAAATTGCCTCGCTAAGTCAAAATTAAAGACGCATTTCAGTGGCACTAGAGAGTTTCTAAAGCTTCCTTGACTCATGGTCTTTTTGGGGCATGGTCTTTCTTCTCAAATTCATTTCAGTCAGGAAGATGAAACCTGCGTATTTTGGTGGCAGGGCTTATCAGATTTTCATCAGCTCTAAAAATGCATTCTGAAATGATAAAAAATAGTGCCCAAATCTGGATTTTACTTATGCTTGACACGTACCCCTTGGGCTGAAGGGGAAAGTCATTTGCAGTAGGGCACAAATTGGCAACAGAGGCTGCAGAGAAAAGGTTACGTGGAAATTACATATTTCTCTGTTTTGACTTAATCTATAATAAAACTGGTAATTTATCAGGGAAAATAGAGGTAAACTGGCAGTGCAAATGACATGTCATAATAGTCATGCTATGACAAGGGACAGATTGCCCTTCTGAGAATAGGTTATGAAGAGACATTATGAGTACCACAAAATGTTTGCAATCAAAAGTGTTAAGTGTGCAAATGAACTTAATGTTCTATAATGCTTGTAATAAAACTGAATAAAAAGAAAAATCCAGGAATTAACTGCCATTTTAAGTTGTAAGAACAACTGGGACTTGAAGAGCTATTACATGCTTTTAATGTATCTCAAGACATTAACTTATTAATATGCACTAGATCTGGGTGAGGCAGTAACCTGCAATCACTCCTGCAGAGGGGAAAATAGAGGTAGAGAGGCTCAGTGGCTTTCTCAAGGTCAAAGACAGCAAAATAACTCCTGGTTGCCAGGCTCATACAGAGGGAGAGCGCATTTCCCTCTGGCAAAGCACTGATTTCAACTACCAGTCTTCAGATGTTGTCAGACTATCCAAATTCCAGAGACCTTCTCTGTATAAGGCAAAAATCCAGACTGCTAGAGGAAGGGGATATTTCAGCCTTTCATTCTTTGTTCCTATCCGCACTCACAGACCTGGTGGAGGGAAGAGTTGTGAGGTCTAATGAAAGTTTACTGGGAAAAATGTGGATTTGATACAAACTGGTTATGGATTCATTGTGTATGTCAACGGAACTTAAACGGCCTTGAGGAGCTTCCACTACAGCAGGGCCAAAGAAACTAGACACAAGGAAGAAAGGGAAAAATTCCTGAAGGAAAAGAAAAAAAATTTAGAGCAGAAACCTGCTCTGTGCTTGTCTACATGATCCTCCCTTATTAAAAACACAGTGCTACTCTAAATAATCCCCCAAATTGCCAGGCTTGGCAGCATTATTACTGCAGCACCATGGCAATTATTCTCTAAAGCTGCAGGATTCCTTTGAGATAATGTCAGATCAGCAAATAAAAAAGCTGCCAATGAACCTCAGCATCCCCCAGAAGGTACCTCAGAGACTTGTCAGGCTCTCTTATCTCCTGAAGATTATTGACCCAGCAGCAGTGACCCAGTACACTCTTGTCTTGGAAGGAACAGTAAAGTTCCTACAGGAAAGCAGGATGTCACTACATATCCCATGCATGCAACAGATGTGAGCACACTACCAAATTTTAAACAGAGGGAAGGAGATCTGGGACCTTTGCAGTTTTAACAGGCTCTCAGGAGTTCTGGACTAAGTGTACAATGACAAATATTGCAGTGTAATTACTCTTGGGTTTAATGCAGATTTTACACAATTAAGAGAAAATAATTACCGTCAAAATAGTAGAAAACAGTGGCATTTGGTACAAATAATCCCCTCCCAAGTTAAATAGATATATTTTAAAAGTCTGCACAAAACAAGAAAACTTAGCAAATTTACCTAGTTCACAATGTGGCTTGAAAACACAATTAAAGAATTTAACAGCAAGTGTCAGCTTCACAACCTCTAAATGGTTTGAAATACTTTTATCTTTAAATACTAGAAAAAGAACAATTGCTGTTGCAGAGGAAATGGTCATCCCCTGTTTTCTCCCTTGTGAATGTAAAAGTTATTTATTTGTTTTGACAAGGAGCACAACTGAAGTACTCAATGCATTAATCCATGGTTGAAATAACAGTTACTCAACACAAAATGGCTATGAAAAATTAACTGCCTGCAATACCATGAACAAGGATTCCTATCAATTTTAAATGCAAAATATCAGTGCCATAACCTTTTCTTATTTTGCTTTGCAAAGGGTGGCAATTGCTTCACATTGGGAAATGAATCCTTGCTTATTCAGTTTTTAACAAGCAGCAGAGCTTCTGCTTCAAATTAATAGTTATACACAAACAACATTGTCTTCTTTAAATCAGTTAAATATATTTGCAAACATAAACATGACGGATGACTAGAAATTGAAGCATTCATTGCTGTGGGGCAACAGATGCCAAAATGAAGTCACACTCTGAGAGATACCACTGGGCTTGGGATAACAAAGTGCCTTCTGCACACAGTGTGAGCCAGACAGTAAGAGCTCCAGCCTAAGCTGGGGAAGGCATGGGCAGTGCAGCCCCAAAGGAGCCTTTGGGGTACAACAGCTACCCTCTGTGCCTGGTGCATTGAGCTTTGGAGAGAGGCAGATGCACCTGAGCAGTCACACTGGCAATGTGAGAGGTAAATGGGTAGTCACTGGGCATGGTGTGGGGGCACAATGTGGATGCTCTTTCTAATCCTACCTCTACAGCTCTTTTCCTGATAGGAACAGGAATCTCCTTCCTAGCCCTAGCAGTTTTCCCCAGCTGAGAATTGCCCCATGCTGCAGAAACTAAACCCACCCGTCATGATGTAACCACAGAGGTCTCGCTGTTCTGGTACTAAAATAAGATTGCAGTGTAGGACAGCCTCTAGTCTCCTGAGTGCTCTTCAGGCAGTAAGGAGAATCTATCTGCCACCAATAATCCAATTATTTTCAACTATGCAATATAATGAATGCAACATTATCACAAAGAGGTATTGGGGTAAATCATTAGGCTTTTTGACTGTTAGACCAAGTATTTTATCTTCCTTTGTAAGAGAAGGATGATCTGATGCTTCTAGAACAAGCTGGCTACAAAGCTGCCCTTGATACTAAATAAAACATGTCATTTTTTTTTGGACTACCTTTTCTCTTCTGGGACTTCCTCAGTGTTCCTCTACAAGATGAAACAAATTTTCCAAAGCTTGCTGATCTTGCAGTCTACAAGGACAGCTTGCATTTATACAACATGCTTCACTTGCTCAGACTATTTGGAGCAGCATTCAGAGATACCCAAAAAGTGACAGTAACAAAAACCAGCCCCAAGGTGGGCAAGGCACTTCTGATCAAATGTGCTACCTTCCTTCAGATGGATAAGAACGTAACTGTTGTGGAATGGTTAAATACCTATTTTAAGATCAAACATATAATTTAATTTAAATTAATTGAAATAATTTAAATACTGTACTAAAACCCCTCTAAGTGACTTGTAGAAAGTCCACATAGATTGTTTCAAGCTAATTGGTAATACTAATCAGATGCTCTGCTTGGGTGGCACATTGGATTATTATTACTCTTTTATGAATGTTCCACTTCCTTTCCTTGTATTTAGCAATCCTGCACACAATTTGAGCTCTGCAGTACATATTGCAAGCCAGGCATGTCCTATTAAAATCTTCACCACTAGCTGTATTATCTACTTCCCTGAACAGGACAGTGGGGTTCAGGAAATTTGGTCTTTATCTCCTTTTTGCCACAAACTTGTCAAACAAACCGGGAAAGGCTCTTCCCCGTTCTGTTTCTTCAGGAACGATTCTGCCCTGAAGTTGTTAGACCCCAGAGGGGACACCCCACCCGAGTACTACGAACATAACTCAGGTGCTGATACTGACACTGAGGCTGGCAGGAAACAATGCACATCAAGATGTAATTTTAAAAGCTGATCCATTACCTTTCTAGCCTGTGCATGGTCATGGCTAGCGTTTTGTTCAGTTCCTCGATCATCCGGCACCCTGAAGGGTGAATGGGCAACGTGCTGGACCCAGAGGGAAGGTGCTGGCCGTGGCTGCCGTACTGGAGCTGGTGCTGGTGAGCTGCTAACTGGGATGGCAGGACAGTGTGATGCTGCTGGGTCAAAGGCTGCTGGGAGCTCTTCTGCGTGGAATAGGATGAGAGAGAGAGGTCTGGCCCCCCTAAAGGCATGCAAATCATGACTTTCTTTGGAGGTAGTGGAGGTGACAGTTTAACTGGCATACAAGGCAGTTTCACAGGAGCGCCAGGATCTAAAACAAAAGAAAGAGAGCCCTGGTGTTAATTTTCACATCAGTAAGCTGGAGATGACAGTATCTGCAAGGGTTAGCGGGTACTGAGGTTGTTAGTCAACACAGGAGTGTGCACTCCTTCCCTGTTGTGAGAGACGACTCTGCATCCTGTACCCTCAGCATGGTCTTCAGAAAAAAATACTGTTGTTTTGCGGCACTTCTGAGTCTCACAAAAAACATCCCATGGCTGTGCACGCCCTTTAGTAAACATGTTAAGCAATGCTTAACAAGCCTTGCGGCACACTTTGACGCTTTAAAGCCCTAATCCTCCAGAACAGCCCTGCGAGGTAAGCACATCTTCCACTCCACAGGCACGAAAACAGGGGGAGAGCAATTCGGCGTCTGAAGTTCCAGGATGACTCACCACCACCACTGACAGAGCAAAAGCTCAGGGATTCTTGATCCTTCTCAGCCATTGCAGTGCAATTACTACAAGTCACGCTTCTTACAGCTTTGGAATGTGCAAAACATCTGGTGTTAAAAATAATGTTACAGGGCAAGTGAGAAAAGAAGTAAGGTTTGAATACTAAACAGGAGAGGTTTGTAGAAATGAAGAGTACATGAGGAAAAAGGTATAAAGGGCAGTAGATTGTTAGGACTCAGGTATTTTTTTTTTACAGAAGAATTGGTAGGCACTTTTCTCTGTACTCATGCAGTGAATTTTACCTTTTTAACTCTAGGAATGTTCGCTGAAACCCATAATTGACCAGGTAGGCAAAGACTTCCCCGACTTCAATGAGAAATAAAATGAGAGGTCCACCAAAAAACCTCTCTTCCAGAACTCAGCTGCAGGATGGAATTTTGCACTGTGAACTATTTTCAGAAGGCAAAAGAAGTAACATGAGGGCTTGTAGTTGCCAAGATGGGTGGGGGAAACGGTCACAACACATGCTAAGAGCAAAGGAGAGAGCAAATATATACACAAACATACATGTTTTTGTATATATTACCTTTTTGTACCCTGCTTAAAGGAGCACACCTCTTCAATAAAAGGTAAATAACAGAGTAAAGAGTAAATTGTATAGAACCCTGAGAAAAAGGCCCCTATGGGATTTGTAGTAAAAAAGTGGCTTTTTTTTTCATACACATCTGCTTCAGGCAATTTTACTTCTACAGCTTGTCGTGAATTACAAAGACTACACTGAGATCTGCACTTGATTTTGACAAATGCAAGTTTGACTGTTGGCTTTAGATCCTTTTCTGCAGTATCTCAATTAAAGTCTTCATTTGACAGTGCCTGTGCCTGGACGCTCTGTGGCAGTCATCCTTAATGGTGAATTCAAAGAGATCCCAACTGCAGGCATCTCTTGCTTTTGACAAAAGACTAACTGGAAGTATTCTGGGTTTGCTGCCCTTTGTGATCCTGAAGATTAGAGCAATATTGTATGTTGGGAGTGAGCATGACATGTCAAATAGTTCCGGAAAGCAAACAGAAATCTTTCCTTCTTTCTTCTAAAATACAGTGAAAATTTATTCTCTCATGCAAGCATTCATTTAGCAGAGTTGTGACACAGGCACTGCAGCTCTGGAGTTGCATGGAGAACAAGTCTAGCTTAGTTATCTCGAGTAGCCACATATTCCATCATGAATCAGAAGTGCACACTCTGGTTTCCATGACATATGGACCTTTAGTTTTCACTTAAATTTAAATAAACACTTCACATCAACATTTTTCAGTGGTTATCCATGCTGGGTGACTCCACTGGATACCTGTCAAAGATCCAGCCCAGTATTTTTAATGCCTTTATTCAGACTGACTGTGCTATACCCAAGTTCTTAAGCCTGTCTGAATATGGTCCTAATACCAAAACAGACCCCTGAAAATGAATGAAAGGCATTCAATCTATTTGTCTGCACTTCACCTTCAGGAGAACTCTACTTGTCTGTTTTTAAAAAATGGTTAAAAGGAAGATGACTGCAATGGGAGGCGAGTACCAACCATTCCCTCGGAAACTTAACAGTGTATCTTCCCTGACATCAGTAATGGAGATCAGTGAGCAGGTGGGGCATTGCCCAAATCCATGGGCTCCAGACATGCTGCTGGAAACTGCTCTAGCATCATCTAGAGTGAAGGATGGAACAACTTCTCTCTGCATGTAAGAGTGAGAAGACTGAGTTTTACAATTCTTTCCTCTGTTTGTTTTAATTTCATGGTGTACGTGATTTATGAACGAGGGGTGGAAACAGTTATTGTCTCCAGCATGGAATATCCATCAGACATGGGCATCTGTAGACAAAAAGGGAGCTGGACAGGGGAAATAAGAACAAGGAATCTATGACAAGCGTCTTCTCAGCAGAACATTATCAGGGTCTTAAATCATTACAAAAAGAACTTGCAACAGAAAAGAAGTAAACTCTGTGAAGCCAGATGTGCAAGTCTGATTAATCTCTTCTGGCTGAGGTTCTTCATGCTCAAGAGAATAATGAGCAATTTTGCAAGATACTGGTTCCCAGTGGGGTTGTGACCACTCAGAACTGTGTAATAACTCGTATGCTAGAACTGATGAAAAATATGTTAGACGTCAACTTCCCCACTCCTGATGACAATAAATTACTTAAAAGATTGTTGTGGATGTCACAATATTTGCTACTCATCAGACTTTTGACAAGCGGGTCAGCCCTCACCCCTTCCATACAGATAATTTTTCTAACAGCTACACTTGCCACATTTCCTTTGGGGTTTTCAGGAGATGGAGAATAGACACATGTTTATTTGTTGCACAGCTTTGCTCAGGTATGGCTCTTCCGCTGTGTTTGTGGTGCACTGGAGCTATATACCAAGTACACTAAGTCTGATGCTTCCTAGGCACTGATGGTGGCTGCAGAGTTGGCTGGCACATGTTAGGCAGTTCTGGGTGGATGGCAGCAAACGTTGTTCTACCAGGGCTGGTAGGAAAGCTCATTAAAACCTACAAATTCTGCCCCAGCTCAACTACTGCATGGAGAAAGAGAACATGCCTGGGAATCCTGGGCTTGTGGAAGAGCTGGCTGTGTTTGCTACACTGGCAGAGGCAGAAATACTCTTTCTTGACTCCTTGCCAAATGTAAGCCAGCATTGTACGCTGACAGCAAGGAAAGGCAACGAGCGGTACGAGTAGAAACACAGCCAAGAGATCAAAGGATTATTCCCCTTCTATTCAGCACTCCTTAGGCTGTATTTGGACTACTGCACGAGCTTAGGGACCTCCCAGGAAAGCTGGGAAAACCTAGAATGAGTTGAGCGCAGGGCCACTGCAAGGGTGGAGGGCTACAGCACCCAAGGGACTGGGCCTTGTTCTGCTTGGAGAAAAGACAGGTTGCAGGGGGAATAGCTAACAGGAGCCTTCCAGTCCCTGTGAGGAGGTTATCAACAAGATGAAGCCAGACTCTTCACAGTGGTGCATGGTGGGAGGAGAGGCAGTGCACAAAACATGAAACTAAAGAGATTCAAGACTGGATTATAAGCAAAATGTTTGCCCACCATGAGAACAGCCAAATAGTGCAGCAGGTTTGTGCAGAGAGGTTGTGCAGCTGACATCCTCTGGAGTTTTCAAGACCCAGCTGGACAAAGCCTGAGCTACCTGGTCTCATCTCATAGCTGGCTCTGCTTTGAGCAGGAGGTGGGATTAAAGACTTGCTGAGGTTCCTTGCCCTCTGAATGACCTTATACTGTGATCTTCGCTGTACTACATACAACTACAAGTAATACAACTTGTCATAAGGCTAAAGAGTTACTCTTTAAATTCCATCCAAGCTATTAATTCTGTAAAATGATGTGCAAAAAAAGAAAACCAGTGTAAAACCCAGCGTTGTTTGCTGAGGGAACTCCGTAGTGGAAATGGGGTGATGTGCCTGATATTTGCTGGCAGCATTTGGGCAAGAAGCTTTTGCTTTTTCAGGCCTTCTCTCCAGTAACCACTTGTGCCCAAACAGTAGGAGTATCTTTACTTATTTCAGTGAGTTTTTGAGCAGATCCATAAGGACAAGTTAAAAACTATTCTCAGATTTGCCATGCATCTCCTGCTGACTGCAGCAAGATCTGCAGCCATGTCTTCAGGGAAGAGTTGAGACAGAAATTCTTTGCTGTTCTGTACTACATATGCATCCAAGGCTCAAGTTGAATTTGGAGAACAAAAGCAAGGCATTCTTAGCCTAAAGGGTTGAAAGTATAGATCTGCATGAATTCCTGGGCAAGGCCTTGAAGAGTATTTCAAAGATGAGATTTCCAGCTTGCCAGTATGTCCTCCATGCTCCAGTCCAGGTAGCAGCACGGGGAGGAGGTGTGGAGAGAGCAAATGCATCAGAGTCCAGTCTCCCATGAGAACCTGGTGAAGGAGAGCTGCTTTTGCTCTGCTGCTTCTCTTTCAAGCACACAGTGAGAGAATTGGCCATTGCCCCCCGCAGGAATGAAACCTCTCTCCATGAAGAGCAGAGCAGGCAGCTGGAGGTAATGCCACAGTGGAAGAAGCTTATGGATTATGTCTTGGGCTCATCTACAGAGGAGTCTTCTGACACACCTGTGACTATGGCATTATAAAATACTGCAGAGAGTATTTATTGAATAAATTTTAGTTGCAAATACTTTTATAAAGCTGTCCCTAACAACTAGTTGTGGCAATGCAGCAGGACCCCAGATACTCACTTTCTCAAATCTCATTCTTGGCTTGTCTGCCTTATCAAAAGTAACTTTTGAGGAGTTAGCATTTACTACCCTGCTGAATGTTTGCCTCAAATTATAAATTAGTTTTGACTCTACATAGACATAACTAGAAAGCACAATCTCAGAACTAAAAATGTGCTCTTCAAAGTGTTGAATGAAGTAAGCAAGACTTTTCAAAGCTTAAAAGCAATAGGTAAGTGGACAGATGCAACCAAAGCTACACCCTACTCTAATATTAGACTAAATTTGGGCTCAAACACACTCAGGTGTTGCTGAGATCCCATTTTAGTGGTATGCATTGTTGTTCTCTGATGTTTCAGGGGACTTTAGAGGTTACTGGCAACTCAGTTGGAAAATATGATTAATTTCAGAAAACATTTCAGAAAACATTATCTGTGCTGGTGAAAACTAACAGCTTAATGAATTGAGATCAGAGGGAGCTTTACACCACCAGGATCTATCAAATCAGACATGACTAGTCTTCTTGTCACTTTTGGCCATTAAAGATTTTATGATAATCTGACGACTTTATCCCAGCACGCCAATAAAATTTGGTCCCAGGTGATTATTTCAGCTCCTCCCACATTTTCAGCAAAGGCAGCTGCAAGCGTTGTTCTAAATGCCTGGGTTCTGCATGCGGATATTGGAGAAATAAAACTGAAAGAAATTCTGTCTATGAACATTGACTAATAATAATCATATCTGAAAACCAGTAGGAGGCTCACAGGAGGTGACTGGCCAACAGGAAATGCAGAGCAGTGAAACAACAGTATGAAAACAGTCCAGGGTCATGTTTTTCTCCCAGGGCTGGCCGTCTTCTAAGGCTGCGTGGGCACTTTCACACCCAGTGCTGTGACAGGGACGTTCCCTGTGGAGGCAGCATCATCAAGCCCACGGGGGATGGCGTGAGGCAAAGCACTGAGCATCTTCTGCAGCAGTGGTGGCACCAATCCCAGTGGCTGCTCTGCAGTCTGCTCCTGGCTCTGGCCCTGTTTCTGTATTGTCCCTTGCCCACAGTACCTCAGCCTTGAGAAGAGGCATGCCAAGGCTGAGCGACTTATATTTGCTATAGGCAATTCTCTCTTCCTTTCACCTTTAAAATGGACTTTTTTTCTTTTCATTCTCCCCAAGATTAAATATGCTCTTACATGTTTATTTAGGCCTGCTCTTTTACGTGCATTTCTTATCAGTTGAAAGGCCAGTCTTTGTCGTGGCACAGGAGGATAGATATTTGACACAGTTCAAAATGGTTTCAGAGGTAAGGAATACTTCTTTTGCATTTCTAAAACCTGTATTAAGTCCTTTGTCAAACTCTGCAAGTCAGATTTCGTGACTTTATTAAAGAACTTTGGGATAAGTTCACAGTAAGAGGTGGTCAGACTCAAACGAAACTTTTCTTTCCTCAACACCTGTATTTTAAATATTTTTCCTTTTTTTTTTCCTTCTGACCATGCCTGTAGTGATTTATTGGCTTGTATAAAGCATATTTCTATTAAATAAACTTATGTACACATATCACATATATATGTACAGAGTGAAGTTGAGTTGCTTCTGCATTTTCACTGTGTACCTGAACCCATCACAAGATCATGTCTCTCATGTTCTCCTTGAACAGAGCTACCAGACCATTAAACCACTGTCACTCTGCACTAGCCATGCCTAGGATGTCATCATTTGTTCTCCAACCTTTCCACAAATTCTTTAGTAGAAAAACTTGTATGCAACAAAAAAAGTCTTCACCTCAAACACCAGAATTCAGATTTTGCTTGTTTTCTCACACATAAGCTGAGGATGTCTCTGGAGTAATTAGTGAAAGAATAGCATTAATTCTGCCTCTCAGTGATGAGGATGCTTCATTAGGATTGATTGCTCATTTCCAGAGATTGTAAATGGCTAATATAATTTCCAGTGGGAAACACAAGGCACTGAGCAACATGTATATCCTTTAGACTAGCAAAGGAAATGGACCCTTAAGAGCAAGCTTAATACTTTTATTTGTAAGGAATGCATGAATTAGGGTTTCAGTTCCACCAGGAATAACTGTCAATTAAATTAGGGTTCTATGACTAAATTTGCATCTCTGTTCCTTTTCCCTGAAGGTTCTGTATATGTTGTCTATATGCACATACAAGACTTTATTTAGGACTGGAGGAGACACCACTAAAGGCCACCACAATGTAATAGAAGTCATGGTTCTGTTTCACTTTCATTGGGAAGTCATCACCATCAAGGAACTCGCTTATGCTGATAGCTCGAGCCCGATTCTACTTCACACAAAATTTGCAGCTGCAGAAAATAAAATCTACACTAGAAGTCCTCATCGTTAGATTTTTTTCACTGTCACTTCCAAAAGAAAGGCTTATGAATGAATGACATTTAACACCTGAGTTTTTTCCTATGCTATTCCTACTTTTTAATTTCCTCCATGTTGGCCTATTTTCTGAGCAACTTCTTATAATTGGGACAGAGTGTTATGGGAGATCATAGGAAGCTGGTGTTGTCCTTTCCTGAAGCCATTAATCCTGCTGCCTGGCTTTGCAGGCTGCAGGACTGCCCTTTCAGTTTGTAGTATAAGGCAAAATATTAACCATTATGGTCAGATTTTGACAGGTAACAAAATAAAGATGTTTCACATAAAATGTACAAAACTATACAGAACAAAATGGTGCGGTCATCCAAACAGAAACATGAAGAGACTACATAGAGATGTGAGAGAGAACTAGAACATGCTCTTTCCTAACAAGGTCTTTCCCAATATAGATCTTAACCTGAATAAAATGGGTATTACAACATAAAAAAGGAAAACAAACCCTATAATGCATTAATGTGGTTGAGCATTTCTCACATCAGCCCTGAATATATCGGGGCAGCAACAACACAAGATTGACCCTGGGGGAAGACTGGGAGCTGTCCCAGTACAGACACACACCACACCAGGTGTTGAACTCAGGCTTTTGAAGTGCTGCCTCCTGTGCAGCAGCTGCAATTATGAGCAGACTGCTCAAAAGGTGCAGGCAAGCATTTAGGGATACTTTTTTCATCTGTATAAATGCAGCCATCCATTCGAGGTTTAAATGAGACACTGGAGAGAGGAAATCCACCAACCCTCCTTCCACATGCAGCCAGGACTTTGAATGCCAAGGAGCTTGGACACTTGTGAAAATATGTGGAGCACAAAAAGGAGGCTGTGTTGTCTGCTGTTTCCAGGCAGTAAGAGATAAATTGCAGCATAAACTATAGGACACCAAAATCCTGGTCATTGAGAACTGCAGCTGGAATCACCAGCAGGAGGGGAGCAGGGGTGGAAAGGGGGAGCTGTCAGGCAGACAGTGCAAGCAGGGAAATAAAATGACAAGAACTCATAGGACAGAGCTGCCTTTGTAAGGATCGGGGAGGGGGGCAAGTAAAAGACAAACACATGCAAAGATACAGGGTGTGTGGAGAGGGACCTGCCTATGTGGCAGTTGAGGGTACAAGCAACAAAGGGCAAAAGGAGAAATCAAAACTCTCCATTTTCCCTCAACTCTCACACCTTTCCTCATTAAGGCCATTTAAAGGTACCTTACTATTTTCTCAATACTTCCTTTCCCATCAAAGCACATCCTGCAATTTCAGTGGTGATGGTTAAGTCTTGATGAATAGGAGTGAGGAGGGTTAGGATATGCCACAGCAGTCTTCAGGTAATTACAGCTGAGAGGGGAAGTGCCCTGGAGCAACCTTGATGAAGGTACACTTTGAAGATTTCGTGATCCCTGCCTTAGGTACCTTAGATACAACACACACATCACCAGTACACACAACAACAAGAGCAAACAGTGTTACAGAAGGAGGAAGGACACTGAGAACCTTGCTATAATGGCAGATTTTCCTATAAGGGAAGCGGTGGTGCTGAGAGTCCAGGAATACCTACTTACCAGTTAAGTGGCTGGCAATCCTGGCAATAGGTTTAGGAGGCAGGGCAGGGGGCTGTTTGAGGAGGGACAACTGTTTCACTGGGGTGTCCTCATGGTCTCCAGGGAAAGCGGCAGATTTTTTGGGGGGAAGTAGCAGGACTGGCTTAGCTGTAGGATCTTGGGACAGGAGGACGCCGGATTCATTGGATGTGGGGCTCTCTTCAGACACTGGAGGACACAACCACATCATAGACCCAACAACGTTACGAGCAAAGCAGCAGCGGATACAGCCGGAGAAAGACAAGAAAAGCAGCACAGCAATGCAGATTAGGAATGACTAATAGATTTCACTCCAACATTGTATAACATAGAAAAGAAGAAAGAAATAAAGAAAGAAAGAAAGAGAAAGAGTAACACACATTTACACAACAGCCAAATTTCCCATTACCTCTGACAGAAGCCAGCTCCCTTATGTCAGGCTGGGACATATTCCCATATCTTCAACACAAATTGAGTCTTAAAATGTCACATCTCTGACAGTCTGTCACCACAGCTTGCTCAGGACCAGATAAGTTAGCAGGTGGTCTCTAAACTTATCCTGTAAATGTAAAAGCACCTCACGGGGCCTACTTTCTTTCAAAGAGCTGTGCAAGATCATGGGTAATTACTTCTACTGCTCGCTTTTCCTCACTCAGCCTTTGTCCACAATTCTCGGAAGCATAAAGTGATGAAGAAAGAGGAGCTAACCTCGATGCTGTTCCTCTGCATGGGCTGGGGAAGAAGTGCAGCCAGCCTCACCTGGGGTAGGGCAGCTGGATGTCTTGGTTACTGACAGATGTGTGGTGTGAACATCACCCAACACCATGAGGCAGCTCCCTGGGGTTCAAACATCTTGTCAGCTCTCTGCTCTAGAACTCATTGGCACATCTGAGATGCAGACAGAGAGCTGGAAATCTGCTTTTACATGTTCACAAAGTGCAGGAACTTTGCCTTACTCCTAAAGAGGTTACTTGCTTAGACATTACTACTACGCCAAGTCAGTCAAAATTTCTTGTAGAGCACTCAGTGACATTCTCTATGCTGTCACCTCCTTTTACACCAGAAGACCTTCATCTTCAATAAGGATTTCTCAGGGCTAAACACCAAATGTTAGAAGCCAAAAACTTGTTTCAAACAGGTTAGAGTATCTACATGCTAATGTAAACAAGCTGTTACCTGTCCCATCCATGATTTCTGTGGTTGGGAGCACCTCGTATGAGCAGGGTTCCACAGATGCTGGGACTGACTCCAGTTCTGCTAGAGCTGGCAGAGACACCTGGCTGGAGCTCAGCACTTGCCCTGAGCCCAGAGGCTGCCCATTCTCCAAAGCTCCTTCTTCATTTGGTATGGAAAGTTCCCCATCTGTTCATAGTTTGAAGAAAGCAGAATGACAAAAAAGACATGTAAATAAGGTGCAGAAAGATCTTTAAATGAAAGCTGGTATCTCCACTAGCTTGCTTTCAAATGAACCTAGACTGAAACCTATGTATTGGGTGTGTGTGGAGAGGTTTTGGGAGCACGGGGGCTGTATGGGTGGCTTTTGTGAGAAGCTGCTGAAAGTTTCCCCAATGTCTGATGGAACCAGCTCCAGACAGCTCCAAGATGAACTCCCCACTGGTCAAGGCCAAGCCCATCAGTAATGGTGTAGCACCTCTGGGGTAACGTATTTAAGAAGGGAAGGAAAAAAACCCACAGCAACTGCAGCCAGAGAGAGGAGTGAGATTATGCAACAGCACAACTGCAGACACCAAGGTCTGTGAAGAAGGAGAGGAAGGAGGTGCTCCAGGCACTGAATCAGAGACTCCCCTGCAGCCAGTGGTGAAGACCATGGTGAGGCAGGATGTTCCCCTGCAGCCCATAGTGGTCCATGGCTGAGCAGAGATCCACCTGCATGCCCTGGAGGATCCCATGTTGGAGCAGGGGGATGCCTGAAGGAGGCTGTGACTCAGGGGGAAACCCATGCTGGAGCAGACTGCTGGCAGGACCTGTGGCCCTTGAAGAGAGGATCCCACAGTGGAGCAGGTTTGCTGGCAGGACTTGTGACCCCATGGGGGACCCACGATGGAAAAGTCTATTCCTGGAGGAGTTCCTGAAGAACTGCAGCCCATGGGAAGAACTCACATTGGAGAAGTTTGTGGAGGATTTTCTCCTGTGGGAGGGGCCTCACACTGGAGCAGGGGGAGAGTGTTAAGATTGCCCCTGAGGGGGACACAGCAGCAGTGACAACGTGTGATGGACTGACTGCTGACCCCATTCCCTGCCCCTCTGAGCCAATGTGGGAAGGAGGCAGAGAAAACTGGGAGTAAAGGTGAGCCTGGGACAAAGGGAGGGGTGGGGGAAAGGTGTTTTTAAGATTTAGGTTTTATTTCTCTGTATCCTTCTCTGATTTGATTGGCAATTAATTACACTTATTTCCTCGAGTCAAGTCTGTTTTACCCATGATGGTAATTGGTGAGTGATCTCTACCTGTCCTTCTCTCCACACATGAGCCTTTCATTGTATTTCCTGTCCCCTGCCCAGCTGATGAGGGAGGTGATAGAGCAACTTGATAGGCACCTGGTGTCCAGCCATGGTCAACCCAATACAAGAGACACAGGAATAAGGATCAAAACAATACAACTTGTGCAGAGCAATTTTTGGAGATGTCTGTCTGTGATGTTCTGCCCACAACAATTTCACAGAAGTCTGACAGCATTCCACTTGCTTAAGAGGTTATTTAGATTTGGGAAAGACCTGTCAAATATCTGAGTTGATCTTTTGCTTTCCCTAGGATGGTCATTACAAACCATGGTCTAAGCTGGTTGGTTCCTGGCCATCCTCGACCCATTGGGACATGCAGTCCCATCCATGGCCAAAAAATCTGTTTTCCCTCTGTCTCTGTTGAACCTGGGAAGTTAGAAATGAGAAAGGGCTGGAACTGAAGCAGTGAAGCTTTCCTAAAGAATACTAACATATACTGTAGATTATTTGTAGTATTTTAATAATAATAACAACAAGAATTATTACCTTCCCTTACACCAAGATTCATGCCATAAGAGACACAAGCAAAATCACAGCAGTATGTCCCTATTTTACACACAAATAACCACATTTCATGTAAGGGAGAGATTAATTTTTATAGTTGCCTGATGTAAGGTCTTGGTACTGGGATATATCAGATTCCATTTAGAAAGCCTGTTTTTATAGTTACTAATAATATCTCCTCTATCTGAGCAAAATTTCTGCAAGAGCAGCTGGCATTTTCTTTCCTATTGAACACCACTTCACATTAGAAATAATAAAGAACAGAAGCAAGGATTCAGATAATTCTCTGTGGTGTCAACCTCCGTGATTTTTATCTCAGAACTTGTTAAGCACAGCACTCTGGTACCTGGAGGCAATGACTACATGGATATCTCAATTATAGTTTTAAAAAGGGAAGTGTTCAGCCCCTATGGTTATAAATGGAAGCCTGAAAATATAACTGAAACGTGACCTGTGGTACTAAAAACCAGCAGGCAAATACATGGAGGAGCCTAATTTTACTTAGTATTTAAATTATGTTTTAAAGTGAATCTCAGGATTTCAGGATCTGGTTTTTGATTTTTGGGCACCTCTAATTAGCCATATTACTGCTCAATGTACTAAGTGGAGCTGTACCTCATTCAAGTGAGTGTATATTTTACCCTCACAGGGCTAAGATGTTCAAACCACTTTGGAAAACAATACTGAAAAATAAAAAGAAGTTAAGTCTCATTTCAGTGTTAGGGCAAAGCAACCAACAAGTCTGAAAGTACATGAGCTAGTAACTATTCAGAATTATACTTCTGACATTTAAAGCTTCTCTATAGCGAGTGAAGATGGTGTCCTGTTTATTTTGGAGTTATTATAAATACCATGGTCTTGACTTTCTTGGTTTTCTTGGAAGCTTTTTAAAGACCCAGAGAACTACTATGGTGCACAGTCACATCATACCAGACTGAATCCTGACCCACAGCTTTGAGAGCAATCAACTGAGCTGGCTAAAAGGTGGCAGCATGAATCAAAGCTGAAGGCTTTGGCCAAGTGTTTGCAGCACAGCCTCATTTCAAACTGCTGTGGCCATTCAATACAAGCCCATTTATTTCCATAGGCAGCAAAAATCAAACAACAGTTCAGCCAGTATTTATGCTGAATGTTTTTCAGTGTGGCTGTTTGGGCAGCAATGCTGTGTATTCTATGCTCGCTCTGTCTCCCTTTTATAACCACACAATCACACGTGTTTGGGATAAGGGCTGCTGTTCTCTCAGTTACCTGGTTTCATGACAGAGCATAACTGTTTCTTATGCAGAGCGACTGCTTGAATCAAAGGCAGTGATTGTGTCCAGCAACATATGCATTAATTCAGACTAAATTTGACTGTAACTGTGAGCAGAGAAAAATACACATGATTAAACCACTAACATTTGTTTTTTTGGAAGGATATCTACATATTTTCATGAAGTGAGATGCCTATTGTAATGTGCTGAGCATCTGGAAATACTACTGTCTTAAGTGCACTTTGTGCTTCTCAAGATACATTAGCATGATTTTAGAAAACAGCATTCAAATGATCTATGAGGATTTATGATTGCAAGAAAGTAAAATGTAAGATAAGATTTTGGCTTTTACCTTTTGTCATAATAATAAGCATGACAGCTTTCTGTACTGACAGACTTTTTTAATCTTACCCACCTCTGAATAGCTCTAATCTTCATTTAGAGTCTAAAACTTGTCCTTGGATTCGAATGAAACCATCAGACATGACACAGAATCATGACTGTAATATAAACCCTACATCAGGTCTTGCTTAAAGAAGAGCTGCATAGGGAGCTGCCCAAGTACACCAAACACATCAAAGATGTGAATAAAATAATTTGTAGAATGAAGAGTATCTTAGTGTGAATTAATCCTGCACCAGAGACACGCTTGAACTAGATATAAAAAGCAAATTACCTATTATTTTTTAAGTACCAAAGGTATTCTAGTTAGCTGATGTACAAATTAAAAGAATCCTGGTAATGCAATTGTTTCATATACATGGATGAACTCATTATGTTCAGGAACTGAAGTTACTTAGTGGAGAATGACTTCCCCTAAGTGCATGAGCTTTGGTAACATCAGCTGAATCTGGGACCAGGAGAGAGTAACTTGACTGCTGCAGCAACAGGAACACATGAAGGCCACTCTTCTGTTGCTCAGGAGACTCTGCACACCTGAAGTCCCTGAAGAAACAGGACCTTAGAGGAAAATCTCTGATGCTCAGGACTCCACCCAGACACTTTAATTCACCTTATCATATGAAAAAAACAGCATGGGGTGAAGGCCTAGAGATGTGTAGATGATGTATTCAAAACCTGTGGCTCCCAAGCATGGTTTGTACTCCTGAACTCATCTGCCATTTAATTCTCAGGATCTTTTTAAAAGTTGCCTGGTGTGAGGCAGCTCACAGTGCATCACGTTGACTGACACAGACAGTCCTTCTGTGTCCTTCATGTTGTAGCTCTGCCTTCTCCCTCACCATGTCTTTTACTCTGAACACCTTCAACTATGGAACTTTTTCTGCCATGGCTTCTGTGGGTAGGGGATGGAAAATTCAGTGTTCTTGAACGTGATCAAGACCTGCCCCTGGAGCTGTTTCCTAGCATTGGTGGCTACCCTAGCACAATGGCTGGGATCCTCCTCAATGTCAGTCTCAAAGCAGACCCGATTTTCGGGGATCCCACAAGACAGGCTGCTTCTAGAGGAGTCCAAAACCTTATGATTTCACTGCAGCAAAACTGAAGTGGTTGCCATCCTTCCTCCTTGCTGCATTACCAAAGCCACCTCAAGCTTATCCTCGCACACTGCCACAAAACTTGCCTTAGCACACAAGTGCAATACATCCAAATCTTGTCAGGATTTAGGTTAGCTGAAATTTAAGTCTAAATCCACCATTTTGATTAGACAGAGAATATAAAAATATAAGACTGTAAGAGATGAAGACTGCCTGTGCTTCCTTGAAAATCCATTGTACCATTGCCTCTGGAGCAAGTAATCAATACACACTCATGTTCAGAAATTTCACACTACAGGAAATCTCGTCTACGTTCAGATAAAAAAAAAGAGGTATCAAAATACTACAATAGATTTAAATTTTAGACCAGCACCATGAAACAGAGGGCAAGTCCAAAGACAGATGGGATGGTTATACCTTCATGTGAAAATCAAAGGTGTTTATCTATGTGTATGAGCAATGGTATTGCAAAAACTCTGAGTTCTTCTAAATGCTGAGGTGTGTTCTGTGCTGCAGGTGGACGTGGTATTTTTAACCTCTCAGCACTGCCCGCCCACAAACTGTTAGAACAGCAGGAGCCTCGTCAGATACTTCTTCAACTTACTATTTTCCAAAAGTACAGAGTATTTGAAAAAATTGTAACCTTTGCCTACATTTTCAGAATACTCAAGTCACAGAGCCCTGGAAATGGAAGAAAACAGGAGCTGATTTGGTCATGAGCCTGGCCCTTAGCAAGAAAAGAGCGCCCTGCGGTTCAGCCTGGAGCAGTTTCACTTGACTAGTTGAAGTGTGGGGGTCACCGACGTGATAAAAGCATTTCTTGTTTTCCAAACACAGCAGCTGGACTGCAGTGACCCTCCCACGTGTGAATAGTGTGACTTACTGCACTCTGCTAACTTGCACCTGCTGGATGACACTGAGTCCTTTGGAAAGCCAGCAAATCCTGAAGCAGACAGGTCAGAGCGTCATTTGAAACAGCAGGCAACCAAACTAGCTAATTCTGTTTTCCTTCAACACAGGAGACATGACAAAACCCACACTAAGCAACACAGCAGGAATTTTTGTTCTTGGGTCAGTCTGTCCACACCAAAGTTTCCTTTGAACTGTATGGATTTTTTTAAAAAAGAAAAAGCTAGAATTACTCACAGGCTGATTGTGCCTATTTTGTCCACCTCTTAGGAAAAGGAGACAAATAGATTTAGCATTCTGGCTACACCTACTGTCTGTGCAAGATGCCTCTTGGCATGGAAGGTGCTACCATAATCAAATAAAGCCTTCTGCTGCAAAATGCTAAAAGCCTGCTGCGTTTTCTTGAAGGATTAGAGATTACTTAACAGGAATTACAAGGAAATGTTACTTCCACTTAAGGTTCACACTGAGATATGATATCCTTTATTAGAATTACTCTCAGATTATTGGACCACTGAAGGAAATAATGTCTTGCCCTGATCATATCCTTGTATCATCAAAGCTATTCGATTACTGCTGCTGTTCTTGTGTATTACCACTTTCTTCTCTGCCTGACCTCTTTCTTTCAGGGAGGGGTAGCAATTCTCAGCTTCCTGTGTTTGTAACCAGCAGGAATAATGTAAGATATTGACTAAGGTGTCCAACTGTTTTGCATTGTAGTTCCCCTTTTAGTGGCACTTGACAGTGGGAAAGTCCAATGTCCCTTCTTTTTGCACTGGAAATAAGAAGCAGTGGCATATGTTTCATATCAGCTTTGAAAAGGTGAGAAACTATTATATAAAGAGGAATTAATTCCTTTCTTTCAAAGACCTCCAGACAGCTTAGTATCTGCTTCACAAGATGACAGAGAAGATTACAAACTACAGCATTATTTGATCAATAGAAAAAGCTATAGTCCATTGGTAGCAATGCAAGGGGAATCTCCTTGAGTTTCAATGTGGAAGGCAGAGTGAGGCTGGACAGAAAAGATTTTTCCTCAACATGCCTTTAAATGTATGAAGTGTTTGAAGGGATGGTTCAGAAAGCAGTTACATGTGGGGTGTAGGCAAGCTAGACTAAAAAATAGGTAGCAGACTTAAACTCTCCCAAATTTATTAAGTAGACTATGTTTCTAATATATCTGAAAGTTTATAACTTCTATTGACCTCTAATAGGTTTTGTAATGGTATTATTTAAGACTTTAAGATTTTGAATTAGTGAGGCTTTAAAGTATATGCATAAGTTCTATTAAGATTAAGAGGCAACTTTGTCATGTTTTTATGTAATTTGTTGAATTAATTGCCTTAGTTATTGACAAGGGAAGCAGCAAAACAAATAAAAGCTGCAGTTAAAAGATTGACACATACGTAATAATGTCAAGTATGTATTGCATTACCAGTGTAAAACAATGATGTTTGTAAAACAATGGCATTTTGCATAAATAAGACATTACCAACTGAACAAATTAATTATCCTGAACAAGGAATTATTTCTCTTCTGAGCTGTTTCAAGGGAAAGCACATTGTTCTGTGCTCATCAGGATCCCAAACCTTTCAATGTTTCCCTTTTCCACAACAATTAATCTCAAAGTGACTCAACCAGACAATGGTAACACAAGCAGGCATGGACCCACTCCATCTCTCCACAGCCTGGATGCTTTGCTTTTTTGCAGCAAGCGACTACTGCCTGTTGCTGTGATTTTTATTTCTACTGCTTTACATTTCTGATTAGTTTTCATTTTTATTTGCTAAGTAACTATCACACGTATCCAACAGAGAGGGCCAGACCATGGCAGAATCAAGAGAGCTGTTTGGAGACCTTATTCTGCAGAATCTTGCAATTCAGGACTCTGTTCCCAGTTCCTAGTGTTACCATAATGTAATGTCTGGCTGTAAAACTATATAGGATGTCAATTTAATGTTGTGAAAAGAAGAACACTTACCTTTATCAAAAATTTCTTTCAGCACTCCTCGTTTTATAAGCTCCTCTCTGCTTTGCCTCATTGACATTTTTCTTTCCAAAGCTGCAAGCAAAGGAGAAGGGTCAAAATAAATAAAAAAGCAGGGAAATAATTGTTTTAAAAGGCATTTAAAAAAATGTTCTTTTTCCTCTTCAAGTCAGTGGCAGTTTAGCATCTCAAAATAAAGGCTTACTGGCAGTTCAGAGAATCTGTCTGCTGCTGCAGTGAGGCTGTTACTGACAGAAATGGCAATGGACTGCCTGATTTGAGGGCATGTCTGCACTCCCATTTTGATTTTGATTTTCACATATGACCCGAACATTTCTGTGGGGAATTAGAGACAACAAAGGGAGAAAAAGGAAATTAATGCAGAGACTGGAGAGGGAAAGGTAAGCAAGAAGGCAACACAAAGGGTCACACCAATGTAAGGTGTGGCCACAGAACATGGTCATGGACAACATGTCTCCAGGACATGGAAGGGGTTGGAAGCCAAGGCTTCTTTGATACTAATTCCAGTGAGGGCAGATCAAGCTGTTTGGGACAGTGGAAAACATGAACTGTTTAACAGAGCCTTCTCCTCCCTGGGGGGGTGTTTTCCCCTAAAGAGATGTAAATGTCAGAAGACCCAAGAGAGCCAGTGCAGTTTACACCAGATCCAAACAGCCCAGTTCTGTACTGACTGCATTGGCTGCTTGAAGACTGCAGTCACCGAGGCAGCAAAATGGCAGAGAGAAAAATACATGTCTCTTTAGTTCAGTAGTAATTAAAACAATGCCCAGTTAACCAAAACACCACCAAGGACATGCACTGATGCAAAGACCTAAAAGCCAGCAAGCAAGGGGCGCAAGAAGGGATGTGCACGAGAGGCTGTGACTGCACCTGCTCTGCGAGGAACAATCCTGTGCCTGCCAAAAAAGAGGCACAGTCAAGGGCAAATTGCTTTTGCCATATGCTCCTCCATCAGACCCTGCACAGATGCACACACACAACAAATGAGCTAGGACTCAGCATCTCCAGTCTGCCCAAGGCAGAATTAAAGCAAAAGCACCTTGGAAACCCTCTTTCCATCCCTGAAAACAGGAGGGTGTAACCTTTTCTAGTGCTGCTCTGTGTTGGCTGTTCCCAGAGGGAACACATATATTTGGGGAATTAGCTGTGCTTATACTGGCACGCCGTGCTCATTGCAACTCATTTGCTATCAGAGACTTAGGGCTTAGTATGAACAAGGCCAGCTCCGCTTTCCTCTTCTCCACAGGATAAATTTAGGCATCTCTGTTTCTAAAATCAGCTTTGCACATGTATTCTTCAGGACAAAAGAGGAGTGGTAGGTACGCTCAGAAGCTAATAAAAACTCTGTTTCCCCTAAACACACTGTGAGAAATATTTCTTAGTTAAAATTCTGGGGATGGTCAAAACCGTGAGGCAAAGAGCTTTTATCAACAGCCCGTGCTGGATGCCTCAGCCTGTGGGACGGTCTGAGCACACCCCAGGGTTGGGGATTATTACACTTTTTATGGCTTTATTTGCTTAACCACACCCTTTCAAAAGCCAGCCCCTCACGAGTCAGCCTTCACTCCTTTTGCTAAGAAAGGGAACAAGTTGTGGGTTTTGAGTTCTGCGGGTTTCTGTGGGGCAGGGGAAGGGCCCTCCTCCATGAGGGCCGTGCCCCCTCTGTGAGGCGAGCTCCTCCCAGAGCTGCTCCCACTCCTCTCCTTGGAAGGAAAAGGTGTGAATGCCCAAATTCCATTAGTTACATTAACGTGGGAAAAGCCCTTATGCCTTGCTTGACTTAAAAGGAAAGGATATGGATGCCCAACCCTCACTGGTCACCTCAGGGCAGGAAAAGCTGCCATGCCTTGTCCAACCTTACTGGCTGTTTCAAGGCAAGCTTCAAAATTTAAAAGTTCAAACTTCTATAAATGCCCATCCTGGCCTCAAAAGTCCCCTTGGCAGTGGGTCCAGATGGGACCCCCTGCCCTGCACACTTTCCATCCCGCTCAGCCTTCACCCCAAACAACCCACAAGTTCCCGACTTACAAAAGAGCCCCTCAGTGGCTCAACACAAAATGGCTCCCAGGCGGCTGAAAAAAAATGGCTCCCGAGGGGGCCCCCACACAAAATGGCTCCTGAGGGGGCCCCACACACGAAATGGCTCCTAAGAGGGCCCCACACACAAAATGGCTCCCGGGGGGGCCCACACAAAATGGCTCCCAGGCGGCTGAACACAAAATGGCTCCTGGGGGGCCCCAGCACAAAATGGCTCCCAGGCGGGTGAACACAAAATGGCCTCCAGGTGACTTGGCACTCCTTTAATTCAATTTTTACCTTAAACCCGCCCCTTTCCTTCCTCACCACACGCCCTGGACCTCATCGTGGATCAGAATGAACGGCAGGTTGAGGCACAAGGCCCCACAGGCACTGCCGTTTGATTTCAGAGGCTGTTCACATAAATGCCTCGGCGTCTTCCAGAGCGCCTCAGACCCATTTGAAGAAGTGCCTCAGGCACCTCAAGTTTCAATGAAACGCCAACTTTTGAGTTTCTAATGCGCTTTTTTGAATAGAAAGACCCAACGACGAGGTTTTGGAGTTGCGCCACAGACTGTAACTCAACGTGCCTTTGCCCTCTGCTGGAATCATCTTGTTCTGGTCCAGCGTTTAAAGCTCTTTCCCTCTTCTTCTTTAAGAATAATTGCCCTCAGCCGCTCAAAAAAAAAAAAAAAAAAAAAAAAAAAAAAAAAAAAAAAAAAAAAAAAAAAAAAAAAACAAAAAAAAAACCCNCCAAAAAACCGACAAAAAACCCCAAACCAAACAAGCGCCACCACCAAAGAAACCAACCCAACCAACCAAAAAAAAAAAACCCAAAAATCAAACAAGCAAAACCCCAAAAAATCAACCCAAAGCAACCCCACAACAAGAAACCAGAACGAACTGACACCTGATTCCTGAGCGTTCTCCCACCAAAGAAATCAGTAAAACCTCGACTGCCCAAAGAGCTGTCTGGTGGCACCGACCCCTTTTCCAAGAGGTCTCAAAGCAGCAGTTTGTGTTCGAGAATAAAAAATACCCTAACGACCCTCCAGCCGAAGCTCAGACAAAACCCTTTTTCTTTTTTCTTTTTTTTTTTGGTTTCTAAATCCTAAGTAAGCACAGGACTTAAAGTATTAATTATTTCCCCACTAAGGCAGTTTAATTAATAAGATATTTAGAGGAAGGGCATGCTGGGCTAAGAGCAGCACTGAATGATAATAACAGATGTCGCCCTGGAACAGTGGAACGAGCTGCCTTTCTTTATTACAAATCTTCTGCCCAAACAAGCGCTGTGGGTTTTCGTGCAGAACCTTCTACGCTGCCACTGGATCAGATGGAAAAAACCCCAAAATACGAGCACTTAAATGCAGAACTCCTTAGGATCTGACAATGAAATGCTTCACTCGGCCTGGATTTCCCTGGCAAAGATTGCCAGTTCTCTCACGGAGGATTCTCTTTCTCAAGCAGAAAGTTGGTACAAAAGAAATTCATCCACTCTGCTGAGAAGGGATCCATTCACAGTAGAGGATAAATAAAAACCTCTGAATTACTCCTTGATTAATGGGAGCCGTGTGAGTTCTGCGATGGGGAAAAAATGGAATATAATTAATATTTTACAAAAGATGTATTACTTAATTAGTGATTTTCCTTGGTGATTAACCTCTTTTTTTTTTTTTTTTTTTCCCATTTGTATAACCTTCCAGGAGATTAGAAATAAGCATTAAGTCCTCTTTATGGGATCTACTCATGCCAGGAACTAGTTATCGTACCAGATTCATCCACTCTCCAAGAAACTCTCTGTTAATATATGTTACAATGAGCCTGTATGTGTTTTATGGTATAAGCTGACAGATTTTGCTCTGCAGCACGCTGCTTCTTTTAAGCTTTGGTGAAGAAACAGTGGGCAATGCTTTGATTAGTGTTTCTGAGCTGGTGGTTTTGAACTCGTCCCTCTGCAAAATATCTCAGAGGAACTATTCCAACCTGCATCTATACGAGATACTAATAAATTGATGAATAAATATTATTATGCAAGGTAATAATAAACCAGGCTCCTTTGCAGAACTTGTCATGTTGCTGCTTAAACCGAGGGGAGGACGAAATAAACAAGTTCTGCCTTTGCTTCTCATCTGACAACCAAAACTAAACCCCACTCTGTGCCAGCCAGCTGGATCTTAACCTTAACCCTTGGCCTTTGTTCTTAAAAAGCACTGGGGGCTGCTTTGCATAAAATCTTCCTTTCAAAGGCCAGGATCATTTTCATGATGATTTTAGGAAGCACAGGTTGTTACAGGATGGAGTTTGGTGCATCAATTATCCTTGTGCTCAATAGGAATCCGCCTTGCTAACAATTCAGATCTGAACAATTAGAAGCGAGCAAACCAATTGCTTTGCACAATGTTCAGATATACAACCATCAGTATTTCCTTTAGATTTGTGAGGAATCAGAGATTTTCAGATGTGACTGGATTATGCATCAAAACATGTCACTTTGTCTTGAAATGTTCCCAGCTTTGTTGACAAACAAATGGAGCAGGATTCATCTGACACAAACTTTCACATTGTGGGCTTCTGGCTCTGAGTTCACCTCCTTACATATAAAAAGCAACTCTCAGGCATGATCCACCTTTGCCTAATGTAAGCATAGAAACAACATTGAACTGCACTGACTGTGAAGGGTGAGTAGCTGAGATAAAAGAAGCCTAAACATCGGGCTGATTGATGACACTCCTGAAATCAAGGGTAGCTTTAAGAAAAGAAACGCTGCTGTAGATGAAAGTCTCAGACAGAGCTGATGAAAATGTAGCTGTGCCAGCTCACACAGAGCTCCATTGATTTTTGGGGATTGTTTTAATTGCTGTGGCATGACACCAAACACTGCTTAGGGTTTGACCAGCACCAAAACATAGGCTGGTTGAAATCACTGGTTGGCTTTGCTTGGTGCTAAATACAGATTGTGCTTGCCTTCAAACATGTATAGGTATTTTGAAGCCTGAGGGAAATAAAAACATTCCAGCAGGTTTCTGAGTCTTTGAGACTTAAAGTTCCTTCCAGAAGTTCTGAGTCCCTCTAATATCAGCTTGGGTTTTTCTCTGACAGTATCATCGACAAAATCTGATCCAAAATCTGATTTACTGCCTACAAAGGGTTAGGAGCCTGTTTTTGTCTGCCTGTGACATTTCTTGTTCTGACTGTAGCGCTCCCATTCTAGGAGATGACAAACCAGGTAGGCATCAGGAGGAGAAAGATGGGCTGGATATTACAAATACCTCTTCAAATCAGGTGTCACTACAGTAGATGGCAAAATAAATCCCTTTCAGTACATGAATAATTCAGAAAACTAATTTGAAAAAAGAAAAGCTACAAGACAAACTGGTAACACAGGAACAAACCCCAGCATTGATGCCACACTCAAGAGTAACTCAAAACACTCCTAAAGCAAACGACTATCATCATTACAGAAGTGGAAAAGTGAGGTACAGACAACCTGAAACAACCTGGCTTGTCACCTGCTATATCAGTAGCAAAGCATTAAAAGCACCTATTGTGCCTTCTGGGCCCAACTCCCCAGGCTAGGAAATGACCCTTTTAAACTTAAAATTTGTTATTCTATAATTAAGGCAAATAAAATAACAGGAAAAAGAGGCAAAAAATAAAATTACCGCCCTCCTACCAAACAACTAATTTCATTTTAATTCCAGTCTTGCAAGTACAACTGGGTTTATTTTAGGTCACTGCTATGTAAAAGCACAGAGGAGATGATGTTAGGGCATCTTGCTTCCACTCAAATTCAGATCAGCTCAAGACACCAGTCCATTTCCAGTTAGAAGCACTGGACTGTGAGTATGGTAAATCTTGCAACAGGTGAGCCTTTGAAATGACACAGTAAAAATACACATATTCCTTTGAGAATGCAGGATCACGTCTACAATTCCTAGTTACTAACCAGAAGAGTTTAGGAGGCGTAACAGTTGACACACCTGGTAACTACAGATAAAAATTCAATCACCTTTTCCTTACTGATTGAGAAAGAAAGCAAAACTGGGGAAGAAGCTGAAAACAGCCTTTTGAAAACTCTAGACTTGAACTGATCATTACTGCGTGTAAAGTCTCAGGGGACAGACTTGGGAGGAAAGTGGATGCAAGGTCAAATCTGTAAATATAGAATTACAGGAGTTAATCAAGATACTGCAAACCACACTAAGCGAGATCACAATACAGTAACACAGCTCAGAAACACAGCACAGAACCAAGAATTTGGCACAACACAAGAAGTAGAGAAATTAAATCTGAATAACTCTACTATAATAGTTCTTAGTTATTTTTGAACTAAAGAAACCAGAAATCCAATCCAAGAACAGGAATGAAAAAAAAACCAATCAAAGAAAGGACGTCCCTAGGGAAGGAACTAAACTTCAGGCTGGATCCAAAGAAATCCAACATAATGGATTTCACAGGCCAAGCAGAGTGAGCCCGGCAGAAGACGAATACATGAAAACAGGAGATAAAACAAGAAACCTTGACAAATATAACAAAAGGTGTGTGTTTGAAAAACAAACTAAGACAGTGGATTTGAAAAGAACACAATCTTGTAGACACCCTAAGAAAAATGTCACCACCCTCAGCTGCCCAGCTAATAAACAGCAAAACAGAACTCATACTGTGTCAGCCAGCTGTGATAGTCTATCAATTGGACTTTGGAAAGAGTTGCATTTTCATACCCTTTATACATTGCTTTTCTAGTCACACTTGAGACGTTCTGTACAACAAGTCAGGGAGAAATTCAGAAAGCCAGCCAGAATACTGAAAAAATGAAGAATATACATCCCTCTGAACTGTTGCACAGTATTTTCATGAATTCCTAGGTAGTACTAGGTCGAGAGCTGGAAAGCTGAGACACTGAGTGGGATTGCTTTCTATAACTTAATGAAACACAAAGCTCTGTATCTTAATTAAGAAATTTGCAGCAAGGTAATAGCATATCATGCAATTACGGTGTGACTACAGGGTGGAAAGTCATACCCCGAGCACTCTGAGACTATTTAATTTAGGCATCAAAAATGGGAGCGAGGGGGTGGTTCTGACTTATTTGAAGGCTTTCATCCAAGCAGGAATCCAAGCAGTCTAGAACAGCCCATGCTGCAGTCCACGCTGCTACCAGCACCCTAAGCAGCTAAAGCTCAATTAAAGATAAACTGAGCAGAGCTCGTATCTGCAGGGTGTTCCCTTTGCCCTGAGCAGGTGGCACCCAGACCTAGGATACTACAGCAGGGATCTGCAGCGTCATCTGTAATGGCAGAAACATTTATTTGCAATATTCTGCAGCAGAATAGCTCAAGGGACCTTCCTCAAAGCAAAAACCATGGTGGGCATCACTAGAATAAGATGACGACTCCTTGCGACTCTCTGGAGAGTTCTCTCTATAACAGAGTTTACACACGGGATATAAATAACCAGGCAAGCTGCTGCTTTTGGACTTGCTCCTCATCAGACAACACATCCAGATGGCAAAATACAGAGCACAGTTTACATAAAGATGTCTAGCAGAAGTCAGGAAACTGGATGCTCCAGTGAAACTTGTAGAGGTTGAACGAGTCAGCTTTCCTGGGACAGAAAAAGGGGGGCAAATTTTGAGATAAAACCATGAGTGGCAGGCTGATGATAAGAAAAGAGAAAGAAGGCTTGGGCAGACCACCAGAAGATGACAACCAAGTATTTGGTCCTCTTGTTTGCCAGCTGGGAGGATCAGCAGGGTATAGAAAAGAGAGCTGCACTCGGTAAGACAAGTGGCACAACTCCTCCTCCAGCAACAGTGACTGCGCTGTAGTTTTACACCTTAGTTACCCACATCCAGACAGATGTGTAAATCCAGTGCTTTATTCCTTACAAACCCCTACTCTGGCTGCAGCAAGAACAGCTTAGTCTGCTGGATGCTCCTATTTCACCACCCAGGGATTTGGGATAACTTAAAAAACATCCACACATACGCTGTTGCTGTAAATTGCAGTTTTCCACTCACACTGGAATATTTAGCACACTGTAGCCTCCCCAGCTGACACACAAAAAAGATGGGAGAGTTGTATATCTGTGCTCACATGCACACCCATTGAAAATAAATGATACAAAGCCTAGCCTGCAAATAAGAAATACCTACTTAAATGCATTGGCTTAGGACTGTTTTGAGAGAGATATTATGAATATTTAATATACTTCTCAGAAACCATCACTACTGTTGTACACCCAGAAAACCTCAACTAAGCACACACAAATTAAAAATGCATTTGTTATTGGAACGAACTGGCATCAACCCTTCAACACAGACCTCTGGTAGGAGCCAAACAGGAAATCATTTATTTAATACTTGATTATGGGAAAGACTGAATCACAAAGAAACAAACCCTTCCTCCAAAATAAGAAGATTCTTGGACTGCAGCTGTCACACCATCCAGCAATTATATTTGGATGATATTTGCAGCTTGTGCAATGGCTGGTTTGTACATAATGCTGGGAAAAAAAAAAGAAAAAGAAGAAGTGTCTTTAACACCAGTGTCTTATCTCCCAAAATAGCACAGTCTACTTTCTGGCTTGGAAGCTGATAACAGTTCAAGCTACAGTAAAGGCCCACAAGCAATTTCAGCATGTTAGGCACATTTAGAGTCCTGGTCTGATTTTTTTTTTTTTTTGCTTGTTTGAGGTAAAAAGACAACCTTCCCAGATAGAGGGAAATTTTTCACCATGCATGGCAGTCCTCTGGAACGAACAGACTGAAAAAAAGACCAAATTGTGATTTCAGTTACAGTAACATGAATGCAGAACAGCTCTGTGAGATTTTGGCATGCACCGCCCTGCCTCGTAGTATGAGTTATTCCATTATTTCAAACAGAGATATTTAAAAAAAAAAAGAATCCATCAAGGATGAAATGATTTTATGCTCCTCTCCAGCAAGTGCTTCAGTCATCTGAGAAAATAAGGCATTTTTACACTTGCATTATATGTTATTTTAGTGCCCTTTTTTGTGTATGTTTCTGTGTGTTACGATGCTTGTCTGGGATGGGGAGACAGAGACACCTTTAGATGGTAATAGCTTTGAACTGAAGTACTGATATAAGAGACAAACTTGGAAAATAATAGGCAGGAAAGACAGGGGAGTGAAGGATATATGGTAATAGTCTGGACATTTCTTACAGGGTAATCACATTATAAATTTACACAGTATTTTATAAAATCATGATATAATGGCAGTTTCATATCTCAGTATTCCAGTTTAAGTGTCCCTACTGTCCAGAATGTAAGAGTTAAACGTGTAGAAAACCAAGCAGAAAATTGGAAGATTCATAGATGTTCTAAGGTTACGAGCAATGGTCCAGAAGTAAACAAACCCTGATAAACAACCCAAATATTTTTCATAGCAGTGCTAATTCTGAAGACAATCAGCTGAATCGCAGAGCGAAATTCTTCTTTACAAGGAGCTGTGGAAGTCTTCCTAAGGGAAGTGTCACTTGGAAAACTTTATTTAAAGAAATCAATAAAACAGAGAGCAGCAAACTGCCAGGACCAGAGAGTTTCCTTCCCAGAGTTCCCCAGGAAAACAAATATGAACTTGGAAGTGGGACATATAATCCAGAAAAGTGGGAGGTGGCAAATAGACAGTTGCTATTCTTGAGTCTGAAAGTCACCTGGGAATTACAGAATAGTAAGCCTGGTCTCCATACCACCAGTCTAGGAATAGAGCTAGAAATAGAGACCTAGAACAGAAAAAAGATGAGAGGTAGGAAGTTCACAGAAGTCAGTGAATGAAGATATTTTCTTCCACGCTGGCATCTCCAGAGTTCCAAAACCCCTGTGTTAAGGTGACTGGAAGTAATAAAATTGCATTAGATGAGAGTGATTCTCCTCTAGTGGATTAATAACATGCAGAGATCAAAGAGGAACACCCCGTACATAAGCAGAGGGATGCAGTCCTACAGCACTGCTACCTGCTGTCTTCTTCTCAAAGACACATTTGAGAAAGGCTGACAACAGGGAGATGGCAAAATTTGCTGACTGCAGTCAAAACTAAGGCTGACTGCACAGAGCTGCAAAAGATCTTACGATACTAAATGACGGGTGACAAAATCCGACATTGATAAGAGCAAAAGACAATTGGGAAAAGGCAGCTCTAATTCTACATACTTAACAGCTAAATTAGTAATTCCCATTCAGAAGATAATGCTTGGAAACTCTGCAGAAAACCCTCTGAAAGCATCATCTAAATGCTTGGGGCAGTGAAAAAAAAAAAAAGACACAGAAATTTGGAATTATAAGGAAATAAATACAGCCCCTTTGTGCTAGGATATCAGTCTATAGCTAACAAATCTGGGTATCCAGCTCCGCATGTGATACATCAGAAGTAAAAAAGTTATGACTAAGTGGAGAAAGAATGATTAAATGGATGGGGTATCTTGCAGAGGAATAAAGAATAAGAGTGATTTGTTAAGTTAGGAACTGGATAAATAGATGCTTACCCTGCTTCTTGCATATGACATAACCACTGACCGGGCTACCACAGACTGGTTTGATCTACCATGCCTGTCCTTGGGTATATTTATCTTTAAAAGATGCATTTAATGAATTAGGAGAAAACACCTTCGATCCCAACAACCAAAACTATTTAATTATCTAATTGTCAGGGGATGTGCAAAGGCAGCTGATTTACCTCTGAAAGGAACTCGAATTTTATCTCCTTCCCATGCACGTCAGGGTATTTCTTCTTGCATGATTAAATCAGACCTGTTAAGCAATACAGACTTGGACACACTGACACTGAAAATTACAAAAATGGGTTCAGGTTTCATGGCCTGCGTAGTGCTGGTTGCACAAGTAGCTCATGTGGCATAGAGGCTTAGAACCCTTTTTCAGTATTGGGTTTAGGGGTTTTCATTCATTAATTTCAGAGAATGCTGAGATTTCTTTTATTTTTTTTCCTTTGATTCAGTTCTAAGAAGTACAAGAGCATGTGCTGTATTTCATGTTGGGCAAACCTTAATTATTATCGATTGCTTTCTGACAGTGTAGCCCATGAAGTGACAGTGGAATGCGAACCTGAAATCTGAAATTCTGCCCAGTGTTGGGAAATGGCCTGACTGGGGATGGTTTTTTGCCAAAGAGAATAAAGTCGTGTTGTTCTGCAGATTTTGACAAATGCTTCACAAAAGAGAGGCTGCAACTCACTGCCCCATGGACAAGTGTGATGAAAGTTGACACCACCTTGAAATACTTTTCTGAAGATTATCAAAATGCCATTATATTGTAATAAATACATTAATTAAAATATTAACGATGTAGCTTCAGGTTTCAGATGTAAGTGAAGAAATAATAACAATTCAGTTACTAACTCTACCTAAATATTGTTCTATTTCAACTTCATGCTGGTCTTTTTTTTTTACATCAGTAAGATTTAGATGATTTATTTTTGTAAAATTTCACTTATTTCTGTTGCATAAAAGAAATAGGCGTGAGTCTATTTCTACCATCGTAATTAGTTGCTGTGGAGATGGCTGAAATATCATGGATTATTATAATTGCAAATGAGGAATAAGCAGCAGGAAAAGATGACATTGATAATGTGCAAATATTGCAAGGTTCCTTGAAACCGGTTGAGTAGAAGATATTTAAATTTGCCATGGTAAAGAGCAGGCTCACAGAATATGGGTTGGTGTACATTTCAGATGGATACACTGTGAAGAAACACGACAGTTACATATGATGGCACCTTAAATTCAGCTTAATGTAAAAGCAAAAGTATCACACAACCCATGCATCTTATGATTTCATTACATGTGGTTTTGCTTAAGGCCTATAGGGAGAGCCATTTGTGGTATTCACCTTTCTTACTATCGGCTAAAAAACCCCCAGCAGTAACCCATAAGATCAGCAGGTGTTATACTGAACTTATCTTCTCTGGCACATAAATGAAGGAGAAACAGCTGCTCAAGTCTGTGCATGACAAGTGGCTGGAATTATCCCTTTGACAGAGTTCTCTGAAAGGCAAGAATCATCCTGCTCCTTCCACTGGAGACTAATGAACCTCTCGGAGGGAGAAAGGACTGAGGAGACAAAAACACAATTCCTGATGAACTATTTCCCAACAGAAGCCCTTTGCATTAGGTGTCCTTTTGCTGTCGGGCTGGCTGGCTTGCCAGTCCGCACCTCAGGGCTGCCAAAGTGACTGTGTGTGATGCTGCTGCCTAAACACAGACGCTGCGTGCACTTCCAAAATGACAGCATTATTAAATCTCTGCCTTTTCTGCCTCAGCAGCAGGAAGCAATCATCCTGCATTAAAAAAAAATAAATAAATAAAATAAATCCCCCAAATTATGCTTGTATGAAGAAACAAACTTTTTAAAGCTTGACTGAGCTAAATACTGAATTAAATACTCTCTTATGTATCGCTGTTCAGCGCTAAGTTGCTGCGTTCTGAAATGTGAAGGGAAAGCGAGAAGCAGTAAAGGAAAGTGAGAAGCAGCTCTTTGTAAAACCAGATTTCTTACCCTTTCTGAACACAGTTGAGTAACTGAGATCAGAATTGTACTCCCCAGACTTCCATGCCATTATCTGGATAGCTTTTTGAACACCCAACAAGTATCCTGGCATCTTATGAAGACGCTGAAGGTCACTTAGGTGGACTGACCGATGGGTGGTGGAGCCTCAGAATATCAGTGTATTTTTACTGACTGAGCAACCAAACACTGTGCGTTTTTAGTACTGACACACCTCAGCTCAAAGAGACTGGAATGGATTGTTCATGTGTGGGTGAATTAACACACTCCATTCTGACCCACCCTGAGGCTCAGAGGGTTCTCATCAACTGCTAAATGAGGCAAAACCCGAAACATGGTCACCTGCTGCCTTATCCATTTATTCACCTTTTCAAGGCCCTGTAGCTGATGTGGCAATCTGATAATTAGGCTAAGCTGACGTGAACTCTCTTGCTTTTAAGCTGATTTCTACATATTGAAGGGCTTTGTTTATCCGTTAACAGACAAATACATACAAAACCGAACACGCGTCCAGTTGGGAAATGTTCTCTGCATTGGTCAAAGTGGAGACTGCACATCTCCCAGGCTCTCATGCATAGAATGTGCAGCTTTTACTTTTACATGGTAAGTAAAACCACGACACAGAGCTGCCTACTGCACTATTACACCTCAATGTGGGTCTGAGGGATGCTCGAAAAACACTGAGAAAAGAACGAGTTTTACGGAGAACTTTTTATACCTCCAATTCCATTAAAAATTAGAAGTCTCCTACTGTTACGTCTCAACAGAGAAGTACCAGGACAGTTCTGTGCCCAGTTTGGGGCTCCCTGGCACCAGAAAGGCACTGACCAACTGGAGCAAATCCTCGTAAGTCCTCGTGCTAAGGGTAGTCAAATGCTGGAACTGGTTTCCCAGAGTCTTCATCCATGCCCCTTGTTAAAACTATGTATTTAAAAGCTGACTAAGAAACCTACAGAAGCTCCACAGATGGCCCTGTGCACTCTGTTTTATAAAAAGTCCATGTGAATAAACTTTTGAGCAGAACGTGCATAATGTTTAAAAACAAAAATATCTTTAACCTCAGTCTTTGCAAAGTTTAATTAATCCAGGTTTAAGCCTGGTGTGTGAGTATGAGACTCAAGCCACTATTTTAACAACAAATCCAGAGAAATGCAGAAAAGAGAAAAAAAGAGAATTATTTTCCCCCCCCTGGGATTCAGATGACATTGTTGCAGTGATTATAGCATTAGTAGTAGTTTAGTCAATGCTGCTCCATAAGGTAGGCCTGAAGGAGGCCCTGCCAGGAACGTTAGAGTAGCAATGTGCTAATCAAGGAAAAACAATGATCATAAGATTAAGTCAAGCATGCAAAGCCAGGTACAAGAAGAATTTGTAACCAGGGATAGGATATGGTCTGGTGGTGGGAGTTAGTTACACAATGTTTAGAATTAGATTAGATGGGTTAATGGTTGATTGTATTCAAGATACGGTTGATTGTACTCAAGATGATGTATCTAATCGAAATATTTGCTTTGATCATGTAGCCTTATTTGTTAAAGAATATAAAAGAGACAGTCAACATGAGGGTTTTCGGGATCCTGACTTGGGACATTAGTCCTCAGGTCCCCGGGCCCTAATAAAGCACCGCATAAACTGACTCTCTGTTGGTTTGTGTTCTTGTTTCGGGCAACAACATTATTAGGGTCTTGAAGGCTGTGGCTGAGAAAAAGCCATCGGCTAAATGTGGTGGAAGAGATGAATGTCTGAAAACCACTGACAAGTTACTGGGTGGGCTTTTTTTGTGGGCATCTCTTGTGTAACATTTAAGTAAACTCTGCAGGACTTAAAATCTGCTTGAACATTTTGGAGCTCGAAGAGCCTTTTTTCCCTCGTCTGTAGACATCAAGGAAGAGTCAGGCAGGTGTGACTGTTCATCCACAGAGTCATGGAATGGTTTTGGTTGGATTGGATGGGCCTTAAAGACCATCCAGCCCCAACTCCCCTGGCATGGGCAGGGACACCTTCCCCTAGTCCAGGGTGCTCAGAGCCCCAGGTACCATTGCAGGAAAATAGCATTATATACAGAGCGGGACAAGACACATTCAGAATAGGCTCACTGCCTTGGCAAAGAACAGAAGATAATTAAATAATTGTGATTTTATATTTGCAGAAAATTATTTAATGACACCGTATTTATTTAGTCAGTGGATGGATATGGACATGCCAGCTGGCTTCCTTCCATCTCAGCATATTATAGTGAGCTCTGACTTTCTTTCAAGAGTAAAAACAAAGGCCTAACTTAGGTAATTAATTACTACAATCACAGAACCAAATCCCGCTCTCACTAACTTTTTAAATCTTAGATCAAATTTCACTGGAGTTCGTGTTCTTATTGTAGATGTAAATTGATGCAGCAGGGTGCCCATATTTTTGCATTACTTAAATTACTCTAAACAATAGTGTAAGCTGACAGTTCAAAAATAATTTAAAGGAGAAGAATCTCTTTAAAAATAAATCAATTACTTGCCCTATTAGATCTTTTCTGGCACATAAAAGGCCTGAAAAGAGAGACAATCAGTATTTTCACACTGTTGTTTTCATTTCATCTCAGAAATATCAGCTAAAAGAATGCCTGTTTCCATTTTTTAAATGAACTTATTAAGGATTGCAATTGTATTTGTTGTGTAATGTGAGCAGACTTTGCAAAACTGTTCTCTTTCCCCAAAGAGTTAACCATACCTGTTTCATTGATGCCATGAAGAACAAAATTTGCACAGATTTGGTAAACATTTTTTGCCACTCCGTTCTGAAGAGGACTTAAGTTGAACTGCTCAGGACAGCTGCCTTCCAGGGCAAATAAAAATCTGCATTTCTTTATATGCATAAGAAAATGCAAATATAACTCCATAATAACCTCCATCTTCCTTGTAAATGAAAGAAATGGAAAGAAGTGCAAGAGCATGGAAGCAGAAGTCCTCTTCCCATAGAAGGTCACTTTGGCCAAAGATCATTTACCGGAGTTCAATGGAAAATCTAGGATGCATTTGATTTCCTGCATTCTTTATAAAGCAGAGGCATTTTTTTTTTCCCAAGTGACTTTTTGATTTTTTTTCCTGCTCTATCCCTTTCTTTTGGCCTGGCATGCTGTAAGAAGAGCAATCACAGTAACATAAGCATTAGGCACAGGCTCTGACAACCAAATCAAACTTTAAAAAAAAATTATTAAAAAATCAATGGACACATTGAAATTGCTTTTGGTATTACATCTTTCATCAGAAAGACAGCAATACATCCTGAGCCTACATAAACAGATTACTCTGCCACCCCTGAAGTGCAGCCAGTACTGGGGTGGGAAGCGATAATTGTGACGTGCAATCCAACACAGCACAGCAGCTCTGGAGACAATTTTGGCTTAGATAGTCTTATGAGCTTTCTCAAATAAAAGTTGCATATGAATTTTCCTGGAGAAAAGAGATGAGCAAAACCTCTTGGGCGAAATCTTTACTATTTGTGAATTTGCCCTTGGTGGAATTCATCATCTTACCATGTCTGCAAAGTAAACAGCTTGATAATGCAAGAGAGTTTTCTTTGTTTTTCCCAAAGTGCATGTGCAGGAAAATATGAAAGAATCCAGATTTCTAGAAAATACTAATAAATAAATATATAAATACGGGAATTTTATGTTGCTTTGTGCACCACTATACTCCTTTAAATGCATCCTCATATTGCCACAGAACTATGCACTGCAGCACTATTTGAAATAACAAATGAAGAGCACCAGCATCAGTGAGTCTTCATTGGCTGTGGATCACCTTTTTAATAAGAGAAACACAAGTCTGCTTATTTCGCAGAAATGACAAGGTGTGCAAATAGAATATGAAATATTTGCTCGCATCACATCAATTTAATCACAAAGGTATTGTGTAGGGCCAGCCTTTCTGGCAGACTTTTAACCACATTTCCTAGAGTGGAGAGGTGACGCTTTCCACTGGATCACAAAAAGTTATGTATTTTTTTAAAACCAGTAGAATTCTTTCAACATTCTGCTGAAAATACTTCCTTCAAGCCAGTTTTCATAAATACAATGAAATACTTCCCCTTTAAACTGTAAAATCCTGGAGCTTTGGCTGATTTGATCCAAGCAAAATTATCAAATCCCAGGCAAGTCAGGGTCTTCTTACCAGGAGAGACAACCACTCCCAAGAAGAATCATTGTTTCTTCTCTCTTTGTTGATTTTTTTTTTTTTTTAATTTTAAATGCTCTTTTTATTTGTTTCTTTGTTTTGTTTTGCTTTGTTTTGTTTTGGTGTTTTTTTCCCCAGGAAGATGTTACTTTCTCATTCTTTGATTCTTTCCCTCTCCTTCAGACCCTGGAAACATGGAAACATACAATAACTACACAGAGTTGTAGTGACTGGAGAAGAGGGGAGGCTGATAAAAGTAGTGGCTTAATTGCTTTGCCAAATCTGGCCTCGAGTACTCATTTCCCAGCCCCCCCACCCCAGACTCCTCAGTTTTTGTAAAGTTTTATGGTGGTTTTTTTTTGTTTTTTTTTGTTTGTTTGGTTGGTTTTTTTTGTTGTTGTTGTTTTTTTTTGTTTGTTTTGTTTTTTTTTTTTTGCTGGACTCATAAATTACAGCACAACCCAAATCTCTTCCTCGGTGAGGTGCCGTGCTGTAATAAATAAATCATTTGCATTTCAACAGCAGCTTCTGTCAAAGAAGATCAAAGAGCCCAAATATTAGAGTAGTGTCTGAACATCCATCCTCTCTCTCTGCCACTGTTCCTAAGGGAGATTTAAGGCAAACTCCACCTCTGTGTTTGGGGCTCCCTCCCCACCCTTGGGCAGCTCATGCCAGAGGATGGGGCACCACTGCCCTCCTGCCCCTTGTAGGGTGGAGCAAGAACTAGGTATTTTTATCTCTACTCCCAGATGATGCTTTAAATTTAGTTGTGACTCCCATAATTTCCTGTGGATGTAGGAGCTGTTTGTGCTGGTTGAGTGGGTACCGTCATTATCTGATCGTTTTGCTGGTTGTGTCCATAAAGTTGGCCAATAATTAAAAATACAAGAGCACCCACATCTCCAATGAAACTAGTTCCACCACCCCCTGCCACCCCAGAAATTTAGGATTTGCAAGAGTAACTTCTTTGAAATGAAAGCAGTTGCTTTTGAAATTAATCCAGCTTTGGTAAGGAAAAAATATCAGGATCACTCTGAAAATAATACAAATGCCATCTCTAAATGTACAAGTAAAACACAAATCTTGCCAGAAAACCTTAAACATGATGTTTTTCACAGGAATACTCATTTAAGGGAGGAAAATAAGCCTTTAACCTTAATAAGTTCTGTTGCAGCTAGCTGAAAACTATCATCTTTCCTACAGACTCTAACATTTGTGATGACTCTGCCTTCTCCAGTGGAATTTAAATGAGGAAGAAACAGCTCCAACATAAATAAATAAAAAGTTTAAAATGTCTAAGAAGCTCTTATCGTCAAAGACAGTTGATTTAAAAATACCTTAGCAAGCCTCTTTCTAATTAGAAATATTAACCTTTCTGCTTGGAAATAAGCATGCATATTATAGTGATTCCCTCCGATTCGTTTGGGATGAGAGGTTCACTTAGAGGAGCCCGGTTTAAATGAGATAGGAGATAATACAAACTGCTTTCCTTTAAGATTGCATTGCCTTCATCGAGCATTTTTATTTAAAAAGACCACGTCCCGTATCCCTGTCTGAGTATGAATGCTCAGGGCAAATGCTCTCCCAGTGTAATTTACCACCGAATTTAAGGAACTGAATAACGACAGAGTTTATTAGTCCAGCACAACAACCTTTAGGCAGGTTTAGTTATCTGGACTCTGGTTCATCAAGGATGTTTTGTGAAGTGCTGGAAGGTCAAACCCCTCAAAGGCAGCCTCCTTTCCCAGGGAAGGACGCAGCGATTCTTTCCCTGTCTGTGGCAGCGTCGCTGAGGTGGTTACTGAGATACTCGGAACAATTACAACCACGTCCAACCGCACCAGGGTCCAAGTACACCAAGACAAAAATAACTAAGCCCAGCTTTCAGCCGATGTCACCGAGGACTTTGTTCACTTAGAAACAGCAGAACTCGCTGCAGCCCCAAGCCTTGCTTTATTACCTATTCATGAAAATATCTTAAACTTATTATCAACTTAAAACCTGTGCTATTTTGAATAACTTTATTATTATCCTTCCTGATGGAGTGGAGACGCACAGTTCACATGCACACAATTGTTGCAATCCCCTTTTCTGTTGAAATACAGGAATTGAGGAAAACAATGTTTTGAAATTCCAGAGAGAACATTTCCCAAAAATCTTACCAAAACATCTCTGGGACAGAGGCGTTTAAGGGCTCAGGACCTTGGTTGCACATTTTAATTATAAACAGCATCTTTTAGTTAAACACAATAGCATTTATTTTCTGGGCTGAGCTGTGTAGACCTGCACTAAACTTTGGAAAACAGGGAAAGGGCACTGAAAGGAACAAGAAGAACCTGAAACTTTATAAGGCAGGTCGAGCCTGTTCTAAGCAGCAAAAGTAAGGCTACCTTTATACAAGGAAGTTTCTTTCACCTTTTCCCTGCTAGCTGGGTGGGGACTGCTTTGGCACATCTGTCCAGCTGTGCCCTCTTCTCTAGACATTTGTGCTTTATGGGCGAGGAGGTAAGAAACAACGTGTGCGCTGCCCACAGGAGGGAGGTCACAGACTGATTTCACTGCAGGACCTTGTTGTGATGCAGACTCAGCCCAAGAGGTGACTAAATCTTGCATGGTCGTTTTGGCGGAGCAAACAAACCCGAATATTCTTCTCCACGGCCGCACATCAGGAATCCGCTGCTAGGAAAGTGGAGATACACTCCGTCCCATGCACCTGAGGGTCTCAGAGAACTAGTTGGAAGACAGACGGTGCTGATTACAACAAAGCTTGGTAATACACTGTTGACTCAGTAACTGGATCATCATGGCCTGGTACCTGACAGGGGAGGCAATGGAGCTGTAATTTTGAATCTCCAATGCTTGCACTGGGAATTTCCACTTTGCAGCCCCTGAAAAAGCCCTGAAAATTTGCCTATTAGCAATCCTACACTGAGTAGGAACACATGTAGGACATAAAGCACTGGCGATCCCGCCCATCAGGACGACTGATCACAGATGTGAGGATTTACAAGCAACATTGCTAGACTTACTCTTTTTTTTCAAATGTTTTCCATGGGTCTTGAGGAAAACAGGATTAAATAGGGATGAAAGGGAGGTAGCTACTAAGAAAGCTACTTTGGAGGCAGTCTGGACTTTTATGATACTGTGCCGACAGAAGACCCCCTCCCTCTCATGTTGGTCCACCTTCCTGAAACAGTATGTCTTTAAAATGTGACAAACAGCTAAGAAAGAATTACATAAAAATATGTCGGCAGATTGTTGTTTTTTTTTCTTTTCCCCTGTAAACTTTTGCCTCACAATATTAAATACAACTATAAAGCATTCTCCAGATTAAATGTTAAAGAGGTCTAATGCTCCATCTCTTACTTCTGGCAATGAAGAGCTTAATCTAATTAAAGCCGTGAGCCGAATGTGTCTGCTGGTTCTAATCCTCAGCAGTTTTATTGTTAGGTTACGCAATCCTAATTAAAGATAATTTTAGACAACAGGAAATTTTAATGAGAGAAAAATATACACAATGTCCTTGTGGGTCTATTTAAGAATTATTTTTAAGCTTTATTTTTGGCTAATGGTTTTCCATATACAAGCTACAACTACATTCCCGCAGAGAAATCCCTCATTTTAATATTTTCTATTGTAGTGCTGTCACTGTGTGCTTGCAGTTAAATCCCACCTAAAATCAAGACTCACTTCAGTGATGGTTAATACACTAAAATACACCAATGTAACATGCAGCCTGTGCTTCTTGGTTCTTGTGTTCGACTTCAAAGGTCATAATTTTCAGAAAATTACTAAATATCTACAGAGTGTTCTCTGATAAGCAATCTCACAAAATGTGAGTGCTCGAAAACACTATTTCAAAAAACCTGAGCCACAACATCCCATTGAAAATACATTGCAGTTTTATTTTTAGGAGGTGAAGAAAAATGCCATGGAATTTCATCCAAAACTAGCTCTCAACGCCACGCTCTCCCCGTGGGGTGCTGCAAGAAATAGCAATTTTGGTAAGAGTGACAGAGTTATTACAACTGCCACTTTAGTCCCCTACAGGTGCCTCAGGGCAGTGAGGAAGACCTAGCTCTTCTTCTGTGACCACCTAAGGCCAGCAGAGAACCAGGGGAAATGAAGAAGGAGATGGAGCACACCTAGGAAAAGAAGGCACGGGCTTGAGCTCTGCCAGGGGAGGTTTAGGTTGGGTATCAGGAAGAAATTTTTTACAGAGAGAGTAATAAGGCATTGGAATGGCCTGCCCAGAGAGGTGGTGGATTCTCCATCCCTGGAGGGTTTTAAGATGAGATTGGACATGGCACTCAGTGCCATGATCTGGTAATTGCAGCCGTGTTGGATCAAGGGTTGGACTTGATGATCTTGGAGGTCTCTTCCAACCCAGCTGATTCTATGATTTTATGATCTCTTCCAGTATAGCAGTTTTTTTTATTTATAAACTAAACAGGAGTTGAATAAAATTACAGAGGAAACTTGATGTTATTAGTCTGTGACTGGAGATATGGATGCACCAAAGGAGATTCAAGAGGGCTGCAGTGGGGATTAAGTGGGGGCTCTTTGCCTAATTCTGTTGTCCATTGTGTGAGTGCATTACTGCCCAGAAAAGGGGCTGTGTCCAGCCCTTTGAATTCCAAACACAAAAGCTACTGGCCCTAAGGGGGTGAAAGTGCTGTGAGAGGACAGCACTGTCCCCTGGAATTCACTCTGCCCATGTATAGCTGCATGGCACAGACTGGCTGCTGAGAGCACGTTAATGTGCAGTTAACTCGCCTGCTGGCACAAGACCCTGCTATTCTGCTTGAAGCTTACACCAAAACTCCACAGGAAACCTCTAAGCTTGCACAGGCTTTTAATGTAATTTTTTAAGCCTGGCTAGGTTAAGTATGAAATGAAGGAAAAGGTTTCTCAGGTTAGTTTCAGTAACGTGATCAGGGTTTTTTTTGTGTATGAATTTCCCATCCTACTCTGCCTGTATTTTACATTAAGGAAGAGCACACATCACTGCCGTCTGTGGATTTCCTGAAGAGGGGATGAATAAAGCAACAGAAATGGGTGAGAAGCCTACAGCAAATAATTTGTGTGCCTTCCTGGTTCTCCGGCCAGGCAGATAAGGAATCTGAGCTATTAAATGAGAGAAGTAAGGCATTTCAAAACATTATTTTTTTTTACCATGGATTTCTATAAGCAATATCCTTGTAGATGTTCTGGTCCCTGCTGTCACAACCAATGCCAATAATATTAATGCTATTTTTAGAGAAAGGAAAGCCTTAAGCTATAGTAAACACACCTTCTCTGCTTAGAATCGATACTTCAAAAAAAGAAGTTCCAATTTATTTTTGTGCTTTTCCTTTTTGAGCTGGTCATCTTCTTTATGACTATGTCTTGTTACCAGCCTCAGGGTGGGGGAGGCAATTGCCTGGCTTGAGTTTGAAGTCAAAAGAAAATTGCAGTCTAATTCTTGTCAGATGCTAGACAAGAAGAGAGTCTAAAAATCTGAATTTGAAAGTCAAGTCTATTTCATGTGGTGAATATATTGAACACTGGGCTGTTTGTGATAGTTTTTAATTTATCTTTTGTGAGTACCTGAGACCGCTCTGTCCGTTTATTTTGCTCTTATGGGAACGCAGCAAATAAAAGTTCTTTCTTTGTAAGGCTTAGCAGGCATATGACAAGATAGAGGTGGGTTACAGGCATGGCTGCTTTTAACTGCATTAAAGCTACTTTAATGATGGGCTCCTTGGATAAATAGCATAACGAGGCTGTTCCAAGCAATCTGCTTGATCTTTCATATGCCTTACTAATAAAACTAGGCTGGGAAAAGTTAAAAGGTTTTTGCTGCCAAGGTTCTCAGAGCCTGTGTGCTTCTCCTCTCTTTCTGTCTAATGCTCAAGCACTGAATATCATCATGCCAAATATTTTAGTCTTAACTAATTTTATACTCATATTTCAACATAAATTTTCAGTTAAAAAAAAATCTCTATTTAAATTAGTTACAAATGGCCCCAAGTAGAAATAACTTTTGATTTAACAGGCATGTTCTTCACATTTTATACAACCAGCTGTCCATAGCTAGTTTCTTTGCCAGTCATAATTCCATCATGGAAAGGACCTTGGGCCTTCAAAGGCTTGCCTCGTGACTGAGCAACTTAACCAGAGCTTAACCAGCTTCAGCAGAGCCTGAGTGGATTTTGCAGTTTCGACAGGGGAGGTCACCCTGCTCTTTTCAGTTCTAGGATGAAACAAGATCAAGGCCTAAAAGAGTAAATTGAAGTATCTTGCTCTGTTCTGCCTGGGCTGCTAAGGAATCATTGCAACAACTCGTTCTGTTCTGGACCCAAACCTAACCACAAGAGAAACACCACACAATGAATCTAGGCATTATAAATTAAGGCAAGGTGGACATTTGAATAGGCTAAAAGGGCCTAGAGCCAAGGGTTTCTGCAAGCTTCCATCAGCAGGTCACTCAACAACAGAAGGTAGGAAGGTCAAAGCGAGGTAGAAGAGTGGACGACCCCCAGAGTGAGGCTGAAGAGTGGAAACGACCACCCAATGTAGATGCCAAGAGAAGAGTCTGGAAGACTCTGCACCAAGCCCCACCTGGACTCTGCCTAGACTCCACCTGTCATTAATATATATGATTAGATGATGGAAGCACAGGTATAAGCATGTTAAGATGTTGCAATCATGCATTTTGAGTATATAAATTGGCTTATGTTGCACCTGTTGAGTCAGGCAAGTTTGTCCAGCACGAACTGGCTTGCCTCCAACGTTGTCAATAAAGACCTTGCTGCTAAAAGATCCAAAATTCTCTCAGCAGTTCCTTTTATTCTGAAGTTTTTTGGCATCGTGACACCCCACTGATAACCAACAGAACCCCAGGATGACACCTCACTGATAACCAACACAGCCCCAGGATGACACCCCAATGATAACCAACACAGCCCCAGGATGACACCCCACTGACAACCAACACAGTCAAGCCACTGCTGCGCCAGGCAGGCTGCATGCATGGGGACCTGCAGAAATGAAGAGGCACTCTGTGCTGCAAGCAGCTTGGCAGCAGAGCTCAGAGCATAACATGGTCTTCTGATCCCCAGCTCAACTGCTTAGCCGTCCCTCCAACTTTAATCAGCTTCAAAATACAGTGGTGAACAAAATTCAGAAGCAAGTCCCACCCCTTGCTGCAATTTCTGCCAGAAATGAACTTCTGCTGCAAACTTCAGCTGTGTAACAGTGATAAAAAGCCTCTGGGGCAGCAAACCCTGTAGAGAGAGGAGGGTGACTGGTGAAAGAGCCCCTTTGCTGCTTTGTGTAGGTGTGGGTAGCACCTGCTGATCAGAGCCCAGCCTAGGAGCAAACCAATACACTTTAGACCATCACCCTTAACTTAGGCATGAGAATAACTGAGCTCAGTTTAAGGGCCAGGAGAGATCTCGGAGCACACCCTCCTTTTACAGGGTCCCAACACTGGCTGTGACTTCTCTTCTTGCCTACCACTCTCCTGGCCTCCCTTTCAACTAGCAATATTAATGACTAGTGTAGCCACCCGAGGGAGATTTCCTCGCTGAATTTCACCTACATGAACTAAATCTGGTTAAGATGAAGGGTTTCTCAAGAGCTGTATTCTGTGCTGAGCACTTCTTAAACACAGAATGCTGCACACTTTATCATGTACTGCCTAGCGAAAACCTGCGAAAGAAAATAAATCTGGAAAATGGAGATAAAAACATCTCCAGTGATTTAGAAAGTCTTGCTTGTCACTGTTATTTCTACAGCTTACAAATATTACCCATATATTCAAACAGAGCAAACCAAATACGCACACTTATTTTTTAATAGATTTGTTGAAGCAGTCTAACATCCTTGAACTGGTGTGACTGGAGCTCAACAAACCTTTCCCCTCCCACCACCGTCTTCAATCTCTATTCAGGTAAACTATGGCGGTTCAGATCCCTGTGCAACAAGGCTAAGGCTCTGGTGACAAGATGTCCTTCAGACATCTCATATGAAATTATGAACCCATTATCCAGCCAGTTAACTGCTTTGTATGTGAGTGAAACTTGACTGGGCAAATATTTATGAAAAGAAAATGCCAACAGTCAGACTGAAATAAACGAAAAATAAAATGAAGACATGTTTTACCAGACATGGAGAACCTAACTTATGAAAATTGGCTATGCAGAATTTTAATGCCAAAGTAACATATCTATGGTTCTGCTTCGAGAAAATATGCTATTAGGAAAATATGCTAGAGGATGGGCAGTCTATGACACGAGGAGCTCTTCATAAATTCACCATAAATTACTTAAAGATACTAGGGAGTATTGCCATTTGTAACACCAAAACAATGTTAAAGCCTCTTGATAAGTTTGCAACAAAATGTTTCCCTCTGTGCAGAAATGCTCTTCCCTTCACCCTCCAACTTGGCTCTGTTTTCGTCTGTGAGCTGCCCCAGTAGCTTTGCTCTGAAGTATCTTGTTTGAGAAATGTCTAACATTATGCAGTATATACTTTGTACCTATGAAAATATGATGTGGAAAAGATTAACCTGCCACAGAGAACATTTTGTCCTGTGTTCAGGACACGTTCCTGCAGGGCTGTTTCTCTGGGCTCTGAATTTCACGGAGGTCTCTCCACTCAAGATGCAGAGCAGTTTTAATATGCAAATGCACATCAGCCTCCAGAAGCTTAGTTGAAGATATTACAAAGTCCAATCATGGTGGTGGTGCTGCTGGGTTTTCAGTCCCCAGATTATAACTCTATTATCTGACAATACTCTTAAATATATCATGTTCAGTATGGGAATTTAGGAGTATTTGTTTTTCTGGTCTGTTCAATTTCTGCATTTCTGCACTGTCATGAGTTACACACTTAAAGAGAACAACAGGACCACAGTTTTCTTGGCAGTATCAGCATTATTCTCACTATACATCAGAAGAAATGAACGATGGGCATAGTTGTAAGGCAAACACGAGAACTTCCAGAGTAATATTCAGTCAGGTATGAAATCTTCACGGTAACTGGATACCCGGAGTTTTTGTGCATTCCAGACCTAGCTGAAGTGTTGTGCACATTTCATTGTTATGAATTTAGATGTGAACTTCACCAGAGTTCAAGGAATATTTGTACCCAGACATGTGATCTGGGCACATTTGTAGCTAACAGCATTATTAAAAATTAATCTTTATAAATACATAATCATATTTCTGTGACAGGGCAACTTAAGTGGTTTGTGACCTCCTGCTGTTTTTCATAAAATGCTGTAATAATATGTTTTGTTGTTTTCTCAGCAACCCTACTGCTGCTGTGCTGTGGAAGACTGTTGACTAGTATTAAAACAATACAGTCAACAGGCAAGAGTTGAGAGGTGTGCACATACACATACACAGATGGGTGGAGAGAACCATACGTCCCAGGTGAGATGTGTTGCATTTTTTTCCCTTCAAAAACAGTGGCTTTTGTCTTTCTAGTGCCCACCTATTTTGTAAATAAGCAGTTATTTGCCTGTCCTGATGCAAGCCTTCTATCCCCTAAACTGAAGAATCACAGATTCCACTGAGTACTTTTCTAATTTAAGTAGAAAATTGCAATTATTTTGCCAAATCCTCTAATTAGCAGATGGTATTACTGCCATTGTCGGTCAGATGCTCTCAGTACACCAGAGCAATCCCTTTATTCTCAAGTGGGACACAGTAATCAAAGACAGTATTTCCACTTTACTCTCCTGTAATTAACTGGAACAGAGCAGGGAAACAACATGACAAATGTAAGACCATTGTTAACATGTTTAAAACCCCAGAACTGTTTTGCTAGCATTGTGATAAACCCAGCATTATGAATTGTTTTGATGGAGCACCAAACTTACCTATTCTCATCCTAATACATTTGATTGAGGTTTGGGTACCTCTGGCACACACGGCTTTGACAAGAACTGTCATAGGTAAAGCTCTCCAAGAACTTCAAAAGCACTTCATTAACACTGAAGTGATCTAATTAACCACACCTGCATTATATACGCCTCTAAAAACTGAGGCCACAAAACCACATGCAGGGGTATGTTTTTAAAAGCCTGCTATTCTCAAACAGGAAGGCAATCCGAATAGTAAAACTGCCAAAGGATTGGCAGCTCCTTAAATCCTACCTTTGTGCTCACCGAGGCAAAGGCAGACTGTCAATTTATCCCTGCCCTTGGAATCTCTAGGAACAGGTTTGGATAGCCACAACTTCACTCCAAACAGAATCTCTTGGAACTGGCAGAGAGAAGTGGGACAGGTAAACACGTGTCTGAGGAGCACTCAACTGGGTTTATTGGGGTTTGACATCAACCATGAATCCACCACGCAGCGTGAGAGTTTCTTTCCTGTCTCTGTAAAAGATTGGTGCTGGCAGCACTGCAAATGGTGCCTGTTTTTTTTTAAATACTGACTCTTTTCCACAGATTGTCTCCATTTCCACCGTGCCACTCTGCATTATGTGGCCTCCTAGAGATTAAAGCGCCATACACAAGTCTGAAAACTATTCTGTTGGATCCAGTTTGGGCAGTTTCACCTGCCTGAATGTTCCCAGGGAGGTGTGAAGTCACTCAGAGCCCAATTCACCTCACCCAGTAATGCTCAAAAATGCTTGAGAATGTCCTGGGTCCCCCCTGAACACTGTGGTGGGAAAAACATCCAGACACGCAAAATACTAGGAATTGGGGTGCAAATTTTCACTTCTCCTTAACTTCCTGGCCACCGAGCATTTCGGTTGGAACTAATTCTAATAGGAATTGTTCTTCTGACGCTCTCAATGGGCTTGGACAATCGTGGAGAGGAAGAAGGAGCGTGTGCCTGTGCACATCAATATCCACCTGGAGGAAACATGCTGTCCCTCCTGGATCACTTACTGAAATATGAGGAGAAGGGAAGAATTTGGTGCTTTCTTACACAGGTCCAGGTACTACACACTGGCTTTACATCTCATGGGTATTATCAGAGCTCCTCACGAGGAGCCTTGCAAATCTAGTAAAACATTTTACTTGCTAGAGACCTGTCATTGTCTGTATTTTTGGGGCAGCATTATTCAAATAAGAAAAAAGACCCTCATTTCAAAGCTAGAAGAAGCTGAAAACAGAAACCCACTACTGCTGTGTGCTCCATTGCTTTTACTTCTACTCAGGGTCATCCAATCTGCAAATTCAATTCAAAAGTAACATAAAATATGCATATGTTTACATAGCCAAGGCTAAAAACGTTCTACAAATGGCAAGCATGGGAATGGGTTCTAAATTATATAGCAAAAATAACAAAGTAAAATAAGACATGGTTAGTAAGAACTGGAACATATACCATGTTAAGCCATTCCAGCTTGTTCCGGCTTACTGAGTTATGCAGTAACTT